>PVJD01000986.1:0-311792 GCA_004026545.1 Mormoops blainvillei | reverse complement strand
ATGCCCTGACTGGGAATCGAACCAGTGACCCTTTGGTTCGCAGACTGGTGCTAAATCCACTGGGTCACACTGGCCAGGGCATTTTTTAACAACAAATAAAAGTGTTCAGATCTACCACAGCTTTTTTTAACTAGACGCTATTTTGTTCCACTTAAGCATATGTTTAGAGGTCATTACTACACTGGAGATGGGCAAAAAGGGTAAAAAAAAACAACCCAAAACTCAAAATGTCATGTATTTGGTTATCAACAAAAGACTTCTGAATCCCAAACCAACATACTGACAATGTAGGTTAATGGTAAGAGAAAAATGTTTAACGATGGTGTAAACCAAGGGAAATTTTATTTTAGGGCCAGCTTAAAGAACTCACACATGCATACCCAAAACCCCTGGACTGTCAGAACCAAAAATATAAGAATGATAAGAAAGATGTTATAAGTGGATCCTGGCATCCTTTATGCTCCAGGTAACAATTTTCTTTCCACAAAACAGTCCTCAGAGTGCAACGTATAAATGTTGAATGAGCACTGACTTTGCAGTGTGATACCACCAGGGACAAATTCCTGCTCTGCCTTATATTACCTTAGTTGACCCTGTATAAGTGCCTTAATCTCTCTAAGGCTCAATATTCTGATCTGTAGAACAGGGCTCACAGAGTTATAAGAAGGAAAAGGCATTTACTTTTTTTTTGAGCAGCTATTATGTGCCAAGCCCCTCCTAGGCAATGGGGACACAGAACGAACAAAACAAAAGCCTGCTTGCATGAGCGGTAAGATGAACAACAAACATGTAAACAAATAAAGGCAGACTATATCAGCCAGGCGCACTGGCTGGTGCGGCTCAGTAGATTGAGCGCCGGCCTGTGAACCAAAGGGTCACCGGTTTGATTCCCAGTCAGAGCACATGCCTGGGTTGAGGGCCAGACCCCAGTAGGGGGCGCATGAGAGGCAACCACACATTGATGTTTCTCTCCCTCTCTTTCTCTCTCCCTTCCCCTCACTCTAATAAATAAATAAAATCCTAAAAAAATAAATAAAAGGTGGAGTATATCATATGGTGATGAGAGAGGACCAGAGAGGAGTGGGAAGGAGGCTGCTATTCTGCTTCGGGCATCGGGAAAGGTTCATGACAAGGAGACTTGAGGCGTGAGGCATGGCTATGTCTGGAGGACGACGGTCCCTAGCAGGGGACCCTCTGCCCTGCTGTGTTCACAAACAGGTGGCCACTATAACTGGAGTGTTGGCAGCCAGGTGGGATAAAGAAAGAGATAAAATGGACAGCTCTTCAAGGGGGAGGAGGCAAGAAGGAAGACCTAGATTTTACCCTGAGTGAGCCAGGAAGCCAATGAAAGGCTATGATTGGCTTATACTTGGAAAGAATCGCTTTGCTGCAAGGAGAGAGTGTGGAAAAGAGACCAGTTCAAAGCAGGCAGGAGATGCCGTCTCTTCCAGGCCTTTGGGCTGAGCGCCTAGAATTAGGGAAAGCCACAGGAGAGGTAGGTCTGAAGAGAAGAAATGAATTCTGGTGGGCGTGTTGAAGTTTGAGAAGTCTCCTGGACAATGAAGTGGCAAGGTTGAGTTGACAACTGGATATACATGCCTGGAGTTCAGGATGGATTTTAAACCTGTGGGCTTGGATATGTGCAGGCTGGGACAAAGTATAGACAAAGACTAGGAGAGTTCAAGGACTCCAGGGCTTAAAGGTCAAGGAGATGAGGAGAAGAAGCAAAGGAAACTAGGACTATCTGGTATGGTAGAAGGGAAGTCGGGGTCTCCGAGGAGTCTATGTGGGAGGTTGACAAGCTTTTCCCATAAAGGGCCACACAGTATTTTCAGCATTGTGGGCTGTCTGGTCACTGTTGCCACCACTCAAGGCTGCCACTGAAGTGCGAAAGCATAGACAATACGTAAATGAATGGCCATGGCTGTGCTCCAATAAAGCTTTATTTACAAAAGCAGGTGATGGGCTGGATTTGGCCTGCAGACTGTAGTTCGCCAAACCCTGATCTAGGCAAATGGCACCCAGGAGTCATGCAGTGTGGAAAGAAAACTGAAGACATGTTTTTCTGGAAGCCCAGTGGGCAGAAATGTTGCAAGGGGGAGTGATACATTTTATATCCAACACTGCAGACAGGTAGCATCACATGCAGAAAGAGAATTGTCTGTTGGCTATAGAACCACATTGGTCTTGGAGGGGCCTGAACAAGCAAGAGCATTTTCACTGGGGTGAGGGCAATGGGCCCAAAAGAGGATGGGAGGCCAGCATGGGCATAAACAATTCTTTTGAACAGTTTCAGTTTCGGTAAATGGTAATTTCTTATCCTAAATGGACCCACGATACAACAGATGTAATTCATGTAGAACTGCAGAGTTTACAAGGCATTTGTATGGTGTTGGGACCATTCAGTGATGGCAATGGAGCAGTTTCACAGTGTTTCAAGTAACTCACATTAATATTTATTTGGTTTCACAAGAAACACTGAACCTTGGGACCTAGAGTTGAGTTTGAAGCCAATAAATATAGCTTGAATGTGATGGTGTGATCCCCAGGCGTCATTCAGACAGGCTGTTTTATTACAGATCCAAACGCAGGTGCCTGGCATTCTTATGCACCTTGCCCTGTGATGGAAAAGACCCGAGGCAGGTGTCCACATCGCAGCGAGACCAAGTCCACACTTGGTCAAATATCGCATTCTGGCCTCTGATCGCAGCTGACGCAGTCTACAGAGCCAAGTGAGTCTTTCATTAACTGGGGTGACTTACTGGCATGGGATCCGCCCAATAAAACAGCCTAAATTTATGTCACACTTTGTTTCCTAGGGAGCCAAAACTATTTCCTATAAATTACGGCATCGATCTCCAAAGCCTTGGTGTGAGGGTTAGGATTATTGTTCTTGTTTCATCTTGACACCCAGTCTATAAAAGGGCAATCAATAATACGTTCCGATTTTATAATGTGGGGCTGAGGCCTGTGTCAGCGGAGCTTTTGTTTGTGGCCTTGGCCTCTGAGAGGACCCTGCAGCAGAGTGAGGAGTACAAGTTTGGTCTTACACCCTGTACCGGGCATGCTTCCCAGGCCCATCCACCTTCAGCTCCTGCCTGCACAAGGGACCACGCTGTGTACCGTATGACCCTGCTTCCATCTGCATCCTCCTTCACCAACCACAGCTCACTGGACCAGGAATGGATCCCACCCCCAGGACAGCCACTCTGGCAGCTGACCCGAAGCCTATGTCTATGCCTGGTATGACATGATGAGCTGGGCCAATGCCAGCCTCTCTTGGGAAGTGTCCCCCCCAGTCAGACACAAGGAGACAGAGGGGAGTGGGTACCCAGGGAGAGCCCTGTCACAGTGCAGCCCTAAAGGGAAGATCCATGAATTTCTGGGTGCAAGAGGTGCCTGGCATCACCTTGGATAGAGTTGCCGACACACCCATTCTCAGGGAACCCACACCCCCTTGCAGCTCCAGCTCTTACCTTTCCAGGAGACTCTGTCCCCACCATCCATCACTACACAGACAGCCCCGAGTCCAGCTCTCTTGCCTTTAGGGGGTAACTCCAGAAGGTCCTTGTTCCTTGGAATCGAACACAAGCCCTGACAAAGCTGGCCCGCATTGTCCAAAGCTTGGGAAGCTCAAATAAGAAATTATTCAAATACCCCATTGCTCTTAAACTTCTGGCTGCTTAAAAACAAGCAGCAGGCGAAGGGGCAGAAGCAGGGCACCCAGGGGCCCTCTGCTTTTGTCTTTCTCCTTCTTCTCCCCGCACCCCCACCAACTTCTGCGCTGCTCTAAGCCATCTCTATGGCATCGGCCCAGAGACTCACCCAGCCCCAGCTCATCATTTGTTTGTTCATTTAACAAACATTCACTGGGCACCTACTATGAGCTCACCACCCTAGACACTAGGGCTACAGCGGGGATAAGACAGATCCAACCCCTGCCCTCCAGGATCATAGTCTGGAAGGAAAAATAGGCCATTAAACAAGCAAGGATGTGTGAGGCCTAACAGGGGAAACTGGGCAGAAGGAACCACAGAGCCAGTGGCGCAACTTCCTGTCTTGAGGTAAACACAGGGGGCTTCCTGGAAAAAGTGATGCCTAAGCCGAGGCTCGAACTTCAGTCCTAAGGGTGTTGGGGTTATACGAGGAGGAGGCAGGAGGGTATTTGAGGTATAGGAAGCCACACCTGCAAAGGCCAGGCCAGGCCAAATCCCTTGAGCAATCAGAGGGAGGTCAGACACAAGCCGGGGTCCAGGGCTGCCCCAGAGGGAGGCCGGGCTGGACACACTCTCAGTTCCCTCTCACCCACAGAGCCCTGGATTGTAGGTGAAGCTCCGAATCCAGCCTGGGTCCACCTCAGAGCTCACTAAACTTCCATCCTGGGCCCAGAGAACCCTTCACTCAGAAACCAGAGCAAACCCCAATGAGACCAGCACCCACAGCAGAGAACAGGGGCACCAAGTGTCCCCCGGAGGAGGGACAATGACACATTCACCTCAAGGTCTTTCATCCACCAAGGTATGTCTCCCTCAGGTATCTCTGGGGGTTGATCCCACATATCCTACCAACCCAGGATGGGGAGACACAAGATCTGGACTTCCTGTGTCTAAGGATGTGTGTGGTAGAGAGATTTCACCGCTCGGCTCAGCTTGAGGGACAGCCAGTAGCATCCCTCCCGACCTTCTTTCCTGTCACAGCGCTAAGCGTGAAGTGCGCCGATCTGTATTACAAAAGTCTTCAGTTCCTACTGTGGTTAGTGCAGCGGAGATAGCTCCAGAGCCATGCTAGGCTATAGGCCACAAAATCCAACTCATGCCCTAAAATAAGTGTTTGCCATGCGCCCAGTGGATACTATTATTTTTATCCTTTTCTACAAGGCAGAAAACTGAGGCCAGAGAGGGAAAGTAAGTCACCCAAGGTCATCCAGCTAGGAAGTAGGGAAGCTAAGATATGGCTCCTGCTAGTCTGCTACTAGAGGTCAAGGGTTAGAGGTCAGGAGCTACATCTATTCAACTTCTCCTGCCGAGCTCTTATCTGGCACAGCTGGGGGTGAGCGCACTCATACCTGGTAAGTGGGTTGTAATGATGACCTCATATTAGATAGCTCTCTGCTTCTCCACAGCTTGATGTTTGTCTGGCTGAGGCTCTGAGCAAAATTTAACAGCTTAAATTGCAAACGTTCGTTGAATGAAATGCTGAGTAAATGAGAGAGTTCATTTTGGCTTCTTTCTTTTTTTTTTTTTTTTTTTTTGCTTTCCACCTTTTCTATTGGCTCCTCTCTCGAAGCATCACATCCCCCAAGACACTTCTTAAAACAGCAGAAGTTCTTCATTTCTACCTTCTGTCCACTTCCATCATCCAATGTTCCTCCCTTTCCCCACCTCCCCACAATTCCCAGCCTCAGTTGGACTCTGGGTTAAAACTGTGGCTCTGCTACTCACTAGTTTTGTGACTTCATGGGAAATTTCTTAACCTCTCTGAGTCTCCTCTTTCTGATACATTAAAAAGGAGCTAATAGCCCTAACTCTTATATTAACGTGGATCAAAGGAAGAACTTAGAAAATCACTTGACCAGGCTCATAGTAGGTGTCCAAATGGTATTTGTTCTCGTTCTCTTTCCCCCTCAAGTATAAACCTTTGGATCTTCCCTCTATCATTCTCTCTATTCAAAGATAATAATTATTTTCTCAAAATGCCTGAAAGGCACATGATTCTTTGATCTTGGCTGAGAACCAACTGAAGCCATCAAGTGCAGTTGCAAAGCGGTGAAACAATTAGCAACAACTGCTATCAAAAAATTATCAGGAAGTGCGAATATGTGCTCTGCTTCAAGTTGTAGACTAATAAGAGGGGTTAGAAGCTCGCAGTCCTATTTATTTATTTGTTTGCTTGTTTGTTTATTTCCTTTTTAAGCTTGCAATTCTTTGAAGGCTTGAACCAAGTGGTTTCCTGGAAATGCTATGGCAGAGAAGCACCCCTGGGGGCTACTTCCACCCGGAGGAGGCTGGGCTGTCAGGGAGTGGCCAAGGGGATTGGGGCCTGCAGAAGTAGAGACTGGATTCCAGTGATCGACCTGCGACCTGCGAGGCTGCTGATTTGTCACCTGGGAGAAAAGCTCTCTGGAAAGTTGGAAGGTCAAGGCCCAGTGTAAAATCAGGGTGGTCTTGAAGAATGAAACTCAAGAATTCTGTTTTTCAACCTTTGGCTACATGATCACAGTTAGAAGTCAATGAGCCTGAGTTCTTAAACTGTCTTACTGGTTGGATGGCAAGATCCTCAGTTCTTTCTTTATTTCTCTGCCAGTTAAGACTTCTCAGATCAGCGGTAGAAAGATTGAAAGGACTCTTCCCCCCCAGCTTCTAAACCCCTTCAGACATTGTGCTTCAGCAAATGTTTTGCTTCAGATGGTTTGCCGAGAAGGGCTCTTTATTTTGGATCTCCCCAGTGCCAAATATTTGCATCAAACCAGAAGAGAACTCAAGATGCTTGGGAAGTTAAAACTTAAGAGGTTAAGATGGTTCCATTCACTTTTTCTTGAGGGTCAACTTTTTGAATTATAAAGCAAACACGTCTGTGTTTTGTAATATAATATTCTTATGTAATCTCTCCAGACTCTCAACCTTTAAGAAAAAAGGTTGGAGATAAGTGAAGTAATTTCTATTTACTATAAATTAATAATACAAAGTTTGCCTAGAGAGAAATGAGGGTGAATTACTTTTGGTGTAAACACTCCAAAACTTTCATAACAGAAGGAGAGTTGGCCTCCGAGAACATGTTCCAATTGGAATGTGTTGATATGGCTCAACATGCATTCTGCAATTCTTCTTTGAAGACTGCTTTCAAAGCCAATTTACAAGATACTAAAAAAAAATCTACTTTTGACCCCCAAATAGCATTACATGACTTGTCTACTCTATATTAGTCTCCAGATTTGACCGCAAATGATTTATGTCTATTTCCAAAAAATCAAATCCACCTTCAAAAGATTTTTGTCATCCCCAAGGATGTACTGAAATTGAAAATACACCGCAGGCTCTGAAGATAATTCTCAAGAAAGAGTTCCTAAAATAAGGACAATGGAAGCATTGTTTGAAAGCAAAGCTTTCCAAGGTGGTGACTTTCAACCACAAAATGCCAGACCCAGAAGAGGTCACGAACACAAAGCTGGGACTAGGGTTGCAGAACCCCAGTGAGAGCACGTCTTCAGCAATGGTGTCCCAGGTGCCTCAACCTCCTCACCCTAAGTCCCAGCCTTGCATCCAGATTTTCTGAAATAAATTTAAGCTGCCTCGCCTCTCCTCCTCCTCACCCTTGCTGCCAAACCCTGTAGCTTTTCTTAAAAGTATCAATCATGTTATTTTATACTCACACCTTGGGAATGGGTTTCCAAATGCAATAATGGAAACTGAAAGGGAAAGCCACTGTGCGGGCTTATGTTGGATGTAGTGCCTCCCATAGCCTGGTGGATGCTCAATAATGCTGGTAAATGAGCTGGACTCAAGACGCAGCACTCGGAAATATATTTTAACTGAGAAACATGCTCCTGTCATCATTGCCAGGGGTAAACACCAGGCCCACCTTTCTGCATTGCAGGTAGTGCTAAGAATTACAAATGCAAGGCTATTAAACCACCAAAATTGGGTGCTTTGTGAATTTCTTTTTAAGCTTAAATGGTTGCTAGCATTGATCTGTCTGAATACTGGACTATGATCAAGCACTGTAAAGTATTCTGCTCCATAGGTTACCGTTAAAATCCAGTCCCCGCCAAGTCTCAGGAAGGAGGAATGAGAAAATGTGCATTGCCCAGTGCTGCTGGGAGGCAGGCAAAGGGAGCGTTTGGGGCAGATATTAGAAGGAGCTGAACTGATCAAAAG
This sequence comes from Mormoops blainvillei, assembly GCA_004026545.1. Lineage (NCBI taxonomy): Eukaryota > Metazoa > Chordata > Mammalia > Chiroptera > Mormoopidae > Mormoops > Mormoops blainvillei. Next base: position 303,918 of record PVJD01000986.1, on the reverse strand, counting down.
CACAATTGCCAACCTCATGCAGCAGTGAACTGGTGACTTGACAAACATTTGCGTAGAGATGAGATGACCCCTTGGTGGGGCGATGGTGTAGAAGGGCTTCTTGAAATGAGCCCTCTGGTGCGTCACAGCTATTGAATTTTCAGGATTCTATGACATAAGCTCGTGGGAAGAAGATGTTCATAATATAGAGGTTGACACATTCCTTGAATAGGAATAAGTCAGTATCCTTTGCCTTTTTACCTGTTTTGATTGGCTTTTTTAAAAAAAATGTTTTTATTTATTTTATTCTTTTTAGACAGAGGGGAAGGGAGGGAGAAAGAGAGGGAGAGAAACATCCAAGTGTAGTTGCCTCTCACTCACCCCCTACTGGGGACCTGACCCGCAACCCAGGCATGTGTCCTGACTGGGGAATCGAACCAGCAACCCTTTGGTTAACAGGCTGACGCTCGATCCACTGAGCTTCACCAGCTGGGGCTGATTGGCTTGTTTTAAAACTAAAATTCTAAGCCTTCTAGCTGCACAGAGTCTTCCTGATACCACAAGGGAGGTACGGACCTCATCCCCATCTCCCACCTAATCGGTACAGCCTCTGCCTTCACATCAGGATTTCCGAACAGTAATAGGCATTTATAGGCAAGGAACCAGCAGCTCGGTTAGTTTCTGCAGATAGTCTGTAAAGCAAAAATTCTGATCTCTGTTTTACAAATGAGGAAACTGGGGTTCTCGGAGATCTGGTTGCTTGCTCAAGGTCTCACAGCTTGCAAAAGTCAGAGCCGCCATTCCTGTCCAGGTCGGGTGGCCCCAAAGCACGTTTTCTCTCCGTTACATCAAGGAATACATTGTGTGTGTGTATAGACACTGCACTGAATAACAGTCTTCATGTGGTTGTTTCACTTTCCACGGGTACATCACCAGTCTTCACATTATAGTTCAACAACAACTGAAGCTTATTAAGTGGTGGTAGCCCTGTACTGAGCATGGTTATGGGAATTTACCCATAAAAACTCCTATTACCCCCCAAAGTAGTACTGTTATTATTCCCCTTTATTAGATAAATAAACTGAGGGATAGAGAACGAGACTTATACAAGTCACACAGCTAGTAAGTTGTAAAACCTATGGGTTTGAAACCTAGACTTTCTGTCATCAGTAAACACCCCAGCCTTGACCACTAAGCCATACTGCCTCTAAACTGCCCGAGAGCAAAGAGTCACTCAACATTTCTCTAAACCATCCATAACTGTTAACGTAGTTCTGTGTTCAGCACAGAACATGAATATGTATTGTATTAATTGGTAAATATGAGAGGGGTATGGAGGGGAGGAAATGACTAATTACTAAGTGAGCAGTTAACTAGCATGGCCCAGTAGATGGTCAGAGATCAGAGATGCTGCAGGGCCATCCAACAGTGATGCAGGGGCAACCCCCTTTGAGAAAAGCTATGGTTCTCCAAATGAAGTGCAGACAGCTCTTTCCAGAAACCGAGACGCAGCAGCTGGAAAGAAGAAAAGTTCCTAAGCTGCCCCATCAGATCTGAAAAACTGGCCCTGCCTGTTTGCCATGATGCCTTGGAAGGAGGAAATCAGCTTCTTCATCTCTTCGAGCTTTCATTCAATAAACATTCACTGAGAGTTAACCCATGCCAGTCACTGGGGACAAGCCATGGGCCTGCCGTCTGGAACTTATGTTCTACTAGAGAGGCTCAGAGGAGTAGTGAGTGATATATAACATCTTAGATGGGGCTCTATGCTATGAAGGAAAATAAAGCTTGAGTGAAAGTGATGGATGGGCTCTGGGGGGAGTGGTTGGGTGTATTGACATGGGGAAAACAGAGAAGCCTCCTCTGATAAGGAGAGCTTGGAGCAGAACCTGAATGGAGTGAGGGGGCGAGCAATGCTAATGGGGGAAGAGTGTGCATACGGCTGTGCAAAGGCCCTGGGGTTTGTTCGAGCAACAGCAAGGAGGCCTATGACTCTGCAGCAGAACGCTATTTTCTGGTGAGATCACATCAGACCTGTAAGGGATCCGAGAGTTCCTATGTGGCTTTCCAAACTTCGTCAGGGCAGATCTGCTCGATTTTTCCACCTTATTGGGGACGGGAGGGGCATGTGCATGATTAAGAACAGCTTCTCTCTATATAATATTTTATAGTCTTAAAGTGCTTCTACAGACACATAAAAGAAACTGAGTTAAAGGTTGAGTGGCTCACCCGAGGTCACACAGGTATGTGGCAGATCCAAATCCAGTACTCAGACCCGTATTACCTTCCCTCCTCAAAGTCAGGGTTCCCTCTTACTCATGGAACCACCCTGGCCTGGAGCCTGCCCGAGCTCACTGGATCCGCAGTAAATACCTCTTGGTGGCGTTGCCAAGGACAGTTGGCAAAGGGTGCCAATGGGGACTTCCCAGAAGAGGAAGCATTGAGGGCAGTCAGAGTATGTCCTGGACTAAGAAGGACGTGGAGTCTTTTCTTAGCTTTCTATGAATAAAAATGCTAAGACCCAAAGAGGTAGATGACCCACCCAAGTCCTTCCCAGAATGAACAGAGATCTCAAAAGTTCATGTCCAGTTCCTCTGTTCATCTTCCCTGGAAAAGAATATACAGGCTATAAACATCCATGTTCAAGCTTCTGTGTGGAAGTAAGTTTTCAACTCATTTGAATAAACACTAAGGAGTACAATATACATATATATATGTATATATATGTGTGTGTGTATATATATATATATATATATATATAAAACTTACTTGAAAAGGCATGAAGAAAAGCAATTAGAGTTTTATTTTTTAGATTTTATTTATTTTCAGAGAGAGGGCAAGGGAGGGAGAAAGAGAGGGAGAGATACATCAACGTATGGTTGCCGCTTGTGCACTCCCAACTAGGGACCCAACCTGCGACCCAGGAGTGTGCCCTGACAGGGAATCGAACCTGTGACCCTTCAGTTCCCAGGCCAATGCTCAGTCCCCTGAGCCACACCAGCCAGAGCACAATTAAGAATTTAAGAACATGGTCCTGGAGCCAAGCAGTCTGCTCTTGATCTGAAATCTCCCTACTTTCTCTCTATGTGGCTTAAGTAGAAATATATTCTACGACTCAATTGTTTTTTAAAAGACTATTTTGTTTAGAGCAGGTTTAGCTCATAACAAAATTGAGAGGAAGGTACGGAAATTTCCAACATTCCCCTGCCTGCAGGCATGCATAGCCTCCCCATTATCGGCTTCTCTCACCAGAGGTCCATTTCTTACCAAGGATGAAATTACATTGACACCTCATAGTCACCCAAGGTCCTTTGTTTACATTAGGGCTCATTCTTCGTGTAGTACGTTCTATGGGTTTGGACAAATGTATAATGACTTGCCCTCACGATTCTGGTACAGAATCGTTTCAGTGCTCTAAGGAGCCTCTGTGCTCTGCCTGCTCATCCCCCTCCCTCCGCCTCGCGCTGGGCCCCCACTGATCTCCGTCTTGTTTTCCTAGTCGTGCCTTTTCCACCATGTCATACGATTGGAATCATATAGTATGCAGCCTTTTCAGTTTGGCTTCTCTCACTTAGTAATGTGCATTTACGCCTCCTCCATATCTTTTCATGGCTTGACAGCTCTCTTTTTTTTTTTAGTGATGAATAATATTCCATTGTCTGAATGTGCCATAGTTTATTCATCCATTCTCCCACTGAAGGACATGTTGGTTGCTTCCAATTTTTAGTGATTATAAATAGAATAAAGCTGCTATAAACATTTACGTGCAAGTTTCTATGTGGGCGTAAATTTTCAACTTGTTTGAATAAACACTAAGGAGTGCAATTGCTGCATCACGTGGTACGAGTATGTTCAGTTTTATAAGAAACTGCACGACTGTCTTCCACAGTGCCTGGACCTTTCGGCATTCCCAGCGGCAGTGAAAGAGAGTTCCGTTGCTACACCGCCTCCCCAGTGTTTGGTGTTGACAGTGTTCCCCACTGTGATGGGAGAAGCCTTGGTTTTCACACCTGTAATGCAGAACTAACCAGAGAGCCTATGGGATAGGACTGCTGTGAGCATTAACGGGGCCACGCATGTAGCATGCTTAGCGTGGTACCTGGCACAGAGTAGCAACTTAATGCACGTAGCTGTGCTATTATTATTACTGTTATTAACATTAAATAACTACTATCTGCCCAACATTTTACATATATCACTGCTATTCATTACAAGAGCCATGGAAGATATATATCTTTATCCCCAAATACAGGGATAAACTGGATATGTTGAGGAACTTACCCAGGGGCACAGACAGCACTCAGGAAACCCTTGTGATGGCCGGAGGATCCCATGTCCACTCCCACAGCGACTTTGCCTTCTGCAGGGAAGCACGTGGAGTAACAGCTTGTGGCTGTCTCTGCCTCTTGCTCTCCGCCAAGGCGTGCTGTGGCCTCGGTGTGCCCCTAGAAGGGAGAGGCCACCCCCAGCTGTGAAGAGGACACAGCACATTACAGTTAGGACTTTCTCTTTGTTTAGAAACCACTTTTCCTTGATTTGTATGTCTCTGTTAAAGAATAAGAAGCCCCTGCTTCTTGATGTCCCAGTGAGACAAGATTGCGGCTGGATGGCCCCACAGCACCACAGCTTCTGCCCCAGGTCAGCGGCAGGAGGTCCGAGCCCTTGCCGGGAGGGAGCTGATACGCCCATTGGGTGTATTAGGAAGTCAAAGCCCCCCGTGTCATTGTCTCAGACATTAAGGAGCAACACCAGGCGGAAGGTTGGAGCAGCGAAGGTGCTATTTGTGTATGAAAAGCAATAAAAGGCAAGGGAAATCCCTCTCTAGCTCTTGGGGCCATCTTCTTTGAAATAAAAGGCACGAAAGAAGGGTCTCCCCTCAAGGAAGAGAGCCCCATGACAGAGCCCGGAATGCCGAGGCTGCAGGGTTCTGAGGAGCTGCAGCCGAGACGCCTGGTTGGGCTTCCTGGGCCCCTGGGCTGCACACTCACTGCCGCCTAATCTCGAGGCTCTGGAGTCTCCTCCGACAGAGGAGCCAAGGTCAAGGGCAAACGCAAGCCTACCTCTTAGATATTATTTTTTTATTATGGTAAAATACGTATTCCGTAACATTCATAATTTTAGCCATTTTTTAAAAAGATTTTACTTATTTTCTTTTCAGACAGAGAGGAAGGGAGGGAGAAATGGAGGGAGAGAAACATCCATGTGTGGTTGCGTCTCGTGTGCCCCCCACTGGGGACCTGGCCCACAACCCAGGCGTGTGCCCTGACTGGGGAATCGAACGGGCGACCCTTGGGTTCACAGGCAGACACTCGATCAGTCCACTGAGCCACGCCACCCGGGGCACAATCTTAGCAATTTTTAAGTATAGAGTTCTGTGGCCTTAGGTATGTACTTTGTCATACAACCATTGCCACCATCTGCCTCCAGAACTATTTCCATCTTGCAAAACTGAAACTCCGCGACCATTAAACAACAACCCCCCATTCTTCCCTTCCTTCAGCCCCTGGCAACCACCATTCCACTTTCTGTGTCTGTGAGTTTGGCCCCTTAGGCATCTTATATAAATGGAATCATACAGTCCCTGTCCTTTTGTGACCAACTTATTTCACTAAATATGACGTCCTCAAGGTACATCCATGTTGTAATTGCATGTGTCGGTGTTTTCTTCCTTTTTAAGACTGAATAATATTCCACATATACGAATAGCTAGATAAACATTATTTGGGATATATATGTGTATGTACATACCCCAATTTTTTTTTTAATCCATTTATCTGCCAATGGACACTTGTGTTTCTCCCATATTTCAGCTGTTGTATGTAATGCCGCTAGGGGCCTGGGTCCTAATTTTCACTACATATGCGGCCGAAGCAAGCCCAGGTCTTTGTTTTCAATTCTTTCTGATATATGCCCAGGAGTGGAATTGCTGGATCACACGGTAATTCTAATTTTAATATTTTGAGGACCCGACATGCTGTTTTCCACAGCAGTTGCAAAATGTTATATTCCCACCGGCAGGATCCTAAGGTCCCAGTCTTTCCACATCCTCGTCGCTGCTTGTCAATTTCTGTTTTGTTTTGTTTTGTTTTGTTTAGGTAGCCATCCTCATGGGTGTGAGGTGGTTCTAAAGTACTTTTTAAGTCTTTTTAGAGGCTTGATTGTTTAGGATCAGTTTTAGGCTCACAGCTAAATTGAGAGGAATGTACAGACAGGCAGGGGCAAAGGGTCCCTGTTCTAGGACAAAGGAGACTGAAGAGATAAGACAACAAAACACAGTGCCTGAGTCTTCACTGGGTCCCGGATTCAAAACGTTCTTTCGAAACCCGGTCCGCGATAGAAGACACCACTGCGACAACTGGGGAAGTGGGGTCGTGGACTCCATGCTCAGTGATGATGTTCTGTCAACGGAAACCCCACTACGTGTGACAACTGCGGTGTGGCTATGCAGCGGGGCACGCCTCTATTGCTGGTGGGTGCTCACGAAAGTATTTAGGGCCATGCTGTCGTGATGTCTGCCAGTAACTCTGAATGTTCAGCAAAAGTAAACAAACATAGAACTAGATAAGAGTGTACACATGGACAGAGAGAGCCCAAATGTGGCAACAATGTCACCAGCTGGTAAACCCAGGTGAAAGGTATTGGGGTGTTCATGGTTCTATTCATGAAGTTCATCCAAAGGTTTGAAAACAAAATTTTTTTTTTAACTGGAAGAGAGGGAATTTTTGAAAAAGTCTCCTTTGCGTCTGCTAGTTCTTGCTGTTGATTTTTCTCACTGTGTGACTTTATCACTGCCTTACCTCCTTTTTGGAATGTGAAGTGTGGAGGATAAATAACTTTTAAATAGCAGCTTCTTTCCAGGCATTTTTAGTGGAAAGTGTGATGAAAAACAAAACCCAAACCACAGCTGTCTTGTTATTTGAAACTAAAAATACCTACTCTAAAAAAAGACTAAGCTTTGGAGGCAAAATGTCTGAACAGTGGGTGTCAGGCGTTGGGGCAGGGGAGGAGGCTGCCTCCCTGAGGGGACTCTGGGCACATGAAAATGGAAATGTTCTATATCACGGTGATGGTGGCACAACTGTCCGCATGTGTCAAAACCCTAGAACTCTGTACATGAAAAACTGTGAATACTACTGTGTACAAATTATACCCCAGTCAGCCCGGCTAAAAAATACAAAAACAAAAAACACACAGCAACCAAACAAACAAAAAAAAAAACCCACACACTTTTTTTCAGCATCATATTCTTCCTACTTCTGCTGGCTTGAAGGGGGTCATTCTGGCCCAGGAGTTTGTCTACTTGCCCCAAGCAAGGAAGAAAGGAGTGCAAATGGAGGAAGACAGACAGGGTGAAATAAAAAACATTTAGGGGGCAGGGTCAGAGGCGCTGAACCTAGGAGGACAGCTCCTTTTCTGCTGGGCGGCTGTTGTAGGAATGCTTCCAGGCTCCAAGCTGCACCTGCTTCCATCTCCAAGCAGGTCACGGTGTCTATGAGCCACCAACGCCAGCACCTATCCCAGCAGGGAGACCATAAGGTTTCCTCGGAGACCCATTTGCGCCAACTTCTGTTCCACCAACGTCCCTTTGGGCCGTTCTCCCCTCGCACCTGCACTCCCTCCAGCTCCCGCCACTGGTCATGGTTTTGAGCTGGACATAAAAACAAGGATCCCTTGTCAGCAAGCCATGAGGGATATGGACGAAGAAAAGGGTTCTGTGAAAAGTAACCTCACAGGGTGATTTGATCATGAATTCCTAACTGGGCAGGTCATGGTAGGTGGTTACACCCCAGGCATCTAACTTTGTAGTAAAAGTTTTATCTTTGCCTTAAGTAAGCCCTGTCTATTGTTTTTGTGCATCTAGATTAACACACCTTTGAAATGCCTCTTTTCAACCCACTCTCATGAGAGCGCATAATCTGAACTATCCTGTAACTCAATCCCAACCTTACTTTCTCCCACTTCCATGTAATCTTCCTTTTCTTCCCTCCTTAATTCCAGAGCATAAAAGAAGCTGCAGAACTGTTATTTTTAGGAGCATTTGAGACCTTGCTCCCCAGCGTATGTCGTCAGTTGGGCTCAAATAAACTCTTGCAAAATTTTTCAACGGGTTGGATGTTCTTACTTTGTATTCATGGTTTTACTGGATGTGGAAGGCAGCGTCTTGCCTTTATGCTCATATATATATTCAATAAACATTTTCTAAGCATCAGGCACCATGTTGTACACTCAGCACTGGAGACGAATGAGCAGAATCCCAAACATAATAGAGTAACATTCAGTAGAATCATGGCATGTAGAGCTAGAGGACTTTGGAAAGCCCACTGTTTGGTACCTTTATTTCAGAAGTGTTGTGGACCCTCATCACCCTCCAAATCATGTCTTAAAGTCCTACCCCTCAATGAGATGGTATCTGGAGGTAGGACCTTTGGCAGGTGATTAGGTCATGCGGGTAGAGCCACCATGAACGGGATTAGTCATGTAAGCGGGTCCTCCCCGCTTACATGACTAATTATCCTGTGAATGGATCTTAGAGTCCCTTATAAAAAGAGACAGAGAGAGATGACCTCTGTGTCTGTGTGAGGATACAATGGGAAAACAGGCATCTGTAAACGAGAAAGAGACCCCTCACCAAGAACCTGAAACATGCTGGCACCTGACCTTGAACTTCTAGCTTCCAGAACTGTGAGAAATAATGTCTGTTACTCAAGCCACCCAGCCTGTCGTATTGTGTTAGAGCAGCCTGAACGGACTAAGACGCTGGGGTCCACAGTGATGCAGGGACTTGCCCAAGGCTGTGCAGTGGGCAGGCTGGTAAGTGCAGGGCAGAAGCCAGAAGGCTCCTCATGAATTCACAAAACACCCTTCACATTTACCCAGGAGGCGGGCCCACCTCAAGCTAAGAGCTAGAGCTTCAGAGTTGGATGCGTTCAGATCTGAGCCCAGCCTCTCAATTTGCTGGGTGACCGTGGACCTTAGCTCCTTACCTGTAAAACGGGGATGACAGGCCTCTCATTGCAGGGTACCCTTATGAGCCATTGTTGGAGACACAGGGAGTACAGACCAGTTAAGGGGCAAGAGTTCTCAGAAAGATTCTGAAAAGAAGCTGGCTGAGCAGGAGTAAAGATCTCTGATGAACTTCCCCCATGTCACAACTCGCTTGGGGCTGGTCAGTGATTAATTAATTAAATGTGTTGAGATGAATCTATATGAGAAACACGATCTAAATGACATGTTACAACTAATACTCTTCTCTGAAAGGCGGGGGAGAGAGGGTAGGGGCTTCTGACAGCAAAAGACTTCTGAATATTTGAAAAATGCATGCGGGCACGGGCTATGCATTATTTAGGGTTATCTTGAAATCTAAATTAACGGGAAGCTCAGGTTCTGGCCACGTGACAGGCAAGGAGGCACTTGCTGGTCCCTAGAGTCACTCTAACTGGTATCCGCCTGTCAGGTTGAGACTTTTCAGGATCTGCTCCAAGAAAGAGACGAGACTGATTTATTTACCAAACCAACATGTATATATGTAAACAAGGGCCTCTGGGGTGGCCCAAAACAGGTCATTCCCAAAAAGATAAAAAACTTCCTCTGCAGCCCCTTCAGACAGTCAGGCTCTGCGCTCTTACTGAGCAATGGGATTCAAAAGCCTCTCGAGCCTCCTCCTGGGTTAGGCCCATGGAGCGTGCGGGCAATGAGTTCTTTGCTGATGCCTTTGCTAAACGCTAGAGAAGTTGGTGCTGAACAGTAGGAAGGCAACGTGGAATGGGTTGTCCTTACTCTAGACACTGGGTCCCAAGTGAACAATGGCTTACTCTTGGTTCCACTCGATATCCTTCCTGGCTGCCCCTGGCCTGGCTCTAGGGACCAGTTTAGCAGGTGTGGTCCTGACACCTCAGAGCAGATATCTGGCTCCTTTAACGCCAGCTCCTCTACAAACACCTGGCCCCTCTTTCACTGTGCAAGGAAGTTGGCTCCACACCCCTCGCCTCCTTTGCATCCAGGTGACAGGAACCTCTTCTCGTGGACTGGGACCTGGTGCCTAGGTAATGTTGCCAAAAACATGGAAGATGAGCAACATCACAGATCAGAGGCTGAGCTTGACGCAATGTCTGCTGTGAGTCCTGCCTTAGCCTCCCTCCTGCTCTGTTCTTATACTCAAGCTGATGTCCCTGAGCCTGCCTCCGTTTCCCCATCTGTGTAATGGCAAGGATGACCCATATGATGGAGAAAATGATAATAAGAATAGCAAACACTTGCAGGTGTCTCCTCCCCAGCAGACACAGTTCTGAGCTCTTCACGTCAGGGCTCCCCAACCTCCGCTGGGGGCCTGTTAGGAACAGGGCCGCACAGCAGGAGGTGAGCTTGAATGTAATGCACTTGAATCATCTCCCCAGCCCCGGTCCGTGGAAAAATTGTCTTCCCTGAAACCGGTCCCTGGTGCCAAAAAGGTTGGGGACGGCTGCTTTACACAGACCAACCAGCTGGCCCTGGCACTACCATCCTAGAAGTCATTGTGACTACTACCCTCCTCCTCCCTTCCTGACCTTGAAGATTAAATAAAATCATACCCATAGAAGAACTGGAACAGCTCCCGATCCACAACCCTCAATAATTCTCAGCTATTATGACACGCGATGATTTTAAAGGTCACGTAGATAAACGTTGTTAAGTTCATAGGCTGCATGTATTGTCCTGGCTTCATTGCTATGACTGCCGAAATTGAGGATAAAAGTGGTATTTAAGTCAAAATAGAGAGTTGATTTTTTTCAAAGATTAAGTAAACAATAGCACAGATATTAAAGAGGTTCAGCAAAAGTCACTAAGGTGGAATACAAATATGCAAACAGTGGGAAATTGTGCTCTGGACCCAAAACGGTGCCTTCTTTCAGCGGCCGTCGCCCCGGTTCTCCGTCCTTAACAATGCCCACCTCCACCTGGTTCAGCTGGCAAGGAAGAAGCCACTGGCACGCATCCCATTCCTTCCCTGAAACCAAGGAGGGAATTTCTTTGCAGCTAATGCTGGTTCCTGGGTCCAGGCCATACCCTCAGAGAGAGACAAAGGGTGTGCTTCCCACTCCCTGTTCTAGCGGTGGGCTGCAGGGAGCTCCCCATAGCCCTCACCTGTCAGGGAGGAGGATGCTAACTGCATGCGTGGCTAAGGAACCTGAAGGGGAGACACCACCTGTCCCACTAATGACAGGACCAGTGCTGCTGGAAGCCCTAATTGTTCCTCTGGCCCTTTAAGATCATTTCCCACTTCGCCGTTAACAAGCCCCTTGTGGAGAGGAAATTGGAAGCCACTTGAGCTGTTGGCTCAAGCTCTTGGAGACAGAGAGAGGAAACAGGTTGGCTGGGATGGCCACACCTGACTCAAAAATATTTACAAATGGGTAACTCTTTAGCTTTTCAATGCAATCTTGAATCATGAGAGACTTGTCGAGTCTCTGGTAGATCTATTAAAAAAAAAGAAGACGAAAAAAACCTTGGTCAAGGGTTCACTTTTCCCCTAAAGAGAAGCACGTGGGTGTCCCATCAGCTCAGACTTCTCCTTGGGCTGAGGGTGAAACAAGGGTAGGCAGAGGGGTTTTCTCAGAGTACCGCCTCACCTGGTAGCTGTCGGGGCTGTTATGTTTCAAACTTGCATTCGGCAACCCCTGCGTGGACTCAGTTTCATTCTCAGAGGAAAATACATATAGAGAAACAGATATAGCTCCCCTTTGAAGGGTTGCAGACCTTGCGCCACCCAAAACTAGAATTGCCGGTCTCTCGGCTTTGCCGCCTCCTGAGTTGTTACGTTCACTTCTTCAAGGTACACCAGAGAATCCGTGGGTGATTACTCTGCCCACACGAGTCCCTGCTGCTGCCTCGAGGTCAGACTCAGTCTTTGGCTGCTTCCGAGGTACCAAAGTCTCTGCCAAGTGCTTTCAAACATCGTCTCATGTAGCCCTCGCAACCACCTTTGAGTTCAGGTTCATTTGTGTCCTGTGTGTGAGGAAATCTCTTCACAAGGAGTCTGGAGTTAACATTCAGGACTGGTTCATCAACCCCACCTGCCGTCCGTACTCCTCTGGCAGCAGCTGCTTGCACAAATCACTAGGCTAGTTAAAAGAAGGGAGATGAGGGAACACTGGAGATCTTGCTCCCTGGCATGTCATCCGTTTGGCTCAAATAAGCTCTTGCAAAAAATTCAAAGATAAAAATAAAAATAAAAAGGATAGATGGGATTTGAACCTAGACTGCCTGTCTCCAAAACTCTTTCTGCAATGCCATATGGACTAAGGGGACAGGAATGACAGGGATATGTCATCTCTGCCTCAGGGACACTGGGAGTACCCTCCACCAGTAGCCCTGCCTGAGTCCCAAACACCGGGCGGGCCTGGACCAGTAACTAGGAGGCGAGCGGCTGTAGGAGGAAAAGGGGCTGGGACTCTTCTCTGGGGACTGGCTTAGCCTCTGCCTGTGGTGGCCCCTACGGACAACTCCCCCACTCCCCACCAGCGGCTAGGACTTCACACTCCAGACCCTCTTCATGCAGGACTGGCAGATTTAGGAAACAAAACAAAACAAAACAAAACAAAACAGACCTCCCAGTTAAATTTGAACTTCAAATACACAAGGAAAGTTTTTTAGTGTAAGTACATTGCATCCATTCAATGAAATAACAGGCAGGTTAGTAGAGGTGATTCATTAAAATACTATCACAGTGCTTTGATCTCCCAAGAAACAAACTGTGTAAGCATAAAATATTATGACTTTAGTATGCTATTATTACTCCATGTTTATAGTCGAGATTTATCTAATCTTAATACACTAAAATGATGTAGGTGTTAACCAAGACATTAATGAACCGAGAGTGAGATTGGAGGCTGTAACACAGATAAGTTACTGTGCAGGGCAGCACTAAGAATTGATGTCGGCATATAGTATATATTAAATCTTTTTCTCATGTGATTTACTGGAGCTAGGAGGAAAAAGTAAGTCTTTGAAGCTATTTTATAAACCTTTTATAAATATCAAAAACTGGATAAAAGATGTGAAGTGATCAATGTCACTAATGATGAATATAGAACAATAAAATATATTTCATTTATCAAATGAACACATAAATTAAATCAGTTGAATAAATAATGTTGACCATGGCTAGTGTTGTGAGGGAGGTGGGCAGAATGTGGCAGGATATTTACATTCAACAGTGATACATTTTTTTTTTCCTGTGATAAGGATTATCACACCTTACTTGCACCCAGCCATCTCAATTTTCTTCATTCATATGCATTAGCAAAGGAATAGGCAATGCAAGTAATTAAAAAGTAATTTTAATTGAACTTTGGAATTATCAGTGATTTGTCTCCACGCTTTCCTTTTCAAGTTAACTCTGCTTAGTCAGTCATGAAATCCAACTTAGAATCACAGACTTCGGAAGTGGAAATAGTGACAGCTAACATTGTTAAGCGTTTACTGTGTGTTAGTCGCTGTGCTAGGGGCTATACGCATATAAAGGAATGAAAACCTTTCTCCTTAAAATAACAACTTCCTTCTCAGGAGAGGGGGTCTTTTATCTAGAAAACCCCATTCTGTTGATCACTTTGGCTCAATGACACAATGTGAGTGTGGATTGGATGTTCAAAGCTAGAGAGAGCCCACTGCTCTGCCTCACAAAGTGAGAGAAGGGAGAAGGAGGAGACATGGGAGTGGGCAGAGGAAGAGGAGGGCTGGTCAGTGTGGAGGGTGGATGGTTCTCAAGTTCCTGAAACAACCAAGGCGGCCTTCAGTTTTTAGTGTAACAATGTCTTTTACTGTGTCTGTTACAGAATGCACAGTGCCTTATGAGCGGCTTATGTGGCTTGTTTATGGTTTGTCAGATTTTCTCATCTGAGGTGACACCGTGGGGAAGAGCAATAACATGTTCGGGTTATGAACAGAACAAATTTGGTGGGTGCCGACCCTCAGGAGCAGAAGTGAGCAGAGGAACGCAAGCACCGCCACCTCGCCATTCCCGTCGCATGGGATGGGCTTTGAAGACATTGTGTCTAAACTTAAGGGGACAGCAAGACCCTTGCTGATGTCTAGGTCACACTTCCACGGTCTTCTTTCTTTAATCTTTACAACAATCCTGTTAGGTAGGTACTAATGTTATTCCCATATACTGTTAAGGGTTTCAAGGCTCAAAAAGGGCAAGTAATGTTCTAAGAACAAAGTTGGAATCATTTATTACCGGATTTCTGATTAATTTTGCAGACTGGAAGCCCCTTCTACTCCTATCACACACAAAAGCTATATAAAATTTAGCCCCTTTCCCCTCAATTCTTAAATATTTGGCCAATCTTAAAAAAAAAAAAAAAAAAAGCAAAGACTATCCTCAGGTTCCAGAGCAGGGGCTGAAAGGAACAGCCCATGTGGTTATTGGAGCCAGGTCAGTATCACAGAGGCTGGAGATGAAACAACTACCCAGGACCTCAACCCATGAGAAGGTGGGGAGCTGGAACAGAGCCCTCACCACTACCACCAGGGCTGGGAGCATGAAGGCTCTCTGTCTCTGAAACAGGCAACAGAAGAAACCCTTTCATTGGCCAGGGATGCAAAAAGGAAGCTGACCACCTTTCAGGGCCATGGAGGGTAAAGAAAGCCGAGCATCAACCTGCGTCATGCACAGGCATCTGCTCTGAATCCATATTGCCAATGGTGCACGAGAGCCCATTCTGAGAAATTTACATAAAGCTGGTACGAGCGTTTCATGGAACACCACTCCCGCTGAAGATGAGCTCACAATAAAAAATTCCTAACCTCATGAGAGAAATAACTGCTGTGAGAGAAAATCAGCAAACACAACAAATGCAACAAAATGCAGAACCAAGAATTACAGATATACAGCAGTCTCAGAGAGACCTTAAGATCATATATTCCAAGCAGGCACTAATAGAAAGGAATAAAATGCATGATAGTAAGAAAGAAAATAAAATGAAAGAACATGACACTAAGGGAGGAACCATAGAAATTTTAAAAACTCAACTGAACTCCTAGAAATAAAAAAAAAAAGAAGAGTCATTAAAATTAAAAATTCAGTGAGCATCCTCCTGAGGAGCGAGAACTAATGCACTGAATGGCAGATTTGAGAAAATCAGAGAGCAGTTCATAGCAATAAAGGGATGGAAAGCATGAAAGAAGTTAAGAGACACGTAATGCAGAATGAAAAGCTTCAGTATGTATTTAACAGGAGTTCTAGAGAAGGGAGAAAGATAATGGGAGATACTATTAGGAGTCCAGGCCAAATCACCATGCAGGAGTGAGTTGGGAAAGACATCTTATAGACATATCAAAGTCAAAGATAATTGACTGTCACATTTTCTTACTAAAAGCAATACCAAAGGTGTTATCTGAACAAGAAAGAAACTCCACCCAGAAAAAAAAGTGGTGGGATGCAAAAAACAATGGTAAGCCAAGAAATGGATGAGAATGTTGATAAATCTCAGTAATATTGACTGTAGAATAATAACAGTGATGATTAAATAAATAAATAAAACTAAAATATTACCCAACGATAAAACAGAAGACGGGAGAGGGTTTTACAAGCTAAAGCATTCTGAGTTCCTAATGTTTGAAAAAATGGTAGAGATGTTGATTAGAGTTAAACCTTTAATCATGCAGGCTAACAATTAACCACCCAATGATAGAAATCTAATGTTTAACTTCTAAACAATGAACAATGAAGGGGAAAAAGGTGGGTGGAGGAGCAAAAAGAAAAGGAAAGCTCGGTAGAAAGAAGTATAAAATAAGCTAGTAAAAACAACCCACATATATCAGTAATCATAAGAAGTAAGAATGACCACAGAGAAACTCTCCCAAATATGTTAAGGAAAAAATCTACTTGGAAGTTCACAAACAGTTGTTTGTAATAGAAAAAAAAATAGGAACAACCCAAATTTAATATCCTTAGCAGACTAGATAAATACATTGTGTGGTACATTTATAAATTGGAACGTTCTAGAAGAGTTTAAAATGAATGAAATTGATTTATATGTGAAATTGATTTTCATATATCAACATGGATAGGACCCCAAAATATATTTACAGATGAAAAAAGCAAGTTTCAGAATGATGTATACAGTATTATGGCATTTGTTTAAATCATTTGAACACAAACATTGCAACATACTGTTTACAAATAGTTAAACTATAAAAACATGGAGAGGGCTGCAAAGAAAACTTCAATTGTATTTTTAATATTTTATTTCTTTAAAAATTTCTGAAGCAAATACAGCAAAAGGTTAACTGTGTGTATTCCACTTGGTGGTTTATAAGACACTCTGTACTTTTCTGAATAAATACTTCATAATCAAAAAGGCATTGTTGACTCAAAGTATTATAGAACTGGGCTGAAATTAAACTGCATTTAAATTTTAATTTAATTTATAAGTCAGTACCTCAGTCACGTTAGCTGCATTTCAAGTGCTCACTAGGCACAGATGGCCACCAGAGCAGAAAGGGGGGTTTCAGAACATACCTGTCACTCCAGAAGCTCTTGAGAACTTGGGAGGCTCTAGACCCTCAAGACCATCCTGGTTCACAATACCTCTCATTGATACTGTAATTAGGTATCAGTGATGGTAACATGCAAAACGTAGACCAAGCGTGCACTGAGCGCGGAGCACACCTATACACCCCTTGGGAATTTGGTTGTTTTCTTTTTGTGCTGTGTTGTGTTTCATCAAATTACTTGAAACTTCTAGGAGGCTGATGTCCCGTTAATTGAGATGTTCCTGTAGTATTTCAACTGAAAACCGTTATAGTTATTTAGAGCCGGTAATAATGATAAGGGTGTCCCAGCCGCTATGTTCGATTCCCCAACTGTTCCAATTCCACTCAGTGCCTCCGCAACACATAAATCTGGTAAAATTAACACAAAAAAGAGACATTTCCCAGATTCTCTCATTTACTAAAGTAAGTGCTTAAAATGGTTATCTAAATGGCCAATAGTTTACTAGAAGTTTCGACATCATCATCAACAACAAAAACCCATTACAAAAGCTGTAAGGTTGGAAAGGCAAGCATTGGCTTTAGGAAGGGAGACGAGACTTGGCCTTTGGACTTCAGCATTACTGTAGGCCATTACATTCTCTCTACTGGGGCTTTCCTTGACTTTCTCACGGGCACAAACTTTCCAGCACCCCCCCATCTCATCAAGGGTGACCTGTGAAATATACCAGAGCAACAATGAACTGAGCTCTGTATGGAGCTGGCTCCAAAATACAGCAGTTTTACCAGCCACCGTCAGGTTCACACATGGAAAATTCTTTGGACTATAGAAGGCTTTGCAGGGCTATAAAATCACCGATGATGGATGCCTAAGGGGCAGGCCAATTTTAATACTACAATTGCATGAATGGGTGAGGTATCTTCACTCATTCGTTTCACAGTTGTACTGTCTTAAGGGATACTGCAATATAGACAGAGGTGGTCCCTGTGCTTGTATGGCTGATAAACCACAGGCAAGAGCTGTGTTCCTGGCCTTTGGCACTGGGCTACTCGTGAGTTAATCCTAGCTAACCGAAAGACACCTGGCAAATTGTGGAGTCAGGCTCTCTCTGTAAAGGGAACTGGGGTCTTTGGAAAGGGTAAAGCTGAATTTCTTCCAAAATTCTAAGTCTCAGTGAAGAGAGGTGAAAACCTCACTTTGACCCTGCCACACTTTGAGCCACTGGCATGGCTTTTATTAAACACCACAATCTCCCTAATCCCACCAGGATAAATATACAGTTACCACCCTACAGGTTTACTGAAGATGACTCAAGTTCTGACCCAGAGGTCTAATTAGAAGGAGCAATGAGAAGTCCCACTGTGGTCTAAGGCCAAAGATAACGCTTGCAGGATGAGAGAGAAGAAAGCACAGCAGACGCGTGTCCCCACCCAGAGGGGCTGACCTTCATCTCCTTGGTTTCGGGAGTCACTCGCTCATCGCTCATTCAGCCCTCCCAGCAACTCGGCACGGTGGGCAGCCTCACTCCAAGCTTACCATTTGAGGAAAACCAGGTTCAGGGAGGTGTGGGGGCCCCACCTAGTGAATTGAGGTAAGAACCCAGGTGTGCCCTCTTCTGTTTCATGTCCTTTAACCCACCTGCTCTGACTTACAGATACGGGCAGTCTTTGGATCCGGGCCTGCACCCTGTCATTCAGCCGGAAGTCGAAGAGAAGTCAGGAGAGGCAGTCAAGCTGCTGATAATTAAGGGATTAGACCTGTAAACCAAAATGAGCATTGTTTCATGAGCCTCTTTTTATTACTTCCAAGTTTTATTCACTTGATAAGACAAAGAGAGAATAAAACCAATCAAGATGATCTTTGGTTCCCTCAGTTCCCCTGAAGCAGCGATATTTCTTCATCATTGTATTCTGTGGACAGATTAAGTATTAAATTATAAAATTAATCTGCTCTGATATCAGGAATAATGCTCAACCTTGATAAAGCTTTGGGTGCTATGAAGATTGCCTTCAAAATAACCTGACTAGACTCAATGAATAATTTGACCATTGATTTTTCTGGCAGAGACACAAAAGAATAAAAGACATGTCTCCCAAGATTATCTTGGGAGGGAAGATTTCCTTCCCCCACTTTAGGTTTGATGGGGAGGCGCCACCATTTGTCCCCATTAGTGCCTGACAGATCTGAGATTTACAGCTCTTCAAATAAAAGTTATTTATTGTGGTGTGAAGATATATACCCAAATCCCTGTCTGGAGCATCAAGGGAAGGGATGTTTCCCATAGGCTGGAACCTGGGCCAGGCATTAAGACCACAGCTCCAACGTATGCCATTTACTACCTGGCAGAACTTAAGATCTGGGGACAGAGGCAGCGAATAAGCAGCGAAGCCAATGTGGGGTGACAGACGCTGTGGGAGCCCAGGAGAGGGGCTCTTATGTCATACTCGGTATAAGGGACGCGTAGGGAGTACAAAGCCTGGGAGGACAGAGAGCCCATGCATGGGCAACTGCCTACCCCTGAGCCAGCATGGAGTACAGGGCGGTGAGGTAGGCACAGGCCATGTCACAGAGGGGCCACCAGCTCAGGAAGAAGGCTGGTCCTTCTCCTGAGGGCTTTGAGTTAGCAGGCCAGGGATGGGGCCCAGGAGTCGGAATTTTCCAAAGTCACCCTTTGGGAGAGAACTCCATTTTTCTGATCTCATGTTTCCATGGGGGCCTCCATTAGGACAGTGTTAGACCCAATGCCTCATTTTTATAAGAAATGTTTTGTAGTACTGCTTTTGCTCTCCTGACATGGAATGCACCAGTAATATAACCTACTCAAGGAAAAAGTATTTTTAAAAATTATTACACTACCCTAACTATAGTATAAGGGAGAAAAAAAGGGTAATTTCTAATAACTATGTAACTATATAAATATTCCACTTTAATACTTTTTAAAATTATAATTTTCAATTTTTAATAATGATTTCAATATGTAAATATTTGGACACAAGTTTAATAGAGGCCAAAAAGGAGCAGTCAGATGTTTGTACCTATTCGTGGAAACACAGTGAATCCAATGACGATAGATATAGGCCAATACAATAATGTTGCATTGGTCATGAAAATACTACAGGAACCATTATTGTAAGTGACATAAGTTACTGAAATGTTAGCAATCCTCAGATAAGTTCTAAGTGCACCAAAATGTAATCAACACTGAATTCCTTCCCATAGTATTTGCTTCTCTAGAAACCTCAGTGTAAAATGTGTATCAAAACCGTGCAAAAAGCACTTTCATTATGTAAGAACAGAGCTATGTCCTAGATGCAGATGTTAAACCATCAGTCCCCTGTAAGAATGTCTAGGTGGGACATTAGAAGTTCTTGCAGGATTAGGGCGAGCTCTTTAGTGGGCGGACTTGTTCCATGTGTTGCAATGCCTACATCATTGGCCACTCCCCAATACCTGCCTGAGCACTCCACGAACTACAAAGCAGCCCAGGGAATGGAAACACCCTGTTCGTGGAGGGTAGTGTGCCTGGTCTCTGTCCCCACCCCTTTCTGCCTTTTCCTGGTGGAAAAGATTTTCTCATTGGTGCATTTGGGACAATACTGCCCCTTCTAGCCTCTCTAGTGGACCAAGAATACTGGAGGAATATGCGCCCCGGACTGTTCTCCGGCCAGGCAGAAACACTTACAAAAGTCCAGTGTAGCCCAGAGTTAACTCTGGGAAGAACAACAAGCCCATTTGGCTACTGATTTAAAGCCATGTTCTTGAACCAGCCTTGTCACTAATAAAGCTGGCTTTTTGCTCTCTCTCCTAAATCTCACTTCTTAACTGCTTGAAGGACACATTGGGGGAAGAAAAGGGTGTTGTTTATTGCCCTCCATAAGCACCACATTTGGAGAAAGGAGATGAATTGTTACTCCCAGGAAGGATGAGACCATCCGGGGAGAGGGAGTGGAGGGAGATGTGAAAAGGCCAAGTCAGAGCCCTGAAGAACCTCAACATCTAAGGTTGCGCTGAGTCGAGCATGCTTCACCGAGCCCCAGGATCTGCAGGGCGGCCCTTGGGGCTTCTGGAAGAGGAGCTAGGGGAAGGGAAAGTGCCTCTCCAAGAACCACCACCAGCCTCTATTTCAAACAGCAGTTGTGATTTGGGTTTTTATATTGGGCTTGGATGTACATAAAATTCCATTTGTTTTTTTTTTAAATGGTTCCGCTATCAAAAATTTTAAAAGTTTGAAAACCAGTGATTTATAGAATCATTGGGCAGAGGAAAGAGCCTCTCACAAAGGAGAATGGGAAGGATCTGCCAAAAAGCAATCGGAAGGAGGAAGCTTGGCTAATGAGGAAGCCTATGGAATGGGAGGAGGGAGGGAGCCATCAAAGGCACCGAAGGCCAGAGGGAGGTCAGGTAGGAGGCTGACAGACGAGTGACCAGTGGGTGCACTGACGCCGTGACTCTGGCAGGAACAGGCTCGGGGCAGGTCCAGGGGCCAAGCACTTGCATTAAGAGTGGATTAAATTGAAGTCTTTCCCTGGCTGGTGTGGCTCAGTGGACGGAGGGCCGGCCTGTGAACTGAAAGGTCTCAGCTGGATTCCCAGTCAGGGCACATGCCTGGGTTGCGGGCCAGGTCCCCAGTTAGGGGCGTGCGAGAGGCAACCGATCAATGTGTCCCTTGCACATTGATGTTTCTCACCCTCTCCTTCTCCTTCCTTCCCCTCTCTCTAAAAATAAATAAATATAATCTTAAAAAAAATTAAAGTCTTGACTTCACTGTGAGGATGGTGATGGAGATGACATGTATTGGACAATGGATTATTATTCATAGTAGATATGGAGAAATCCTTCTTCAAACAGTGGCAGAGATAGGGGAAGGAGGGGTCAAGGGGCACGAGCGCACACTTGGCTTCTTCCTCGGAAGGCCTGGGTGGTTTGGGTTTTGTTTTTTTTTCCCCGTACTGCAGAGAACATGACTCCAGGAAGTCTGTGTCTCAGATGGGAGCTGCAGTTAGCAATGCCTCCTGTGCTTCTAACATATTAATGAATGTCAGACCAGCAGGAGGGAATGATTCTTCCTTCCCCCATATTCCACATCCTACTGGTAGCAAGGATATAAATGTTGCTGATTGGCTGCCTAATGGCCCGTGGAAGTCACTGAGGTGACATCAGTTAATGTAGGAGACCTCAAAAGGGCTTCTCCTTCATTCTGGAAGGAAGAAAAATACTGGAAGGAATCAGAAAGTAACAGCTAGGCAGAATGAAAACTCAAAGTTAAGAAACATTGGGAAAGTTACAGGGGAAAAAATCAGAATCTTAAGTGTCACTTTGCTAAGAACAGCTCTGGAGTTCCAGTTATATTTGACCTCCCCACACAAGTGCATGGTGAGAAGTCTGAAATTTGCATGGAGTTCTGAGCTCCATGAGACAAATGACCTACAGGAGGCCACTGGAAGGAACAAAGACCTATGTTCTTGGGGTCCCAAATCTGATCTTGTGAGTGACCCTGCTGTCCCCCAGCTTTGTTCTCTGTGTCTTTCTCCTCTCATCAGCAAAACTGACATTGTAGACCTCTGGGAGGAAAAGCATTCGAGCTTGCCCTGGTGCTCAGCCAACAGAAGAGAGGCAGGCGGTCAGGCAGGGCAAAGGCCTGCTGTGCTTCCTTAGTTTTAATCCCCCTAACAATCTTGAGAGGCATTGGTACTCATTTTATGGATGGGAAACCAGAGGCCAAGTGGACGCAGGTCACCAGCATAAGGTCACTCGGCTGATAAGTGGCAGAGTTAAGTCAAGAACACAGATCTGTCTGACTCTAAGAAACATGAAATGATAAATGAATGAGAAATAATTAGATGACAAAGGAATAATGAATTAATATTATTATATATGTTAGAAATGGAAAGTTCCACTTTTGGACTTCGTTTCTTCCCCTGTTTACTTTCAGACTCACTTCTTCGTCCATAAACAACTGTTAGCCAGACAGTCCTGTTAGTGGTAGGAGATTTAAAGCTCAAAAATTGATAACTATGCCAAGTTCTGGCACCTTCTTCCTGCAGCACAATAAGCTGTGCAATGCTGGTAAATCTTAAAGTATTTAGAAAATCTTAAGTGGAGGTCAGATAAAGAACACCATTTGGTGGTTAAATAAGTTTCAATAAATCTGCAAGATGGAATGCAATGCAACCATTAAAATATGACATCAAAGAGTTATCAATTTGATATTACAAAGCTAAGTCGGGGGAAATGCATGAGTGTATAATAGTAACAATGACTTGGGGAGATGGCATTATAGATCATTTTTCTTCTATTTTTTAAGTATATTTTATTGATTATGCTATTACAGTTGTCGCATCTTTTTCTCCTCTTTATTCCCCTCCACCCTGCCAGCACTCCTCTTCCCACCAGCATCTCCCCTCACCCCTTAGTTCACATCCATGGGTTGTATATACAAGTTCTTTGGCTTCTCCATTTCCTATACTATTCTTAACCTCCCCCTGTATATTTTGTACCTACCAATTATGCTTCTTATTCCCTGTACCTTTTACCCCATTCTCCTCCCAGCCCCTTCCTGATGATAACCCTCCATGTGATCTCCATTTCTGTGATTCTGTTCCTCTTCTAGTTGTTTGCTTAGTCTGTTTTTGTTTTTAGGTTTGGTTGTTGATAGTTGTGAGTTTGTTTTCATTTTAGTGTTCATAGTTTTGATCTTCTTTTTCTTAGATAAGTCCCTTTAACATTTCATATAATAAGGGCTTGGTGATGATGAACTCCTTTAACTTTACTTTATCTGGGAAGCACTTTATCTACCCTTCCAATCTAAGTGATAGCTTTGCCTGATAGAGTAATTTTGGATGTGGGTCCTTGCCTTTCATGGCTTTGTATTCTTTCCAGCCTCTTCTTGCCTGTAGGGTTTCTTTTGAGAAATCAGCTGATAGTCTTATGGGAACTCCTTTGTAGGTAACTGTCTCCTTTTCTCTTGCTGCTTTTAAGATTCTCTCCTTATCTTTAATCTTGGGTAATGTAATTATGATGTGCCTTGGTGTGTGCTTCCTTGGGTCCAACTTCTGTGGGACTCTCTGAGCTTCCTGGACTTCCTGGAAGTCTATTTCCTTTGCCAGGTTGGGGAAGTTCTCCTTCAATATTTTTTTCAAATAAGTTTTCAATGTCTTGCTCTTCCTCTTCTCCTTCTGGCACCCCTATGATTCATATATTGGAACATTTAAAGTTGTCCCAGAAGTTCCTCAGCCTCTCCTCATTTTTTTGAGTTCTTGTTTCTTCATTCTGTTCTGGCAGAATGTTTATTTCTTCCATCTGCTCCAAATCATTGATTTGAGTCCTGGTTTTCTTCCCTTCACTACTGGTTCCCTGTGTATTTTTCTTTATTTCACTTTGCATAGACTTCACTTTTTCCTCTGTTTTGCAAACATACTCAACCATTTCTCTGAGCATCCAGATTACCAGTGTTTTGAATTGAACATCTGATAGGTTGGTTACCTCTTCATCACTTAGTTCTATTTTTGGAGCTTTGATCTGTTCTTTCCTTTGGGCCATACTTTTTTTGTCTCTAGCACACCTTTACATTGTAAGAGGTGGAGCCTTAGGTATTTGCCAGGGCCGGGCAACCCCTGTGCTGCTTTGTGGCACTGTGTGTGGAGGAGGGGTACAAGAGAGAACTATCCGCTTTGTTGGTTCTTGGTGGCTTTCATTCACTTCCCCTGCTGCCCACGAGCAGATTGGGCCCTTTTGGTGCTGGTTCCTGGGTAGGTGGGTTTGGGTACATGCTAGAGTCCTGAGAGCTCTTCCAACGAACTCTCCTGTGAGGCTGGGAGTTTCTCCTGCTGCTGCAACCCCCACAGGTTTTTAGAACCAGAGGTTTTGAGGCTTTCTTTTTCCCTCACTGGAACCCTGGGTTGCACAGTCTGTCTCACCCCCCTGTTGTTCCTCCCAGTTTATCCGAATGCAAATGAGGGATCATCAGCTGCCACCTAGCACTCCTGGTCCTCTAGCTACCACCTTGTGGCATCCCCTCCACCCTGGCTTCCTGTCTCTGTCTCTGTCTCTGTCTCTGTCCCTCCTACCAGTCTGGATGAATGTTTCTTCTTGAACTCCTTGGTTGTTGGACTTCATACATTTCAATTTTCTGGCAGTTCTTATTGTTTTTTGTTTTTAAATTTGTTGCTGTCCTTTTTTGGTTATGCAAGGAGGCAAAGTGTATCTACCTATGCCTCTATCTTGGCTGGAAGTCCTTTTCTTCTATTTTATACTTTCATCTGTTTCCAAGTTTTCCTTCAAATAGAAGTCATGAGTTTTAGAATTCAAAAATATGTCAGACTTTTCATTGTTATTGAGTGCTTGCCCAAAGGCATCCACCAGAGGTCATCTTTCTGTAGGGCAGAGTGTGTCCAGGTCATCTTTTCCCAGGGATGCTCTGACTCCTCGGGGCGTGGTTTCACCTTGCGCGACACCACCCCACTTTCCTTGTCCCTCGAGTGGACTTTCTAGAGGCTTGAGGCTTCTAGGCAGCACCATCTTGGAAAACACTCGGCCACAGTATTTTCCACAGTCAGGGCTCATTACCCAGAACTCAGTTAAGACTCTCTGGGCTGTGCGGGTTCCTCCAGGAAGCCCTGAGGGCTAGGTGCAGCCCCTCCGGAGATCCCTCCTCTCTCCTGCTGCTCCCCACAGAACTGGTGCTGGAATTAATATCTACCTGTTGTTACAGTGTTCTTCTCTGGGCCTCTTTAGAGCCCCTCAACAGCTCTTATCATATTTAACTCATGAAAAAATTCAGGATCCAGAGGCCATGCGACCTCCCAAAGCGCCACGGCTAAAAAGAAAGAGCAGAAGTAGAACCCGAATGTCAGATCTCCGGTTCTGAATGCCTTGAGCCCTCAAGTGCAGCACTCTGCTGCCTGGCGGCTCCTTTCAGACACGCCTCCTGAGGGGCATCATGGGCCGCCAGGAGTGACTGTTGGTTGGCCTTAAGGGTCTGTCACTCTGGTCCCAAATAGCTCTTTTGATGACAGACAAGGTGTTAACAGGTGTCCAATGTTAACTTTCCTTGGAAGGAACCTAAATTTCAGAAGAGCAGCCTACGCATCTGGCAAAGCTAAATAAGATTGCGAATAACCCCAGGAGCAGTTTCTAAAACTTAATTTCTGCCTCTGAAACAGAGGGAGAAAAAAACAACAACACCAGTCAAAAGCCTATAGAGCCTCAAAATCATTATTCATCAGAGAAATGTAAATTAAACTTGTTATGAAATAATCCCAATGCATCTACAAGAATGGCTAAAATTTTAAAGACAGGCAGTACCAAGTGTTGACAAGGAAGTGGAACAACGGAACTCTCTAATATTGCAGATAAAAGGTTAAACTTGTTCAAACATGTGGTAAAACTGTTTGGCATAAGGAGGTCTGTCCAGAAAGTATCCAGCCATCTACTCTGAAAAATAGAGACATTTATTGAAGAAGATACAAGAAACATTGTATACAGGACAATGACACCTCAGTGCCCTTCAAAATAGGCACCTTGGGACTTAACACAGTTCTTCAGTGTCTCTTTTACTGCGCAAAACACTGCAAAATCCTTTGTTGGAATCACCATCAACTGCCTTGCCGTATTTTCCTGAATCTCATCAACTGTCTGAAATCTCTTCCCTTTCAAAGGTGATTTTAGTTTTGGGAAAAGCCAGAAGTCACAGGGCACCAAATCTGGGCTATGGGGGCGCTGAGTTACCTGGGCAATTTGATGTTTCTCTGAAAAGCTCTGCACAAGACGTGATGCATGAGTAGGTCTGTTGTTGTGATGAAGCTGCCTATCACCAGTTGCCCGTTGCTGTGGCCATTTTTGTCATATTGCATCTCTCAACTGATAAAGAACATTGAGGTAGCACTCTTTACTAATTGTTTGGCCTGGAGGGGCGGACTCATGATGGACAACACCTTCCCAAGCAAAAAACACAGTTAACATGGTCTTGATCTTGCTGAGACTTTGCCACGCCTTCTTTGGGCATGGAGAATCCAGCAACTTCCTTTGGGGCAACTGGGCCTTTGTTTCTAGATCATAATTGTAGACTCACAATTAATCTCCTTCCAAGGAAATCTTCTTCACTGGTAGCAGTTTGAAGCAAGTCATTAGCAACAGCAGCACGATGTTCCTTCTGCTCTGGTAGAAAAAGCCACGAAATGAATTTTGCCACAATACGTTTCATGCCAAGATCCTGTGTCAAAATCTTGGACACAGTAGTTTCTGGAATCCCCAGATCAGCTTCTATGTCTCGCAGTGTCAGTCTCCGATCTTTGTTGATTGCAACCCGTACACGTTCAACATTCTCAGGTGTTCTGCTTGCTGCAGGCCTTCCAGAACATGGATCACCTTCAACAGATTCTCAACCATCTTTGAAGCGTTTGTGCCACACTTTTATCTGCACTGCATTCATTGCATCATCCCCAAAGCCCGCTGGGTCATCCAAATAGTTTCTGCAGAGGAATGTTCAAGCTTAATGCAAAATTTGATGCAGATTCATTGCTCTACTCACTCAGTCATTTTAAATGGCACGGCCACACAGTACACATGCTCACTTAAGGGCGTTGACCGCCCCGCTGACTAATACAGTGAAGCCACGCATGCACATTCCCGTCTACTCAGTCCTTGGCTGTCAGGTTAAATCAATGTTGTGCAAACCATTCTTGTTATATTAACAATGGCTAGACTTTTTCTGGATAGGCCTTTATATGCCTATCTAAGACCTGGAAAATCCATTCCTATGTATATATCTAAAAGAAATGAGTGCATATGTCCACTAAAATACATGTACATGAATGATCACAGCAGCTATACTAATTAGTAGCAGAAAAAAAAAAACCCCGACAGGAAATAATTCAGTGACCACTAACAAAACATTGAGTAAATAAATTTCAGCATATCCATGCAATGGAATACTATGCGCAGTGCAAAATAAAAAGAAGAACAAATGAGCGACACAGAGAAGAACAATGACAAAACTCACAGACATTATGTTGATTGAAAGAAGCCAGACTTTAAAGATCGGTACACAGTATGTGATCCAGCTCACGATGGCTCATGAAAACTGACTGCTATATTTTCAAGAATTTCCCAAGCCATTTGTTATTAAATATAGCCTTTGTTTAAAATTAATTATGTAAACTTATAATGAAGTAAATTATATTTTTTTAAAAAGGTAATAAATACTGAAAACTCTTTCCTTTCAAATTCTTTACTACTTTTCTACTACTGCCTATGCGACTGAGACTGTGTACACCTATCGAATCTGTGTGGCAGAAACACTATATAATTGGGCTCTACCTCACATCTATTTCTGACTCTGCGTTCAAAGGCCACACCTGGAGAACATCAAATCAGTGCTGGTGACTGCCAGGGAAATCGACAAAAGTTGCAAAATCAGAGCTTTTTGAAAAAAATGTTGGGGGGGAGTCAGTTGTCAAGCAGTTACCAGTACACCACAGATGTGATTCTATTTTTATGAAGCTCAAGAATAAGACAAACTAACTTATTCTAGTAGAAGGCGGAAAGAAGGCTGCTTGGAGAGGCCTCCTGCCGAGGACATGGTGATGTCCACATTTCGATCGTGGTGATTGATGGTTCCGTGGGTGCAGACATATGCATGCCCTTTAGGTGATACCTCAGTTTAAAAAATAAACTTTTAAAAAAATGTCCAAAACAGCTACTGTTCAGGGAGCCTCCTGTGCAGGAAGGTGGGAGGTTTGTTATCCCTACAGTACCTCCCCTTCGTCTCCATGGGACGGCCTGAGTTGTCGGAGACCCTAGCAGGAAAGAGTTTTTAATAACTAGTTCCTGTGACTTCCAGAAAGTAGGATCTGCATTGGGCTAATCTTTATAATTAACCCAAGTCCCCGCACAGTACAGATAATAATAACAATGTTTCTTGAGCCCCATTCTAAACCCCCGAGGAGATATTACAATCCCCATCTGTCAGGTAAGAGAATAAGGTTCAGGACTCCAGGTGACACAGCTGGCAGGCGGCAGCGCCAGGATTTCCACCTGAGGAACCTCCCTCGGGTGCCTGTGTTAATCGCTCTGCCTTCTGACAAGAAACAATCAAAATAAGCTACTAAATTGTTAAATAGCACCCTGATTCCATGGCATGGTGCCCATCCTGTGTCTCCATTACCTGTACCTGTGTAAAGAGGCAGTTCAGGGTCCAAATGTTCAGCCTCAGAGACCTGCTTTCCTGCCCTTTCCGACCTGTCAGGCACATCGTGAAACATGTGATGCGAAGTTAAAGGAAAGGCCAGTAAACGTCGCTGGTTGTGAATGATCCTAAAGGGGAACCGTGACGGGCAGGACTGCAATTCAGTTACCCAGAGAGGCCACCTGCTCCATCAGGGAAATGGAAACTCAAAGAGAACACATTATTACTAAACTTGCCACATTGAGTCCAGTCTCCCTGGCCAGAGAAATACCCAGATCCTAATGTGTAGCCCATTGTCCCTGGAAATTAATGATCCTGACCCCACCCTGTCTGAGCATGCGACTGTCCTCACACGCAAATTAATCTGCAGCATGACTCGTGCACAATGGAATCGTCTCATCTCTGAATTGGTCTGCACGATTTAAGAAGTGATGGGTGGGCAGAGCTGGGAGGTGCTTTACGAATTATCGGACCCTTGCTTTCCTGAGTGGGAAGGCTGGAGTTTCCAAGAGGAGCGGTCTAAGCGACCCCACAAAACAGGTGAGAGAGCTCGCTCTCCAGACCTGCCATTTAGCCTGCCGCTGACCGTGGCGTTTGGTGCCAGGAAGCATTAATCCAGTGTCTCGGGGCATGTCCTAGCAATGGCTGGCTCCCCCACGATCGCGCCGTTTCAGCGATGACATTCACCGAGGGCCTATTTTGGGCCAGCACGGTGCCTGGCTGGCTTGTCCGTTTCTGGATCTTGCCAATAAAACGGCCCTGTCTAGGATCAGTCGCAAAGTGAGGAGAATAGAGACAGGTCAAAAAAATCTGGGAAAGCAAACCAGAGCGAGTCTCGGGCTGCCGCTGGTGGTAGTGGGCTCCGCAGCCCGGCCACGAGGAAGATCGCATGGACCCGGCCCCCGGAGCTAGAGCCAGGGCTGAGGGGAGGGCAAGCAGAGCCAGGAGGACCCTGGCAGGTTGAAAGTCCCATCTCCTCTTAGCCTTCCTCTGAGTCCTCTTAAATCCTGTCTCTTCTCTTCTCCATCTCTCCTCTACTTCTCTCTCTCCTCCTGAGAGAACTGAAATAGATCCGAGTGACATGATGCAGTAGGGCTGCTCTGGCGTTCCACATGCCTGAGACGCAGACCAGCTTACCTGCTGGTCTCTAAGTGATCCTGATCTGTAAATGGGACATTTTGTAGGGCTCTTAAAGGGCTCCAGAGAGCTTATGTACGTGTTAGTGCATGTATACACACATGTACTATTTGTTTTATTGTGATAGGCTCACCAGAAAGCAAAACTAAACCTTCCCCTTCTTTATCTTTACCCTCAACCTTCCCTGACTCCCAGAAAGAGAAGTCAGGCTTTTGACTCTGGAATTGTGCCCCTGGAACCAGCGGAGGGGCGGCTGGACCATCAGGCCCTTGATCTCCCAGCCTTTACATAAGATGGTCCTTCAGCCGGGAACTTCTCCCTCCTTCTCCTTCTTTACCTGGTTAATTCCTACTAATACAGTAAGACTCAATTCAAGTGTCCCTTCTTGCTAGAAACCTTTCTTTTATCTTCCCCCACGCAGGGCCCCTGGGCTGACCGACTCTGGTCATACCTTTATCCCTGAGATGTAGCCTCATAATTGGGAGCTCCTGCTTTGTGGTCCCCTCCTGGACCTGCACCCACAGATCTAGCAGGGCACCTGGCACAGAGTGGTTGCCTCTGAAAGAATACCCTCATTCAGTAACCAGCCAGTGAAATGCACTGATTCATACTAAAGTGTTAGTGACTCACAATCGCCTTTCCCGGATAATTAGGCTTAAAGGAGGACCAAGGAAAAGGCAACAGAAAACTAAACTGCTAGTGGTAACGTTTCAAGAGGAAGGGGGTTCCTTTCCTAAAGCCCCTAAGAGTAGACAGAGAAATTTCCAACAGAAAGGAACCTGAGAGACCAATAGGTTTGGGTTGTTTTCCAGCTGTGCTCCGTGGGTGCCTCGAGGCTCCTGGCAAAGGGGGAGGGAGTGGTGAGAAAAGATAAGGTCGGGGATTAGGCTCCAGATCCCCTCCTGGGGTCAAGAAAGGAAGCCCTGCTACTCTCTGTTTTCCCTGATGGGCTTTGAGCAAGGTTTTGCTTAAAGGCAGCATTCTGCTGTGGGAGGAAGAAATTGATCTAGTTCAACTCACCGATTTTATCGATGAGGACAGTGAAGCTCAGAAAGTTCATGCTATTTACCCAAAATAACGCTGTGGGCGGCCAGGTCCTTGAATTCTCCCACCACTGCTTACGTCGGTACCTGCCTGCCTTGGTCTCCAAAGCACAGTGTGCTCTTTGCCGGCTGCCCTGTGGGCAGGAAGGGCTCCCTTCATTTCCTCTCTCCCCTGTCCCTTCCCAAGTGACCCTTCCTCTTTTTTTTTTTAATTTTATTGATCAATTTGAGCGAGAGACACCAGTTTGTTGTTCCACTTGCTTATGCACTTACTGGTTGATTCTTGTAGGAGCCATGACTGGGAGTGAACCTGCAGCCTTGGCGTATCTGGATGATATTCTAACCTACTGAGCTACCTGGCCAGGGCCCCAGGGCGCCCTCCCTTAAAGGAGAGGGGAAAGAGATATGGGGAAATCACTGGGTCCTGCGATTCCCTTTTTCAGATGACAAAGCCAGGGCTCGGATTCTGTAACTTCGTCTTGGTAGACCCCAGACTGGTCCAAAGTGAGGAAAAACATGACAACCGGAGTGAACTTCAGAATTATAACAGCTCTTTCCTGAGGCTCTGAAAAAACATTCCTGTGATCACTCGTTCCTCCTGCCAAGACCGTTTGGAATCCTGTAATTCTCTCCGTAAGTGTTGAGGTCCTTCTGGGTCCTTATATCAAATCAAATGTTGCCTACCGACTCAGGCCTGCTGACTGAGCCAGAGGCGACACCAATAAAAAGCACAAAGGGTCCTGTCATGCTGAGGAATGTTTTCTTTATTTGTGTCTTTTGGAAACCGCTGACAGAAGACAATAGTCCTTTAAGTCTTTACCACCAACTGGAACTGCAAATTACTGTAAGGTGCCTCTTGAAAGCCCAAGACAAAACGGCTCCACGGGAAGAAAATAAACAAGAGCTGTTTCATTTTATGTGGATTCTGCTTCTCAAAGTGCCCTTGCCTACTAATAAGATTTTTTGCATTTTTTCCCCCATGTTTTCAATTTGCCTGCCTTCTTGTTACTGTGGGAAACTCAGTCGTGGGGGTTGAACTGAATCTAAATCAAGATTCAGCTGAGGCATGGGAGTCGTGCACTAAGAAAATAAGAGTGGCTAGGGCTGAAGGCTTGGCACGAGCCAGATATTACTCCAGCGGGTTTACATGTGAGAATGTGTCCAATCCACACTTGAACTCTGTGGGGCAGATACTGTTAATGTAGACTTCATCTCACAGGGGAGGAGGGGAGACTAAGGCACAGAGAGGTTAAGCCACTTGCCCAAGGGCACACAGCTGTGAAAGGCAGAGCTAGGCTTCAAGCCCAAGGAGCCTGGGTCTAAAGCCACAGCCTTAACTACTGTGTTAATTAGTCTCAGTATTTAAGACTACAGATCAAGGTCTCTCTGCTGGAACCACAGAGAACAAACACACAAAAGAGCGAGACAACCGGGCATCAGGAACTTGGTTGTTCTGACTGAGAAAGATGAGCAAACATTCCTTTGGGCAGAGACGTATTTATTCTAAATCATAGGTTGGAGCGCCTGCGGTGAGTCAGAGACTTAGATTTGGGAGATAACAGGAGCCTTGTCACCCAGCCCGCTGCCACTAGAGAGCAAGAGGCCGAGAAAGGGCAGGACTCGGCACATAGGCAGGCTCTAGCCCCGTGTCTCCACTCACTGGTCACTAACTGTGGGGAAAGCAGGCAATTCTCTGTGTCTGGATTTTCTCATTTGCAACATGGGGAAGCTGCTATTCACCTCAAGGGGCTGCTGTGAGAACTAAAGAAGACACATGTCGACACCTGGGCACCAGCAGCGAGGTGCTCAGAACACACCATGGCCTTCCCCCTCCCAGCAATGTACCTGCCAGCCATCTCACACCACCTCGAACCTCCACCTTGATTAGCCCCAGCTCATCATCGTCGTGTACCTTGTCCCACTGTCCCTCAGACTCAACAGGGCTGAGAAAAGATACGGACTTTGAAATGGAGCCAAAACAAATCTGAAGCCTGGCTCTGACATTTACTGGTTCGAGCAAGTGGCGTTCTGTCGTTGAGCCTCCCTTTCCTAGTGACCGAAAGGGAGATGGCAGTAAGGCCCGTTTCTGGGGGCCCTTTTCTTTTTTTTCTTTTTCTTTTTTCTTTTGGAAACTTTTTGTTGTTTGTTTGTTTTTTAAAGATTTTATTTATTTATTTTTAGACAGAGGGGAAGGGAAGGAGAAAGGGAAAGAAATATCAATGCGTGGTTGCCTCTCACGCGCCCCCTGCTGGGGACCTGGACTGCAACCCAGGCAGTGCCCTGCCTGGGGAATTGAACAGGCGACGCTTTAGTCCTACTCAATCCACTGAGCTACACTAGCCAGGTCAGAAAGAAAGGGAGAGAAACATCAATGTGTGGTTGCCCCTCGCGCGCCCCCTACTGGGGACCTGGCCCTCAACCCAGGCACATGGCGTGTCTGGGGAATCCAACCGGCGACCCTTTGGTTCCACAGATAGACACTCTATCCACTGAGCTACACCAGCCAGGTGGCGGCCCTTGCCGAGGGTGAAGGGGTGAGCACACTGCGAGCTGTGAGCTGGTGACTCTCCCTCTCACTCCCGGCCTTTATTAAACTAAACGCTGCTTCCTAAAGCTCCTGCCCTTTGGCCCTACTTGCGCGCTGCATTAGTTTGCTGGGGCTGCTGTAACAGAGGCCCAAAGACTGGGTGCTTAAACAGCAGAAATTTGCTGCCTCACACTTCCGGAGCCTAGAAGTCCAAGGACTTAGGTCCTTTTGAGAGTCGTGGGGGAGAGCCTGTTGCATGCCTCTTGCCCAGGCTCTGGGGAGCCTTAGGCACTCTTTGTAGCTGGCACTCTTCTCCCTGTGTCTACACAGCATTTTCCCTCCGTGCTTGTCTTCTTCAGGGTCCGAATTTCCTTTTTTTATAAGGACACCAGTCACATTGGACTAAGGTTCACTCTAATGATCTCATCTTACCTTGATTATCTGCAAAGACCCTAAATCCGAATAAGGCCCTGTTTACGGGTAGCGGAAGTTAGGACATCAACACCTTTTGGGGGGCACAGCTCAGCCCGTGCCATGCACACAGCGTTATGGCCATGAAATCAGCTCCCTCCTCCAAACCTCAGCACTTGGAGCACTTGGCTCAGAGTCTCAGGTGCTCTCCTCTGGGCAAATCTAGCTTTGGCAGGATCCCTTTTATTAAATGCCATTCCCCGGAAAGAACAGGTTTCCCCACGTGCAGCATGTCCACATAGAACACGACGCATCCACCACTTCCCGAAAGGAGAAGCTGCCATCCGCTAATGCAGCTCGTCAAGCTAGCTTCCCCTGGCCTGCCGGCGCCATTGAAGTTTTTTAACCTGGACACGAGAGTTTATATTTAA
Organism: Mormoops blainvillei; assembly: GCA_004026545.1. Classification (NCBI taxonomy): domain Eukaryota; kingdom Metazoa; phylum Chordata; class Mammalia; order Chiroptera; family Mormoopidae; genus Mormoops; species Mormoops blainvillei. The sequence goes on along the minus strand of PVJD01000986.1, from coordinate 269,732 downwards.
AACTGACTGGTGAGAATCTAAGGATTCCAAGTAGTTTTGAATCTGGATTCTGTCATCTGTTATATCCCCCATCCTGTTCAATAGTGTTTCACCTGAGGTTCATCAGCATGCCTTTCTTGTCCTTCCCGCCAAGTCACCAATAAGGATACTGAGAGCACACCTTCTCGAAGAAGTGACATCCACCCCAGGGGGGTGAAAAACACCTTATTCTTTTTACTGATAAAGCATAGACATGCGTATAATATGTAAACAGGTATACAGCATGTCATCTGTGGTGTTAAAATTTCATAAGAGGGGTGGGTATTTGGGAAAAAGTGTCTAATAAGGCTCGCTAAACAGATAGTGATGAAAAAAATGGTTGAGAAACACTAGTCCAGTGGAGAAGGCTCAGAGCAAAACATCACATGAGTCCCCTGGAGCTCTCCCCAGACCTGCCAACGCCTGTCAGTATGATTAACTACCTGCGTCAGAGCCCCTCCACCTGGAACAGAGCCGGCTGGCCATTTTCAGATAGGCAGGAAGCCATAAATGTTCCGATATGTTCTAATACACTGTGTGAAAATACTTTTAACAACTAACAAAGAGGGCACATAGATTAACAAATCACTCAGATCTAAATGGTCATTAAATCTTTCATCCATTCACTTAATCATTCATTCATTCAACAGAAAGCAAAAGAGATTTAAAAAATTTCCTCCTTCATGGAGCTTACAATCTAAAATGGGCAGGGGTAAGGGGAAGACAGAAAATAAACATAAAAATAATTAAACTCTAGAGTCAGATGGAGATGGAGCGCCATGGTGGGAAAAAGCCTCATAAAGCTCTCCTCTGGGGGCTGGTTAGGGTAATGAAACTATTCTCTATGAAACTGGAATGATGGATACATGCCATAATGCATTTGTCAAAACCCATAGAAGTGTACAAAATAAAGTGCAAACTTTACATTTTGGATTATAGTTGATAATGAATCAGTATTGGCTCATTAACTATAACATATGTACACACTAATGCAAGATGTCACTAGTAGGGGGCAGTGTGGGGGTGGAGGTGGGGTGGGTATATTGAACCCTATGTACTTACTATCTGCTCAGTTCCTCTGTAAAATTGACACGGTATTAACTAAAGCTCACTAATTTTTTTTAAAAGCTGTGATCTGAACTCATGCAAAAACACAGAGAAAAGGAAGAGGGTGGGAAGTGGAAAGTTTTTTGAGTTGAGGGCAACATATGAGTGAAGCTGCCTTCGGTCGGGTGGAAATGAACCCCTGTGTCGACAGAATCGGGTGAAACAGTACAAGTAGGAGACGCAGGAGGGAACCAATCCCAAGAGATGCTGTTGAACAATGAGAACAGAGGATCTTGAAGAGGTTGTCACAGCAGCTTTGAAAAGAGTTTTAATCATAAAATAGGAAAGCCACCACTGGACAGGAGGGGAAGGAAAGGAAGTGAAGTGTGATCAATTTTAAAGGGAAGTTCAGGCTAGAAACAAGGGTGACGGCAGTCACGGCACACCGCTGAATGTAGGAATGAGGAGTGGGGAGGAGACGATAGGCGATTTTTAATACTTTTCTCCCAGACACAACTTCCAACTTCCAGCTAATTAGAATTAGGTTTATGAGTTTTCCCAGCTACACTGAAGTATGAGAAATAATAATGCAGAAGAGGAATCTTTTATTACAGCTAAATGAATTCATCATACGAGTCCAAACAGCTGATAAGTGTATCACGTGGGGACTTTAAAAGCCACCAGGCTGCAATACATAGACTGTGAAGAAAGGAATCAGACCTCGTGGGTGAGCTGACAGCGAGAGTGACCTCATCAGCCTATGAGCCACACAATGGATTGACTGTCACATGTAGCTGTGCCTGTGGTAATTTCTGGGCACACTGCTTATTCCTAAAGGGACCTTCTCGGTAGACAACGTAATAAGCAGCCTAAAATTGAGGTATGAAGGGGGAAAGGGCAATGACTGTCTTAAATTATTCAAAGGGCTGGTCTGCAGATTAAGCATTAAATTTAATCCATGGGCCCCCAAACAGAGGAGTGAAACCCAGTGGCAGGAAATTTCAGGAAAGAGATTACTGCTCAGAGTAAGGAAGCACTCTTGTCCCTCTGAGCCTCCCAGAGAAAAGGGGGCTGTCTCTGGAAGTAATGAGCTCCCCATCACTGGGGGTGACCAGCCCTTGGCTGGATGAGTCCTTGGCATGAACCCTTAAGTCTTAACATCTGCGTAGCGTTTTACAGGTTCACAGGCACCAGTGAGCTATCAAGGGAGTTTCTTGTCCTTTTTCCATTTTTACAGATGAAAACACTGAGGCTCAGAGAGACTGTATTCCGTGCCTAATGTCACACAGGTGGCACCACCGGGGCTGGATCACCCCAGTGACCAGGCCACGCAGGCAAGCTCGGTGACAACAGGCGTCCACCCACTCTGGCTCATCGTTGGAGGCACTTGGGAAACTTTTTAAAAATACAGATTCCTGAACATCATCTCAGACCTACTGGGCCCAAACCTTCAGGGGTGGTTTTTATATTTTACGGTTTCCCTCACTGGAATGATAATCACCAAATTCAGGATAAAGTTCACCTCTGGGTTGGGAGTTGAGAAGATCCATCTGGGGAGAGGCACCCAGGACTTTAGCTGCACTAAGAAAGCTTGGCTTCTTAAGCTGGGTGAAATGTATAACAATATATACAGTCTTAAATATCTAAATTCATTCATCAGAAACATGTAAACCTCCCCATTGACACTGTAAGCAGCCTGGTTTGGAATCCACTAGATGATGGTCTGTAGGGTTTTTTCAACTGCAAGATGATCTGACCTAAAACAGCTGGAATTTGGGGGCAATTCATAAAGACCCACTGAACTCTCTTGTCTGTAACTACACCCTGTTCCCACCAGGTTTACTGGTCACAGATGTTCGTGCAGTACCCACTAGCCCCTTCCCTGGACAGAGTCAGAGAATCCTTCCGCCAGTCCTGATGAAGCCGGCACTTCCAGCACCCCCAGGACTGTGGGAGCCCCTGAGGGAATCCACAGTCTCCAGGCTGGCCCCTTGGCAAGAAGAGCAGCTGCTGGCAGCTGGGGCCTCCGTGGTGGTGTGAGCATGTTACAAACCTGTCTTTACATAGTTCTGCTTTAATCAGCTGTTATCACAGCGGATCACAGTGATGGCTGGTTCCACAGCACAGACAGTCCCCACTGTCTCCCAGCTTTGAGCTGGGTGGGGGCTGCTTAAGCCTGGGGTGGCAGATGCAAAGCAAGGAGCAAAGCCCAGGCACTGCTCTGTCCTGAGTAATGACTGGGGAGGACTGGCCCGGAGACCAAGGACCCACCAACTTCATCTGATTACTGTTTGCATGCAGCAAAGCCACAGGCTTGGGTAGCAACGAGGCTGCACATAATCCAGGTGTCAGGAAATCCACCTGCAGCCCTCCAAGCTTTTCAGGGGACCTCAAGAATCAGAAAGCTTGGGGACATGCTATGTCCCTGTCACTGCTGAAGCCAGCGGTCTCCACAGTTGGGATGCGAATGTGCCCCGGGGTTCACAAGAGAATCCATGAGTGTTAAGGGACATGTAAGACCTATTTCTATCTATTTTTAATCTCAATCTTAAATTCTCTATTTTCTTTATACTTTATAATACACATATTTAATTGCAGAATAGGCATAATAATGGATTTATTACTGAGCTCTTATTCTATGCCAGGCACTATTCTAAGAGCTTACGTATATCAATTCATTTAACCCCTACAGCAACCGTGCAAGGTAGCTATTATCATTTCCACTTTACAGGCCTAGACAAGTGACCCCTCCAATGTCACACAGCTGGGTGTACTAAATCCCTCATTCAGCCCTCTCAAGGAGGCCCAGGGGAGGCTTAGCAACGAGTGGTCAGCTTTTCCAGGACATTCTAAACAATGGTGACTGCCCCTCTCACAGCGCAGCGTGACAGCCCACAGCTATCCCTTGGGAAAGGAAGGAGGGAGAGTGAGGAGGAAATGGTGGAGCAGGTCAAGGTCAAGCCAGTCACACTGAGCCCCGGCGCAGCCCACCCACAGCAAGATCAGCAGTTCCAGGGGCCTCCCCCAGACTCTGCCTCCCCCGCTGGTTTGAGCGAGTGACAAGGGCAAAGAGGGAGGTGTGTCAGGACCAAAGTGAGGTGGCCAAGCCCCATCTCCCTGGCTTGTCCCCTGGGCCACAGACTAAAATCCATATTAACGATTTATTCTCCTGTTTTCCTCAAATATTTTAACATCTTGTGTACGTGTGATTTGGTATGATGTGTTAGAAAATAGTAATCAGCCTTTACTTTTTCCACGTAGATTGCCAGTCACCCCAGTATCATTAGTCAAATAGCTCAGCAATTTCCTGGTGACTTAAATTACCAATACATTCCCCACGTATGCCTACGTGTATTTCCAGATTCTCTATTCAGGTCCACGCAATCTGTGTGGGACCCCTGTAACAGTGCCGAGATGTTAGAATTACGATGGCCTTGGTGAGGTGTTGATGTATCTAGGACGAGTCCTCCACACCCTCATTACAGTTCTTTTCCAATAATTTACTAGAATACTTCACAAGCTCTTCTCTTCCAGATGAATTTCTGAATCCGTTTATTGAGTTCCATGAAAAATTGCATTGGTTTTTTTATTGAGATGACAGCGAATTTATATATTGTGTACAGAGAACTGATTTATTCCCAATATTGAACATTTTCATTCTGGAGCATAAGTTGTCTCCCTAGTTATTCAAATGTCCTTTTATGTACTTACCCATTTCTTCAGGTTTTGTTTTAGGTTTTTTTGTTTTGGTTTGGTTTGGACACTTTTGTGGATAGGATTTTTTTATGGCATTTTATAATTGATTATTGGTGATATATTAAAAAATCTATCAATGGGTCTTATATTTTAGTTTTTTAAGGGTGATCACTTCATAAGGTATAATAAGTGTCTAATTACTTGGTTGTACACCTGACACTTATATAATATTGAATGTCAACTGTCACTGAAATGTGAAAAAAATGTTAACTGATTATCTTGGCTTCTCAGCAAATAATTATATCATCCATAAATAATGAGTTTTGGTATTTACATAAAATTACATATACACATATTAATATAATTTTATATATTTATATACAATTTGATGTGTATTTGATGACAAGTTTTGACCTCACTGCTTTACACTCACCCGCTTCTGCCCCATTGTAATCACTTCCCATTAGGCCTAGATTGTTGACTCAGCACCCCCACAGCCCAGAGCTGGCGCCCTGTGTCTTCCGTCTTTCCCCAAAACTAAAATCACCTTTGAAAGGGAAGAGATTTCAGACCGTTGATGACATTCAGGAAACTATGACGGGGCAGCTGATGGCAATTAAGAGAACCGCGCGAGGTCCCAAGGTGCCTCCGTTGAAGGGGACTGAGGCGTCATAGTCCTGTGTACAATGTTTCTTGTATCTTGTATCTTCTTCAGTAAATGTCTCTATTTTTCATAGCACATGGCTGGACAGTTTCTGGACACACACCTCATATAATGGAGCAGACTGTAGCAGACCAGTCTTCCAATAAAGAACAACAAGAAAAACCAAATAAAAATTAAAAAGAGAAAACATCTGCTTGAAGCATTAGAAAGATGCTGAGAGACTAGGGCTTAGTCAGTGAAACTTCTCAAATGACGCAGCTGTGGGGAGGTGGGTTGACATTATGCAGTCTTCTTCCCCCTCAGAACATTTACCGATTCTAATTACAGGGAAGGAGGCGATCGTCCCAGTTATACCAGTCAGAGAGCTTCTGTTAAGAGGCAAAGAAAGCAGCAAATCTTTTGACAGCGTGTGGGGTTAGAGAGAGAAAATGAGAGGTTTAGGCACCAGAAGCCCAGCGAGGAGGAAGGAGCAGAGAACTGAGTCCCGAACTACCAGGTTTCTCAGAGGACATCTGCCACGTTCTGAAGCTGTCTGGGCAGGAGGCTAAGAGGACCAATAGAAAACCCCAGAAACTAAATGCAGGGTTTTGGTAGTCTCACAGTGACAGCGGTGAGGACACAGGTTTGAGGGCTTCGAGACATCATAAAAGAGAGGCCTCCTAGATACTACCTCAGACTCATAGCTGGTATGCCTGGAAAGCTGCACCCTAAAAGTAGGGGCAAGACAGCGAAGCAGAGGCTTGCCAAAACCACGAGCCAGCCTAAACCTGGCTCAGTCTCTGTCTTACGATGACCAATCCCCACTCTCCCGGAGTAGCAAAGAACAGATAGCCCCCTCTGGAGGAAGACCACATCATTTACAGCCTCAACATTTTTTTCATATACAATGTTCACCTATCATTGAAAAATTACCAGGCATACTAAGAGACAAGTCCAAATAACCAAAAACCAAGAGGAGAAAAAAAGACAGTAAAAAAAGACCTAGAGATGATTCTGATATTGGAGTATTTTTTTAAGAGCTAATGTTTCGTTTTTAAATAGCAAAAACAGTAGATAAACAGATGAAGGGTAATTTCACTAGGTAATCAGAATGTAAAAAAAAGAATCAAAATGTTAGGACTGGAGAATACAAGTGAAAATTTGGAATCCATAGATGGATTTCAGAGTGGATGGAGACCTGGATTTAGACCTAGGTTAATTTAGCGGAACACAATAGAAAATATCAACGCTAACAACACAGAGAAAAGTGGTTGGAAAATATAGGAAAAAAAGTGTATGAGACAAATTGGACACAATGAAAATGGATAATATATGTGTAATTGGAGACACAGAAAGAGAAAATAGGGCAAGAATATGATTCGAAAAGATAATAGACAAGAATTCTCTGAAACTGATGAAATATGTTATAACTCAGATTCAAGAAGGTCACTGAATTCAATCGCAATGAAAACAAAGAAAACCATTTTGAGGCATATCATAGGAAAAGCTGTTTTGAAACTGCTAAAAACCTAAGATAAAGATAAAAACTTAAAAGTAGAGAGAGCCTTCAATGGAACCACATTAAGACTGAGAGGTGATTTTCAACAGGAACAATAAAACTTAGAAGACAAGATGCTGAAAGAAAAATAACTGCTCGCTTCGAATCATCTACTCAATGAAATTATCCTTCAAAACTAAAGGTCAAAAGACAAGCAAAACTGAGAAAATTCTCAGCCAGCAGAAAAAACAAACAAACACCAAAGGGAGTTCTTCAGACAGAAGGAAATGATTCCTAATAGAAATACAGAAATGCAGAAAAGAAGGGAAAGCCCACAGAAAAAGTCAATAAAAATGAATACTGACTAACAAAACAGTAAGAAAGGTGTGTATATGCCTTTAAGCCAGCAAGTCCATTTCTAGAAATTCCCGTAGATACACGATACAAGTACTCTGCTCCCACCCCAAACCCATTTTCTGTTGTTCTCTGCCCAGACCTGTACCAGGAGAGTGACCACTCCAGTCACCTCGGGCCCTTGCCATCTGGCCTCTGTGGTTGGGTTTGGCACTGGCAGGAAATTTTGGAGCAAGAAGAGAGTGGAGGAGGTATTGTTTTATTTTTCCTGCTCCGTATACCCCTTGACGCTGTGTTTCTGGAAACTACAGCCCCAGCTAGGTGGCCCTTCCTCAGTGCTGGCCTGGGGCTGGTCACAGCTTCCTGTTGGTCTCCGTTCCTGGGTGTTCCAGCACCCATGGATGGTTTTTTAAACCTGCCCATGCCTCTGTAAAGTAGTCCCTTTCATAGGTCTCCTAGTTCGAACCTTCTGAGTTTCAGAACTGCTTCCTTCCAGAACTCTGACTGAGGCAGATTCAAACTTCAGGTTTCATCAAAAACGTTGGAAACAGTGTAACATCCACCAGTTGAGAAACTGGATAGGGAAATGATGGCACTCATATTACAGAACACCATTCCAAATTTTAAAAGAATAAAACAGCTTAAGAGGAACTCAGAGGGAATGTTCTCCAAGAGGTATTATTAAGTGAAAAAAGGCAAGGGCAGAGTTTGAATCTTAAATTTTCACTTATGTAACCAAAAGAGTTTATGTGTGTGTTCAAATAGAATATCTTTGCAAGAACACACAAAAATGTGGCATTGTTGGCCCTCTGTGTCCTATTTGAAGTTTGTTTACACTGCGGATGTATTACTTTTTCAAAAAGCCTTTTACACATCTTTTAAAGAAGAAAATCCTTCACTAGAGTCCAAACCACCTTTTAATTGTTTGGCAAAATTAGCTTCCTCTCCCCTTCTCACCTGGCTTCATCTCTTAAAAAGACACCATCAGCCAAGCCAAACCTCTCACTTAAGTTGTGCTTTAAAGAAACTTGAATAAATCAAAGGAAGAGAGACAAACAAAGGATGCGGATTTCAATGGCCTCTCCCAGATTCCTTCCCTCTCGAGCAGTGGAGATAAGACTTGCAGAGTGATGGAGGCTCTGGGGGGGCCAGAAGGACAGGAACCAGCTATTTACATTCCTCTCCCCACTCAATTCTGCCCTTGAGTGTCACTTAACCTGTCACTAGCTGCTGCTGGTTTTGGATAAATTCCTGGTCACCTCTGGTAATGGTCTAGTGAGGCTGCTCGCAAGACTAAGCTCCCTGCAAGATAGCAAAGGGGCTGCCAAGTAGCCAGCCTTCCAAAACACTTCAAGGCTACGGCAGGGGGTTTCAGTGCCATCTTCGTCCAAGAAAAAGAACCAGGTCGTCTTTGGAGAGATTCGCGTGTCTTTCTCTAGTACAGACTGCAGGTCTCACAACCGGCCGAGCTCCCCGCTTCACCCGGCTGTCAGGGAGCTCAGACAGAAATTTGCTTCCCGCCTTGAAAAGTTTAGTGCCATGCACATCTGCATCCTGATTCTCTGCGCTTTATCATCCTATTCAAGTCTCTTTTCCCTTTAGGTTTGATTTATTTCTGCTCTTTTAAAAATCATTCTGCGGTGTGTATTGTGCCAGAGCCACCTCCAATGCTTTTTCAAATGAAGTTTAATCCATAAATGAAAACAGGAGCTGACTGACCGTACTGCCCAGCTGATTTACACAGTCAGTGGGAAGAACCTCGAACTTACTGTGTTTATTTATTTTTAGGTTAGTAAATATGCACCGAACGCCTACTATATACCGGGCAACTATCCTGGCACCAGGAACGGGGCAAAGAATAAAACAAAAGTCCCTCCTTCGTGGAACATCCCTTCTAGTGGGGAAAACAGTGAGCGCACAGAGGAATACACACCACGACAGGTGGTAGTAATGCTGAAGGGAAAAAGGCAGCAAGTTAAGGAAGGTGAGCGAGGGGAGAGATGGGGACAGGTGACTCAGGGTGGCCAAGCCAGGCCTCTCCAACGTGGGTACATTATTGATGATGAGGACGTTTTAAACTGCCCTCTCCTCTCGCTTTCACTTGCCACCATCCTCGCTTCCACCCTGGTCCTCCCCGGGGAAATACAGCAATAATTGTTCTCCCCCTGCCCTACTTTGTCTCCAAGCCTATTCCACCCTCCGCCCTGAAGCCAGGAGGGCCTGCTTAGGTCAAACCCCTGATAAAGTTACCATTTTTCAGCGTGGCACTTAAGACCCCTCAAGGTCTGGCCCCACCCTGTCTTACTCAGAATGCACCGTGTGCCACGCGCCCCAGCCTGCTGCCCACGCTCATGCCATCACCTGTGTCACCCTTCGGGCCTGATTAAACATCACCTCCTCCAGGCAGCCTACCTGAGTACCCCAAGCAGAATCAATCAGCCTTTCTTTGAAGTCCTGGAACTTGCTCAGGTCATTATTACAGTAGCACAGCCACCCTACAGTGGTCAGTTACGTAGATTATGCATTTCCAGAAGGACTTGCATGTAGCTGGCATTCAAGAAATTGTGACTAAATTCAACATTAAAAAGCATTTGAGTCAAGCATGGTCCTATGACTAAGTTCTAGCTGACGATTTATAAAAACCTCATGTTTTTCTAGAAAAGAGTTTGCCCTCCTTTTTTCCTTTCCTCATTCCTGCTAGCTAGAACATTCTTCACATGTGACAGAGAAACACACTTCTATTTGTGCCACTGTTATTGTATTTACTGTCACTCGAGCTAACTGTGCCAACTGAGACAAAAATTAAATAGATTGAAAAAAATAACCAAGCTACCTTTACATGAGGTAAAAGGAAATACTTAGGAGCAAATAATTTTTAAATTTCGTTAAAAGCATAATTTGGGGTCCCACAATTCTCCCTTTTTTGGTTTATTATCTATATTGCTTAAATGTATTAGTCATTGCTGACATGACTTATTTAATGACTATAATATGATCAGCCCAGGCTGGTGTGGCTCAGTTGGTAGGAGTGTCGTCACATAGACCGAAAGTTCACGGGTTTGATCCCCAGCTGGGGAGCATACGAGAAAGCAACTGATCTATGTTTGTCTCTCACAATGACATTTCTCTCTCCCTTCCTCTCTTTCTAAAAGCAATGAAAAAATGTCCTTGGGTGGGGATAAAAAAATAGTAATTATTATAATATTATCAGAGGTTTCATTTTGAATAACCACAACAATGTACATTTGTTGCATTATTTAAGAATATTCCATTTAAAAAATCAATAACTTCACCATTCACAGGTATCTCTTTTAATCCTCACATTAACCCTATGAAACAGTAAAGGTATTTATTTTTCCTGTTTGCCCTTTAAAGAAACTGAGGGTCAGATAGGCCAAGGAATTCACGGGTGGCGACTGCAGAGCTCGGTCTACAAATCCAAACCCACTTCTTGGACTACACAGGCTGGCTCAGATTAAGCAAAGCATTGCCAAGCGGCAGGAGCTGACAACAACAAAGGAATTCCGAACATTGCCCCGAATAACAGCAAAAATTGTAAATGTACAAAAATGGTTCAACGAGACTGGTCTTAAAAGCGAACCAACAAGCAAGCAAAGGAGGCTACTGTAGCGTGCACACTGAAATCAGTGTTGTCCTTCAGAAAAAATGTTAGGATCCTGCACCAAAGGTAAGTAAGCTAAGATGAAAAGCCCTGGGGTGACTGGGCCACAGGGACAGGGTCAAAGTCTTGTCAGCTGCAGGAATATGCTTGTCTCATAAAGGAGTGACCAACTGTCCTGGTCTGCCCAGGACTGGAGACTCGCAGTACTGAGAAAACAGAAAACATCCCAGGTGACCAGGACAGCGGGCAGCTGCAAAGAAGACTTTGTTTCTGGGCAAAACTAATGTTCACCTTGGGGAGTGTGCCTTAGCATCCCTCTCTACAGGGTGCCATTCAGGCCAGTTTATGACCCAAGCAAGAAAAATGGCCTTGTTATGTGAGTGACATCTCGTTTTTAGACAAAAATGGTGTTACCTCAATGAAACCTGAGTGGCTTTCATCTCTTTTCAAAAACATATATCCTCTTTAAAGGAAAGGTTTGGGGGCTTTTTGTTTGTTTGTTTGTTTTGTTTTGTTTTTATCAGTAAGGATATCTAAAAGAATGTGCTAAGCACTGGGAAGGCAAGTCCCCAAAAGACATTCCAAAATGTCAAAGTGGCTCTTCTAAAGGGTGCATTCATTTGAATGCCTGTCTCTGGAAGTTTTGTTTATTAAAATTGAAAAATCTGTTTCAGTATCTCATAGCCACCCCTTGCAAATATTGAGTGGACATGAAAAGACCTTCGAGTTACATTCAATTATTAAAGCAATAAGCAAAGATGGCAGGTCACCAGCGACTGTGTCCCTTTGCTGGTGTCCTGTGAATCCCAATATATTAATACACATATGCATCCATTTATAATTAAGAAAGATCAGAGCTTCTGTTCGAGGTATCCTTTGAAAGGAAGAGCTGTGGCCAAATTCATTTATCATGACTGACTTATCTGACCACAGGCAAAACCAATGGTTTGTGTGTTTTTACACCTGCCTTAATCGATCTTGATTAAAGCCATGTTTGAAGTATTTTCATTTCCATCAGCATGCTTCGTTTTCACATATCTTGCATTTGAAAGAAGGAATGCTTGGCTTGGAGCAACACTTTCATGTTCTGAAACCTATAATTAATGCCGAAGATCTTAAGTCAATGAATGGCTGCCCTTCGTACATTCAAATGTTAATTTAACTTCCATGATACTACATAAGCCCCTGTTTGGTGTTTGGTCGTAAACTATATGTGAAGCAATAGCAAGCCAGATAAGTAAATGGAAGGAAACTACTATGATGAGCCTCCAAACAGACAGATTAATTTTAACAACTGCGATGTATTGAGTGCTTACTGTAGGCCAGGCACGATTTTAAGAGTTTCGTGCTTATGGCTTCATTTACTCTCCCTAACAACCAGCAAAGAAGATTGTTTTTTATCCTCATTTTTTTTCCAGAGGAGAAAACTGAGGCGCAGAGCGATCGAGCAACATGGCCAAGGTCAATGAGTTTCAGGCCCGGCGGTCTGACTGCCAAGCCCATGCGCTCAAACGCTGGACTCAGACTCTGGCTCTCCAGGTGGGGGGGTCTGCCCTTCTCCGTTTGAGGGATTCTAATCCCTCCCTCAACTCTAGCCAGCACCACCACCTCGTAAACTACACTAATTTACCCCCCAAGCTTTTGCCTGTGTCCATCTTGACTGGCGTCCCAAAACACCTTCAACTCAGCACAGCCCAAAACGAACACATCACCTTTGCCTCCAGCCCATCTGCTCCCCTTTGTCCTGAGCATCCGGCTTTATAGCTTATAAATCCCCTCCCCCATCCCCAAACTTGGAGTGGTTGTGCCGTCTTCTCCCCATTCCAAGAGGCATTACCTTGCGTGGACCCTCCCTCGATCGCATCGTTACTCCCGGTCATCCTCCTTGTCCTCCTCAGCAGTCTTTGTCTGTGGTCATGGCGAAGGCCGGCCAGCAGGCTGCCCCTGCTCCTTTGGGTCCCCTCTCCAGCCCAGCTTACACCCCTTTGACTGGTTAATCTTTCCAAAAGGGAACTCGGATGGGTGAGGGCACCAAAAGCAGCCTTGCAATTCATGAACCACTCCAGTGTGTGGGACCTCCCAATTTAACCAAAAACGCCTTGGGTAAGATGTAGCGCTCTCGGTCTACAAAGAAGTCCGGTGTCATGCCGGAGGCCACGCAGCTGAGATCCCGAACTCTTTCCGGTGCAGCATAGGCTGCCTCCTGCTCCCATTGTTCCCTGTTCCAGGCCTGCATGTTCCCATTGGGCACAGGTTTAAGGGGAAACTCACTCTGGCTTTCGAGGTTCTTGGGCATCTCAGCCCCAACCAGCCTTTCCCATGTCGTCTCCCGCTTAGCTCCTGCTCAATGCCCTTAACACGTTTTAATTTAAAAAAAAAAAAAAAAGTGGAAAGCAGGGATGTCAAAAAGACATTAAGTAGGAAGGCTATTATTTTATCCCAACACAAGGATATTCTAAGCCAAAACTCAGTAATACTTTTCCTCCTCGTGAGGAGACACATGGTAAAGACTATTCTCTCTTGGTCTATAAGCAGGTTAAAAAAAGAGATGCTTTGGCTGTTTCTCTAGTTCCCCTCATTTTTTTCTAGAATGATTCCTTAATTAGTCCATTAAGTGAGACATCCACCACATTCTTTTTATGAGAACATGCACAAAAGCTGCTCTCAGGGAGCCCACCTTGGCGGACTTCCTGCAGGTGTATGACGTTAGCCGGAGCTGGTGTATATCCCGTTCAAGGTCGCATAGGGGTCAAGTGTTAAGTGGACAAAGCTCTAAGCTCCAGGGTGTAGACTCCCAGTCAAGATTGTGGTTTTTTCTTCATTAGAGTGAAAAATTATTCATTAATTTTTTAATGGGTAGAAATTCCTTTAAACTCTTTTATTCCTAGAGTATAAGTTTCACATGTTTGCGAAGCGAGGGAGTAATCGCATTTCATGCTCAGCCAAAGCGAGCGGGCTGCTGTCCCTGGGTGGGGCGACTGCCTTCAGGCAACTGCCACTCTCCTTTCTCAGCGCCCCAGATCCCCTGCTTAGTAACCCTGATGGGAGCTTTGCTGAGCATTGAGCAAACTTCCTGTATGCGTGGGGTTTTGTTATTGATACTAATAATAGCCACAGATCTCACACCATTTAATTCCGTAACAACCCAAGGAGGGCTGTTATAATCTCATTTTGCAGTTGAAAAAATGGAAAAATCAAAGGTGGGAGGCAACTGCTTAGTGCTGGAGCTGAGGTTGTCGGACTCTGGGCTCTTAAGTCTCTAAGTATCCTTCTTGAAGGGATGCTTTTGTCCCGTCCCCCCACCCCCCCAAAGATTTTAAAAGGAAGCACCTCTGATTCACATGAGTTAATATCTTGATGTCCATCTTCAGGACCCAAGACAGTCTACAGCTTGTTAACTGATAAACCAGCGTTCCCCATGATTGTGTCTAAAATATCTTAAATTCTTCTTGATTCAGAATCCATACAGTCTTCTATAGTGGTTCTTTACCAATGTTGAAATGTTCAAGTTGACCTGAAATCCCTGCTATGGACTGACTCTTTTCCCCTAAAATTCATGTGCTGAAGTTCCCACCAGTGCGTCTGTGCTTGGGGTAAAGAAGTAACTAAAGTCAAATGAGGTCATAAGGGTAGAGCCTTACGACTTCAGAAGAGAGAGCTCATGTTCTCTCTCTCTCTCTCTGTCTCTCTCTCTATCTCTATCTCCTCCTCCTCTCACCCCACTCCGTCTCATTCCCCCCGCCCCGCCCCATCCTGTGAGGACACAGAGAGAAGGTGGCCATCTGCAAGCAAGACAGTAACTGAATCAGTAACCGACAGTTCCTCACCAGGAACTGAATCAAAAGATACCTTGATCTTGGAATTCCCAGTGACCAGAAGTGTAACAAATAAACTTCTGTTGTTTAGCTACCCGTCTGTGGTGGTCTGTGGTAGCCCGAGCAGACTGAGACAATACCCAAACACTTTTCTCTGCTAATCTTCTTAAAATGTCATGTCCCCAATCCTGAGATGTGAGTTCATCACTTTTACAGCAAAGACCTTCTGAGCCACTCTTAGAAATGGTGCATAGAAACCACCATTTACACAACACAAACGGGGCATCAATCTAGTTAATTGGTCCCCTTGTTAATAGAATTGGAGCCCATTCAACTGTCTCTCTATGCTCAATGGGTGTTTAATATAAATATTTTCATTCACTCCCAGCTCTCTTCTTCCTCTGAGATGGGTAAATGGTATTGAGAGCCATGATGGCTTCAGTTAAATGGTCCCATTTGTTCAGAGAATGGATTTCCATTGTATTTCAGCTTCGATGCTTACTTAACCTAGAAATGCTAACTTGTAAAAGAATTATTAGCATTTGCTTCTTTGCAATGTTTGTGAAAGGTTATTTTACAATGGCTATATTTGTCTTTTTAAAAAATATTTATCTTTGAATAATGTAGTGGACTGAATAGTATCCCCTCCCAAAATCCATGTCCACCCAGAGCGTCACAATATGACGTTTTTAAGAAATAGAGTCTTTGAAGCTGTAGCTCGCTAAGGATCTCAAGATGAAATCATTCTCGATTTAGGATAAGCCCTAAATCCAATGACTGATGTCCTTGTAAGAGATGAGGACAAAGAAACACAGAGGAGAAGACAATGTGAAGCAGAGTTAGAGACTGGAGGGATGCCGTCTACAAGCCAGTGAATGCTCAGAATCACCGGAAGCCGGAAGAGGCAAGGAAGGGTTCTCCCCTAGAGCCTTCAGAAGGGGCATGGGCTGCCAGGACCCAGCCTCCAGAATGGTAAGAGAATAAATTCCAGTTGTTTCAAAGCACCAACTTTGTGACAGTTTATTACAGCAGCCCCGGGAAACAAATGCAAATAGTTCCTACATGCACATGGTTCAATCATGCCAGAAAGTGCGAAGGCTCCCTCCCATGCCTCCTGTCTCCAGATTCCTGATACCCACCCCCCTGCTTGTGTGCTCTCTCTCTCTGAGTGTGTGTGTGTGTGTGTGTTTTAATATATATATAAAATAAAAGATGTGAATGTATATTCTCCCATTTCCTTACCCAAAAGTTATCCTTTTCTAAAAGATACTCTTCTTGTTTTTCACTGCACCTTGTTTTTTCACTTAGCAATATATTTAAAAATTTTTTACATCACTACATAGTGTCCTCTTTCTTATTTTTAGCCAGACAATATTCAATTTTATGAATGAAACATTATTTATTGAACCGGACTCTAACTGACAATTTTGCTGTTTCCAGTCTCTGGGAGTTTAAGCACTGCCAACAATGAACGACCCTGTATGAAGGTCCACAGGTATCTATAGCACAGACTCCCAGAAGGAGAAGCAGTGAGTCAAATGGTGTAAGCACTGTATTTCCACAGGTCCCCCCTCGGAGCTGGAAGCAGTTTACCTTCCCAATGGTGATGCCGAAGGGTGTCGGTCTCCCTGCAGCCTCACCAGTGGAGTATGTTACCAACTTTGTGAGCTCTTGCCAATTTGAGATGCAAATGATGGCTTAATGTCATTTTCACTTATTTTTCTTATTATAAGTAAGGTTGAGCATCTTTCCATCTATTTAAGGACAACCCGTACTTCCTTTGCTCTAAACTGCCTGTTCTTTCATTTATTTTCTTAATTTTTTGCCCATTTTTTTCCTAATAAACTTTGTTCTTTTTCTTACAAATTTCTAGGGGATAACTATCCATTAGGAGATTAGCCCTTCATCTATGCAAAAATTTCACCCAGTTTATTACTTGTCCTTGTTAAAGATATTAATAACTATAAATTAGAAATAAACAATTCCATATTTTCTCCTATATTTGTATGATTTTATTTTGTTCCATAAAATCTTTGACCTCTTTGGAATTTATCCCACCATATGGTTTTCTGGTTGGTGCTCTTTGCCTGTTAGTAAATTTTGCACTTCGTTTTCAGATTTTTAAAATATGATCTTTGTATAAATGCTGTGCCTGTACCTTTTCTCTGCTAATACTAATTATTTAATGGGAATTTTCCTGGGCCATTCACTGGGGAGGAACAGGAGGGGCCAGGATAGCTCTCCATGCTTCGGAAGCTCTCTGCCACCACAGAGACCGACAGCTTCCTGCAAAAATGGCTTCACAGTGTATTTCTATAACACTGACTCACCTGCTCTTCTGCATATAACTAGGTCTCAGAGAGCTTCTGCTCCACCCTACCTCTCCCAGTGCCCTCCTTTGCAAGTAGTTAGAAACAAGGGCTATACCTTTTGCACTTCCGGGTGTGCCTCGCACACTTTCGCCAGCACTTCCTGAGACGTGCGGCCCCTGGGCCTCCTCACTGTGCTGGGTCTCTCCTGCACTTCCTCCCATGCAGCTTCTTACCACATATGTTTTGGGCAGCCCTGACAGGTATGTTAGAGTTTGCAGCTTATTTTAGCTCTTGGATTTCCTGAAAAATGAAAATTGTGTGAAGAATCAGAGATGAAGACAGAGGCTTTTATTGGCCATGTGGCTTTTGTATAATTTCCAGGAGAAAGGAAAAGGTCCTGGCTTCCACAGCCAATGGTCATCCTGGAAGTCTTCTTAATTGCTTTTCCTTTTCAGTCACCAAAGAGGCCTTTTTCCTTTGCAGCCCCATAACCTGGGCTGGCGTTACACCGCTGGAGCCCAAGATATGAGCCCATTGGACCAGAGAAAGAGAGAGAAGGATGGAGTGAAAACATTTTGCGCTCCCGCTGAAGTGCCTGGGTTCAAATCCCTACTCTTCCCCTTCCTGACTGTGTGGCCTTGAGCAAGCCAATCGCCTTTGGGAGTCTCAGATTGTTCTTATTTCAAATGGGAACAAAAATGCCCATTTCATAAAGTTATATATGAGGGAAAAGCAGATGATAAGTATAATATAGTAATTATTCAACAAACTTTAGTATGTGGGGACTCAATGGTGTTACATAATCGGTAGCCTCTCCAGGTTCCTTAGTAAAGAAAACAAGGTGAAGACAGATTGTCATAACAGTACTACGTATCAGATACTGCATGAAGTAACTTATACTCTGCCTATCTCAATTGAACATTTGCTCATCCAAAGCCAAAATCAGCAACAAAAGGAACCTGGGACAATATCTGTCCTGAGATGATCAAACACAGAAAAACCACAGAGCAACCCAGAACTCTCATGTGCTCTAGAGCCCAGCATTGCTGCGGGATCTGCCGTGACATCTCGTGACACTGCCTGAGGACAAAGCCACAGGGCCCTCCCTGCCAGTGAAAGGGCCACCACTGCTGTGGCTGGGGCAGCTGACTAAAGAATGAGGAAGTAAGGCAACTGATAAAAACAGGGGCCGGCTCACAGCTATGGCCCTCAGAAGGAACCAACCCTGCTGACGCCTAGACCTTGGACTTCCAGCCTCGAGCTGTCAGACAGTACAGTTCAGTTGTTGGAGTCCACCAGTCTGTGTCACTTTGTTACAGCAGCCTGAGCAAACTCATACAGCCACCTCTTTGGAGGACCCCCAAAGAGCAGGTGGCCTCCAAGCAGGGGTACAGAGTCACAGAAGAGCAGGTGGCTCAGACAAGAGGGGTGAAGCACCTGAGACTGGGGTTTCTATTTACACAACCCAGTGATCCGTGAGAGCCAGCCCCAGCCACCCCAGTCACCAGCTAAGTGACCCCATTCCCACGCAGCCCTATGCAGAACCGCCCATCTCTGTGACTACTTGGGGTGGTTGCCCCAGTTGACTGTCCACCTCTCACCTGCTCTGCTGCCACCTGGTCCCCGCCATCATGAGCCTTGGGGGGACCACAGCAACACCGCCTAGCTGGCTTCCCTGCTCCCACGCTCAGCCACCAGCCCTCCTTGCACCCCGCCTACCCTCCACGCCGCGGTCAGAATAAGCCTTTGGCAACCTAAAACCCTCCAGTGGCTTCTGTCCTGCTAAGAACAAACCCCAAGCCTCTTTCACGGCCTAAACAGCGCTCCAAGAGCTCCGTCTACCACGCTGGCCCTCTCCCCCGCCATGGGGCACACGACCCCCCTTGGCACTCCTCGACCACGCCAAGCACATTCTCATCTCACGGCTTTTGCACTTGCTGCTTTCTCTGCCCAAGAAGGAGCTTCTCCCTGATGCCCACACGCCTCCACCATCTCACCCCATCATTCTTCCTCCTGGTTGGATACAAGAAGCTCATCTTGTGGGTTTCTGGCAATACCCCCATCCACAGAGGCTATCGGTTCCACTGACACTGCCGAGCCCAGGGCACTAGCAGGTGCCGAATACTTGCCGTTATATACATCACCTGACTTACTCCCCACACGTACCCCTACGAGCGGGGCATCACAGGGCTCCCTCCCGCCGGATTCATGTCATTGCTCAAATGTCACCCGCTCAGGAAGCCTTCGCTGTGCCCCCTAGCAGCACACCCTGTGCTTTTCGTTTCTCTCCTCCTCACCGTGTAGTTTTTCTTCAGAGCACTTATCACCATCTGCAAATTATCAGCTTATCTGTTAACTGCCTTCTCTAGAAAGCAGGCCCCTTGAGGACAGGGGTCCGCACGCCCAGCTCAGTGCCTGGCGTGGAACTGACACCCTACATTGAGTGGGGTTCCCCAGGACACATGGGCTTTTACTTGCCAACTTCATGATGATTATGTAATGTCAAAATCCCCCAGGTGTGAACTCTAACTAACCTAAAGCTATGCTACAATACGGCTTATTACGGAAATCGAGACATACGTTTTTTTAATGACTAATCTTCTTGAAACTAAAAAAAAATGTATTTATTCATTTTTAGACAGAGGGGAAGGGAGGGAGAAAGAGAGGGAGAGGAGCATAGATGTCAGGGAGAGACGCCCATTGATGAGCTACCTCTCACGTTCACCGCGACCGGGGACCGAACCTACAACCCAGGCCTGTGCCCTGAGTGGGGGTATCGAACTGGCGACCTTTTGCTTTGTGAAACGACATCCAAACAACTGAGCCACACCGGTCAGGGTAAGACATAAAACGTAACAGTTGTTGAATGATTAATTAATTAATTGGCATTTGTTAGGTCGGTATTTAAAAGGAAAGGCACCCCCTGTAAATACATAGGATGAATGAATGACTTTGTGACTAAGTGATGCGGAGGCTGAGCCCGATGGCCGGCCGGGTGCCCACCAGCTCCCTGCTGCTGCCCCACAGAGGATCGTCTTGCCGCAGCCAGGTTTTACAGCCCAGCTGTGAAGACAGCCCCTGGCCAGCAGAGCCCCCCCAGACCCCCGGCCTCTGAACACCAGTGACTGCTCCACTGAGTGGCTTCCATGTGCGGCAACGTGTTAGGTCCCGGACACGCATGTTAACATTTAACCTGCCCCACAACCTAAGAGGTAGTGTTGTCCTCATATTTTTAGATGAAAAAGCTGAGGCTCAGAGAGGGAGAGTCAAGCACCCAAGGTCACAAAGCTAATAAGGGGTCTCGAATCCTGGCGCCTGACTCCAAGCCCTGATGCTGCATCCGGGCAATCTCTAATGACAATGGACGAGACCAAGAGGGCCCAGCTCTCAGAGGCATCATGTTCCAGAGGAATGAAGGACAATTAGCAAGCAAACAAGTAAATAAATGGTTACTGACTGTGAGAAACGCTAGCTCAGCGTATAACTTAGGGATCAGCTGATGCCCGAGATACAGGGGAACAGCTGAGAGATATGGGGGAGCTGCTGAGAAAACAGACTCTGGAAAGAAAAAGTCCAAGTCCTGAAGCTCCTTCGTCGGTCGAGTGGCCCTGCATGGTTTCGGCACCTCTCCAAGACCAAGGCCAAGGCTCCTTGTCTGTTGCACTTCCTACAGGGGCGGCATAATGACCACATGAGATGAGAACGGGGAAGTAGGCAGAGAGGAAATAGGTTAGCTGGTCCCTAGTCAAGGTGGAGGCCAAGCTGGCAGAAGATGCTTGTGAGCCACACATGTCCCCTCCTGGGCCTGACACAGGTCAAAGGCAACAAGTCTGCAACACCCATCCACCCTGCCCCAGCCCAGGCTTCACGAAACACCAGGGACTGGCTTTGCAAGAATTTTCCCTTTAACATTCAGATGTCACTTAACATTAATGTTCGGCTGAAGAAGTTTGGCCAAACCCTTGCTGCCCCAGCATCAGCTGGGCTCAAGCAACCCCAGGGTCTCCCTGGGTCAGCCGAGCTCACTCACAGCCCCTCCAGCGACATCAAATGCCGCGAGGCTCAGGGAGCATGGAACGGTGTTTGGGGGTCAGTCTTCAAAACAAATCAAATTTGTATGTGATCATTCATCCACTCACCAGGCAATCCATCTCAGGTGTCAGTAGACAGGGTGTTGCAGGACTAGGTACAAAAATGACAGCAGGTCACTGGGTTTTCCACGTGGTGGTTCCTTTTCTAGGAATGTCCCGATGTCTCCCGCCACCGCCGTTGCTTCTCCACCCGCCTGCCCTTGACCCCTTCGCCTGGCGAGTTTCTTTCCAAGCGGCTAAGTTCAGGCACATCTTCTCATGGCCACCTCTCCCAGGACAGATGTCTCTCTGCTATGCTCCCGCCCAGTGACTGGCTCTGTCCTGCATCTGGCCTGCTGTGTGGTGACCACCTGCCTCCTGCTCTTTCATTTCACTACACTGTGACCTCCTGGAAGGCAGGTGTTGGCTTTTTCTCTCTATATGCACAGGACCACACCCCAGTGCCTCGAAATGTAGTTGAAGCTTGATAAGGATATGTTGAATGGGTATTTTTGACCCAACTTCTCCATTATAGATTCAAAAAGTGCTCTATCTGAAAAATTGGCCCATAATGTATGGAAAAGAAGCCCTGTGATGTCTCCTGAAAATATTCGGCCAGAATACTTATGAAGGCTGTGTGTGTGAAATATCCCGCGATGCTAAGATGTGTCAGGAGCCGAGTAAACAGAAGCTATCATAGTATCATCGCGGTTATTTCATTGATGGTGAATAATATTCATGATAAAAAGAGCTGGATTTGGCTGCAGGAGGGATGAGAAGCCAAGAGGTCATGCCTTACCATGGCTTTCAACCAGCACCGTGGCCTTGGACAAGTCCTGTTGATTCCAGCAGTATCATCATCTGTAAACAGAAGTGGAGCTCTGGTGAACCTCTGAAGCCTTTTCCGAGACCCTCACGGTTTGTAGCAGGCGGCATGGCCTGAGCCCGTGGCCCTCATCATGCCCTCCTTCCGCGCCCCAAGCCTCAGGCTCTGCAAAGCTATCCGCGATGACACCTGTGCCTCTCCTGGTGTACACTGTCCAGACACTTGTTTCCTTGGGGGGTGAAAAAAATCCTATTTTTGTCTATATAAAGCACACTATAAACAGCACCTAAACAGATGTCCAGTATATCAGAGATCCAAAAACTGTACAGAGGAGGGGCTATTAGGAAAACAAATGTCTGAAAAGTTTCCTGGGGTGGGGACAATAATTTTTTTTAAAGGCCGAGGATCTCTGATGTAGTCAGTGGAAGACACTGGCAGGAGACTGGGGTGAGACGCCATTGGAGAGGGAAGCCCCTCCTCCCCTCTGCCTCTCTCCTCTCTCTCGGGCAGCATCCCGGCAGCGGCCGCATCTCTGCCTGAATCTCGGATGCACTGGCGCTACCCAACCCCTGGGCTCTCGCTGCACCCTCTCCCGTCTCTCTACTCTGATGCGGGGGGTGCGGGGGTGTGGGCGGGTGAGGGGTGCGGGTGGCAGCAGCAGCCTTCAGCAGCTAATCCCTGGCTTGCTTTGCCATCCAGTTTGGTTTCTTAGCTCTTCCACCACTTACACCATCATTCCCTCGATTAAATCCGCCCTGCTAATAATAGGAGGAACAGGGGCAGCCCTATTTGGCTTCATAAGCTAGGTACTTTATACCACTGTAAAAAAATGTTTTTAATTTGATTAAAATATTTCAAAACTGTGGGAAGGAATAGCTGGCCCCAAACAAAAGGGGTGGGAGGCGGAGTTGAGTGAAGACAGGTATAAGCGATGTCTTCAGTTCTTGGGGACGGTCACCATGTGCTACTTCGCTGGGTCTCCTAGGGCGCAGCACAGCATCTCCAGATCGCAGGGTGGATCCTAATTAACACTTGGAGGGTGAGATGAGCTGTGGCAGGCGGGTCCGAGGCCCAGGGCATGTCAACCCGGACCACTGGCTGTCCGGCACCGACCTAGAGCCTCTCCACTCGCTTGTCCCAGTGTCCCACTCATGGTCCCTTCCGTTTGCTTCCTGGACAGATGCGAGAAGCCTGCTAAGAGAGTTCAAGGTGTCTGCGCTCTTGTTTACAACCATCACAAGTCCCCCTCCTCCTTTTTACTGATGAGGAAATCACAAAGTTCTACAGGACAGCTTAGCTTACTTTTCGTTGGTGAATTCACTCCCTCCTCTCAGGATTTTTTAAAGGGGGAGGAAGGTCCTTTCAAAATCTATTCCCATTCCTACAGTGAGTGACACACAGTTTGGCTCCAGTTCTCAGCCTCTGTGACCCAGACCGGGAAGTGGGAGATCGTGTGAAGGCCCCGTAGGGATACCCGCTCGTCCCACTGACGTGCCCAGTGTTCCCGTTTCTGCTTAAGAAAAGCGAGAAGAGGGAAAAGAACCAGTGGGGGAGTGGAGAGGGAGGAGGCAGACTTCGGTCTGTGGGCTTGGAGAGAGGCCTGCTGACTGAGGATCTTTCTCCTTTCCTTTTATCTGTGTTCATTTATTTGCTTATTCGTGTTTTCTAATTTGGCCCGAAGTGGTGTGTGTGGGGGTGGGGGGGGACTTAAAGTTTTCTGTCAGAAACTAAAGGGGAGAGGAAACTAGCAGAGAAGATGCGAAGGACACACCTTCAAGTGTTACCGCTGGGGTTCATCAGTGAGCCTGAGAGCAATTATTCTCCTCATTCCTTTTCCTCACATCTGTTTTCTTCTCTTTCTGCAGTGGCCATTCTTTGTTGGCTTTTATAAGACCAACCACCACAATCCCTATACACAGAACAAAAAGCAAGATCTTGTCCTGTTGTTTTTTTTTTAAAAAGTGAAAGACTAAACCATATAAGAGTACAGACCGAGGTCATTTCTGAGTGATAAGATCTGGGGCAGTTTTTTTCCTTTTTGCTCATCTCTGATTTACAAATGTCAACAAGGAAAAGACCTTAGGACACAGGAAGGACAGCAAAGGCTGTGTGCGCCAGCCCCTCCATCACCCCCGGGGGCCAGCAGGAACCAGGGCCCTGAGCAAGGGAGGGATTGCTTTAGTTCCTCCTTCTCCCCTTTTCATGGTCCAGGAGAGGGGGAAGCAGCAGTGACCTCTCAAGAGGACTTTACCTTTGTACTTGTTTGGATCCTCAAACCCTTCTTCCACGGGGATTTTAAATTTTTAGTCTGACGCATTCATTTTCCCAGTAGATTGTAGGGTCTTTGAGGGAAGGAACTATTTACCAGTCATTTTTATACCCCTCCTAGTGTCTATTAAGTCATCAATTCATTCAATAAATCTTTATCGAGGGATTCACTGAGCACCATCGACCCAGTGAGGTCCTGGGAAGTAAAGGCCAGGGCACAGGCCTCACCTCAGGGACCGACCCTCTCGTCCCCACCCGTGCAGGACAAATGTGCTCATAATAATGACCACCCGGAGTGACAGCTACTAAGTCACTTAGGCTGTGCAGAGTCAAAGGAAGCCCAGTATTTGTTGAGAACTAAGCTCAGGGGGCTGTCCCTCCCCCAGGACGACTTCCTGGCCTCCGCCCTAACTGAGCTAGGTGATTCCCCCGGGTTTACCGCCGTCCGGCACCCAGGCACGGGGCTGTAAATATCTGCTCGCTTGGGCATCTCCCTGCCAGCCCAGGGGCCTGCGGCCGGGGACCAGGTTTCATTGATATATTAGTGTTTCCAGTGTCTGGCTCATAGAAGGCACCCAACATTGTACTCCCAGGAACCTCCAGCCCTTCCTCCAGCCACCCCTCTCATCTCCACCACAGCTCTGAGTTCTGCTACAAGTTCTTGGGCTCTGACTTGAGGGACAGACACCCCTCGGTGTCTTACCCTTTGGAGGCCCCCCGTGTGCCCAAATCCACACCAGAGCCACACAGTGGGGAGCATTGTTGCTCAAAGTGAGGTGCCCCCTGGATCAGAGTTACTTCAGGCAATGATGTACAATTCCCCCAGACCAATGGATTCAATATCAGGGGCCCAGGGGTCTAAATTTTCACAGACATCTTACATACAGAAAAGTTTAAGAAAGGATGAGCAGAGGTGTATTTTTTGAAGGTGCCCATCTCCCCCCACCCCCACAATGCACCGTGGCCCTGAGAACACACCTGTCAGCCAGGCAGAGGGATGGGAAATGTCAACACAGCCTGTGCAGAATGTCATAAAGGTGACAACAGGCCAGGAACACCCATACCTGGGCCAGGGAAGGAGACAAAGGGCGAGGGCGAGGGCTGAAATGGAAACTATTTCGGGGGTGGACACGGGAACTTAGGCCAAGCACGATGTGGCGATAATGAAGAGAGGGGTGGAGGAAACCGGTCCAGGGCGAGCACCCGTAAAGTCAGGTGAGCAGAAGGCCTGCTGTGGGGAGGACTCGCTGCCCCGCAAGGAGAGGGGCCGAGTGGAGCAGGAGGGCCTGCCTTCAGCTCGGGCTCCCCAGCTGCGCAACACCGGTCCCTGCCCCCTCTGAGCCTGTGTTTCCCCATGTGTGAAACGAAGGTGACAGCTGTGCCCGTGTTTCCCACTTTGCAGAGCGCCGAGAACTGGAGACTATGAAATGGTAAAGGGCTTTGGTCGAGGTGTTACTGCTGTTAGTGTCCAGACGCGGCCAGAGGGTCGGAGAAAGCAGAGACCAAGCGGCCACCCAGCGTAGCGTCAGCGGCCAGACTGCGGCCCGGGGGACCTTGTCTAGCATCACGGTCTCTACTCAGTGGCTGTGTGTTCTCGAGCAAGTTACTTAACCTTTCTGTGCCTTTGTAGCTTTTTCTGTAAAAACATGGCTAAGAAGAGCTCCTAGTCCACAGAGTTGTTGGGAGAATTAAATGGATTACTGCTGGTAAAGTATTTAGGGTCTGATGCAGAGGAATGTTGGTTACAATACATGGTGGAGCACAGGAGCTAGGGCAGAGGGCCAGCTGTGAGGGAAGCTACCGGGGGGAGCGGGGCGTGGATGGGTCTCCCAAGAGGAGAAACAGGCTACCACCCTTTGCAGCTCTTCCTGTACATTTCTGCACTTTTGAACCCCTTCCCAAGAACAGCTCCGTTTAACGCTGTTATGGCTGCTGCCCACTAGAGGGAGCCACTTGCCCCGTGTTCCCCTTTCCCCCTCCTCGCTCCTCCCCTTCTCTCTCCCTCTCCATCTGACAGAGCTTCTTCGGAAAACACTCACCTTTCTTCTTAGCAAACCCACGTGGCTTTGATCTTTCTTAAACATTGTTCACCAAGAAATCAAGTCACCTATTTGATCAGACAGGTTCAAATCAAAGTTTACCAAGTCTGGGGACCCACCTTGCCCAGAAGCTCACTGAGCCAAACCACCTAGCCACCCAAGAGGATCCTGACAGTAACCTGTGGTCCTCCCTGTCCTCTCTGGGGACCTTAGCCTGACCCCCACTCTGGAGAAGACCAACTGTGGGTATCGGAGAGGGGAGGCTCTCCTGACCTCTTCACCATCCCTTCCCTCCCCTCCGGGGCAGAGGCTGGGCAGAGGCTGCAAGGCCTGAGGCTCCACTGAGGGGCCAAGGGGTTATTTCCTTCTAGGGGAGCAAAGAGGCCAAGAGACTACTCACCCTGCGAAGTGTCAGAGGCATGGACTCTATACGTGAGGGCCTGGGGTGGCTGCTCTGACATCACCGCCCCCCTCTGAAATCCTCCCGCTGCGAGTACCCAGGGTGAGTCGCAGTCCTGAGAGCAACACAGAGGCAATCACTCTCTCGCCCTGTAGACAGAGGCCTCCCGGTGGGTGCGTGACCCCGCAGGCAAGCCCAGCAGACAACCTTCTCTTCTGATGACCTGTAACTAACCCTGTTGTGCACTGGGTCATGTGGGGCTGAAGTGCTTAAGGGCTCTGGGTCCCTGGGGCAGTGCTGCTTAGCCTCTCTCCTGGGTCTGTGCGCCTCTGTGGCTGCTTAGAGGAAGAGAAAGAGAACCGGGAGAGAGGGAGGAGAAATGAGGAAGTCGGGAAGAGAGAGGGGATGGAGGGAGGGGAGGACGGGAGCGGGGAGAAGTGGTGGGTTCCTTGCCAAGGCATTCTGCTTGCTAGAATCGTGCATCAATTTTCAAGTCTCTAGTATTTCATGAATTTCATTCTGGGACTCTTGGGCCCAATATTTCAAATCACCCCTTAATTAGCTAACTTCACTCGCATGTCCCTAAACACTTCCAACCTACTCTAAAACCCTGCAGCTCTTCAGGCGCCGGAAGAAGCCACTCGGGCTTCTCACCCCGCTGCCCTCAATCCAGGAGAGTGCACTCCTGTGAAGTCCGGCGTGGGCTTCAGTTTGCTGTCAGAATCCTCTGGTACTCAGGTGGCCCCGAGAACACTCCACTTATTTCTGCTTAATCGCTGGAGAGCTTTCAAGCACTGCAAGGGGACTAAGGCAAACTCTGTCTTCCTCACCTGGAACGCTTCCCTGTCCCGGGTACCAGGAAGTCTGAGGCCAGAGGCCAGAGGCCAGAAGCAAAGATGTTCTCAGCAGTGCGACGCCCAGAGGCCTGACTTTCTCCAGAGCCCTCAGCTCATCTGCGTCCTCAGGGGGCTTCTAGGGGTTGTTGCTGCCTTTGCCAAAAGCAAAAACCCATTGCAAGATTTCAAGGATTTCACAGCGAGGGGCAGAGAGTGAGGCCACTCCAGTAACTTCCACACAACAAAGGCGTTTGAGGACACATCTACTCAAGTTGGCTGTGGGTCCTGACGAGAAAAACCAAAACCATCTTTCATTTTCCTCTATCAGAAACCCCACCCCTGCATTCATGCAGTTTTTCTCTGCCTCCTCCTGCCCCGCCTAAAAATAAAGTGAGAACTCCATGCGGCATTCGGGGAAGAGAAGACAGAACTCTGGAAGTGCTGGAAGGTGGCTGAGTCCGTCCTGGTCCCGCCGCCCTTCATCACTGAGCGCCATGAGGGTGCCATGCCCTCTGTGAAGGGTGCTACCCCCTACTGCGCACCCACGCTGAGCACCAAGGGGCAGCTCTGCAAGCTGGCCAGGCAGCTTTCAATGGGGCGAAGAAACCCTGCCCCACCAGAGCTTACCTTCCGGGGGGAAGCCAGGCGATTTACTGGTAAACAAATGGTAACTTCACATAATTGCAGGTGGAGAGACATTCAGGCAGAAATGCAAAGCGGGGGAATGGGCGAAGGTGCAGCTGCGGGGCGGGGCGGGGGTCAGGCAGGGGAGACCGAGGCCTCGTCCAGAGGATCGATAGGCCTCTCTGGGGAGGGGACTTCTGAGCACAGTGGGCACCTGAACACGGGGTGGGAGCCAGGCATGGAGACACCTGGGGGAGAATGGATCCAAGAAGAGGGGCTGCGAGGAGATGCAGGTGATGAGACGGCCAGGAGCAGACCGTGTCACAGTGCAGTGGGAGCACATCGCAGCTGCTGTTTCACAGATGAAGAAACAGGGGGTCCCGGAGGTGACAAGGCTTGCCAAGACGACAAAGCCAGTATGCCTATTAGCTGAAGCCAGGCCATCTGACTCCGAGAGGCATTACTTCCCACTGTCTCCTGTTGTAGGACACACACAGACCCATGTCCCTTAATCCAAACCCTGAACCAGCTGTCGGTCAAAACCCAGAAGTCTCCGATTTAAGGATGTTCATGCAGCTCCGTATGGCGTGGTCTGTGACACCCCCAGAGGATCTGGGACAGCACACGGCCATGGAACGTACGACCAGAACATGGCACAATTAAATATATTCATATTTCTGCAGCAAAACAGACTAATCTTCACGCTCAGTGGGCAAAATAAAGAACTATTAATAGCCCCAGTTCGGATGAGGTTTTGCCACCAAATTCAGGTCTCATTTTGATGCTAAATGAGTTACCGAAATAAGCAACAAAGAACTTGCAGTTTGCAGAGCCTTTAGGATTTCCACTAAAAGCACTGGGGGCACAGTGTCACAGCTTCTGAAAATGACAGCTCTGTGAAGACAGGTGGCAGAGAAGCCAGCTGGAAACAAGGTCATACCCATTCAAATCTTGGCATGGCCCAGACCTCGGGGTTTGCAGCCAAGGGGCCCGAGGGCTCCGGGTACAAACTTCCTCCTTGGGGAAGGGGCCGCAGCAGCGGGAGAGCAGCTGGCAACACGCGGGGGGAAGTGATGCCGAAGCCCACGTCCACGGCAGGGCTAGAAAAGGCACCACAGACGCCCAGCTTTATCCAATGAGCTGCAAGTGTTCATTTGGGCTCTTGTTGTGCCCTTGCTACACAGAGCTGGGTTTGAAGAATTGGCCATAGGTGGAGAAGTTAAAGAGGGGAGAGAAAGAAAAGCACCTATATTTTTATTTTTAATTTTTATAAACCACCCTAGTGTTCTTCCTCTTGTTCAAATCCTCCAGGTGTGTCCAATCTTGTTTAGGATAAAACCCACAGGTCTCACAAAGGCCCTGTGATCCGGTCGTCTACCGTCTGCCTGCCCTCCTCCCCTCGCCCCTGCACACACCTTAGGGCCAGTTGCAGACGCACAAACAAGCGAACTGCTGCCCTCTGCAGGGGATTCCAGCCATTCTTCAACTGGCGAACCAGGTCGCCCTCCAGAACCCTATCTCCTGATGGGGACCCTCCCACATGCCTCCCTCTCTGGGGTGTCCTTCCTGGGGTCGTTGAGCCTGGGAGAGAACTGCCTGGTGACTCAGCGTCAGCCAGAAAGCCCATGTTGTGCCTGGGCTTCCGGGATTGAGCCATTCCCACAGAGCACCCTCAGAAAGCCACAGGGCCCCAGCCATGAGAAGCAGCTCCCTCCTGCCTTGGCGGGGGCTCCTCTCTGCCCACCTGGCCTCCAGGCCTAGGAACCTTCTGCAGTTGCCAACTTGAGGCTACAGTTAGACGCCGTAGCCACCAGGGGGCGCGATGGTTCCCAAATAGGCGCCCAAACTCCATCCGTTTCAGGGGCACAGATCTTGAGGGAAGCTTTGCAACCAGGCACCTGGGGCTGCCTGTCCTCCGCGTTCTCACGCCAGAAGGAAAATGTGCACAGCCCATACGTAACACGAGCAGGTGGTTCATGTCAGAGATGTGCAAAGTATGATGCAGAACTTGGGTCCTCACTAGCTGTGTGACTTCAGGCAAGTTACCTAACCGGTCTGGGCCTCTCCATTCTCCTTGGTACAAAGGGATTAATAACGCTTCCTTTCTCATGGGTCAAGGGGAGCCTCGTGGGTGACTTGTCGGTTAAACACGTTAATACCCATAGTGCATTTATAAGCCTAGGTCCCTGGCAATGGTTAGAGCTCAGTAAACAGCATGGTTATATGGTTGAGGGCAGAGAGGACAGCCAGCCTGGGCCCGAGGGGGTGGGGCTAGGAGGAGTGACCGGAGTTTTTGAAAAAGCATTGGAATTGGACTCTGGGGTAGACACAGGAAAGGCCAGGGACAAAATTCTTTAGTCTTCTATATTACTTAGGCACATTTCTTAGACTTCTTCCCCCAGAGTGGCACCACTTCTGTTTGCTTCACCCCAGAAGACATACCGACTCCGTTTTCTTTTCCAGAGATACTGTGTAGTGTCATCTTCTCAACCAACTTCTGGCAGCAAACTGTCATCCACCCCTGCAGCTTCCGGAAATGGGCTGAACCAGGTGGTGTGCCACATGCCTACCGCCCAGAGCGAGACTGGGTTGTAAATTAGCATAACATTTCATGAAACATAAACAGGCCACTGCACTCACTCACTCTGGAAGCCAGGAGAGGGGAACATCCTGGTTTAGGAATCCGAGAAACCTCAGGCTTATGTTTTAACGGAATTGCTGAGCCGATTCGCACATTTGTTCCTTCGACTTCCGTCTCAGATGGAAACTACATTACACTTCCTGCTCCATCCCAAGACTGCCGCCCCATCAAGTCCCTTTTACATGTTGGGGAAGTAAACAGAGTCATGATGCCCTGAGCTACTTTGTGTACAAACACAAGATGTGCTTGTTTCCCCGACACTGCGCTCTCACGGCCCCTCACCCACGGTGAATGGGCCCCGCGAGCTTCTCCAGTCTGGATTTCGGGGAGTCACGCTGTCTTTCTCTGAGGGTTCACAGCTGAACATGCTGTGTTTTGAATTAGTTTCCCTATTGCAACCTGCAAGCTTGCTCTCTGCGTGGCCCGAGTATCCATTCTGAGGACCATTTTCACTGCTTCTCCCCAAGCTCACCTGTTTTCGATTTTCGGTTGGAGCTTTTACCCACTGGAAGTCTTCAGACCAATACGCTGTAAAATCCTCTGAGTGACTTGGGACCAAGAACGGCCGCAGCACAAATGCAGCAGACACCTTCCCTCTGGAAGCTTCCCAGGGAGAGAGAACAGTTCTGTCTCTAGGAGACCTACGAGGGCCTCCTCAGGGGGCAATGACACGTGCCACTGGCTCTGGGCAGTGCTATCTTGGATGAAACTGTGAAAATCTCGGGGGTCAGATTTTGGGGTCTGATCTCAGCTCCACTACAGGCCACTCTGCTGGCTGCAGAAAAAAGCATTGCTGCTCGTGGCCTCCCTCGGAGCTGAGGGCAACTAGGGACGAAGGAGCCCCGTGATCACTGTCAGTACCGCAGAGACACGTGGTGGTCACGTTGTGCAGGAGGTCTGCTCAGGGAGCACAGTCATGGGCAAGGAGGGACAGCAGGGTATGGAATGACACCCCCCCAACAAAGGCAACACACGTAGTGGTTAAAAGCAAGGATCCCACACCAGGCTGCCTGGTTTCTCAACTCTAGCCTACCCTTGCTGCCTGTGTACAAGTTAGAAACTTTCCCTGTGCCTCAGTGTCTTCATCTGTGAAAGGGGGTGAGGCTAATAATGGCACTTACCTTGCAGGACTGTGGTGAGGCTTAAATGAGTTGCCCACGGGATGTGCCGGTAGTGGTGCCTGGTTCCTGCTAGGTGCTCTGCGACTACTGTGACCCGGGGACCTAGGACAGCCGGATCCCAAAATCGGACGGCCATCCGATTCCGAAATTCCACAATTCTCCACCTGCCAGATCCAAAGACCCTGTCTCCGTTTTAACACTTTCTCCAACCCCCTTCGCTTCTCTGCCTTGTCATAGGGTTTGACAAAACACCAATCCTGATTAAACCTAACACTCCACCTACTCCACCCCCGCACCTGAGCAGCCAGAGAAAACGACACCATGAACCGGACTTACTTTAAGTTTATACCACAAGTCTCCAGCAGCCCCTCCTGCCAACACTTCCTCAGCAAGCGCCCTTTCCCACTGCAGGCCTTGCCTCCTCGCTCTCTGAGACCGGGGCACCTCCTGAGGAAACGGCAGTGCCACCACGTCCTCACGTGCTCCTGTTAAGACAGAAGAAACATCCTGCTCCTACCTAGGGCTGCCCCTTCCTTTGGTCACTGGGCCTAAGCCCTTTTTGCCTTCTCGAGGATTTCACTCTTGAGTCTGTTCCCCCTTCTCTCTACAAAGATCAGTCCCCCCAATCCCCCTGCAGTGCATCACTCCTGGGGATGTATACATACCCTCACATCATCAATCTTTTAAAAAGCCTTCTGACGCCCACGACCTCCCCCCACCCACCACCACTCTTGCAGCAAAACTCTCAAAAATGCAGGCATTGCCTGCATTTGGGGTCCCCACGTCCTCTCGCATCTGCTCCACACCCACTCCAACGGGCTCCTGCTGCAGTGCTCCTCGGGGAGACGCTGCCGGTGTCACCATGGACCTTTTAATAAGCATTTCTATCTTCAGTTCACAACAAGGAAGATCTTAAACACGATGTGGAGGATGCACATGGGCCCGGATGTGTGGCCGACCCGTCCCGCTGGGTCTCTCACAGGGCCCCAGGCCAGATCAGGCCGCAGCCTTGCTGCCTGCACTGAGGCGGGTGGCACAGTGGGAAAAATATTATGCGGAGGCTGAAAAAATGGGAATCCTGACTTTAAAGTCGAGGAATAAGGTGCCAACAATTTGGCTGGAGCTGAGCTTGCGGAGGATCTGTAATTGTTATTTTCAGCGAGCACAGGTCTGGACCAGTAATGACAGTTTTTCTATAGAGAAATGTAATCTGAGCATCAGCCAATTTTCAAAATTTGGAATCCAATCCATTGGTGAACAAATTCAATACATTTTTATGACGTTAAAATGTCAGGATAATTTATCATTTGTATTTCAAGCCAGTGTCCACTTGGCGGTAGATTTGGCAATCCAATCATCAAATGTTTATCGAGCACCTACTACGTGCCAGGCACTGTGCTAGGCCCCTGCGTATAGGGAGGTTACCAAAACGACCATGCCCTCTCCCGGT
Source organism: Mormoops blainvillei (assembly GCA_004026545.1). NCBI lineage: Eukaryota > Metazoa > Chordata > Mammalia > Chiroptera > Mormoopidae > Mormoops > Mormoops blainvillei. The sequence goes on along the minus strand of PVJD01000986.1, from coordinate 236,452 downwards.
GCGCTTCCACCCTGCGTTGCCTGTTCTGCAGAACAGAGGGCATTTATCTCCGTCCACCTTCTCTCTCACCTACATGTGTACTCCCACCCCATGGAAGCTTCGATGAACATGACATGAGCCCCATGAGGCCCCAAAGCCATCTTTTCGGTTGCGAACTCAAAGCCAACAAAGATGATAACTTTAAGGTGGATAACAATGAAAATGAGCACCATCTTTACAAATGGTCAGCTTAGAGGGTCGTGCACAGGACGAACTGCACGCTGTTGAAGCAGAGGCAATGAATTATGCAGGCAGTCCAATTAAAGCAACACTGGCAACTTCAAGAACGTCTGTAGAGCCAATAGTTTCCCTTGGTGGCTTTGAAATACCACCACCGGTGGTCTTCCAGTTGAAGTGTGGCTCAGGGCCTGGGCGTATTAGTGGGCCGCACTTAGTAGCTGTGCAGGGAGATGCAGGGTGAGAAGATGAAGAGGAGGACGTGAAGCTCCCAAGTATGTCTGGGAAGCGTTCTGCCCCAGAAGTGGTAGCAAGCTTCCACAGAAAAAAGTAAAATTTGCTGCTGCTCAAGATGACAATGATGACGATGAAGATGAGGACGATTTTGAGGATGAGGAAGCGGAAGAAAAAGCTCCAGGAAAGAAATCTATACGAGATACTCCAGCCAAAAATGCACAAAAATCAAACCAGAATGGAAGAGACTCAAAACCATCACCCAAGATCAAAGGGTCAAGAATCCTTCAAAAAACAAACAAAAAAACTCCTGAAACACCAAAAGTTCTGTAGAAGACATTAAAGCAAAAATGCAAGCAAGTATAGGAAAAGCGCATTGAACAATCGTGGGCACTCCTGGTAAATTAAGCCCAAAGACAGGGCAAGAGGAAAAGGAGAGAGAGAGCCCGTTCAGAGTGTCACCAGCCATCCAGGCTGAAGTCTCCTACTCTCCTCTCCGCACCCCTCCTGATTCACCACTCAGCCACGCCCCTCCCAGGCTGGGAGCACCCTCGCTCTTCACTTCCTGAAGTGCTTTTCTTTTGACCGCTGTGTTCCAGTGAACTTTTCTTTCTGCTGTTCACTTGCCTTACTTCTTTACATCCATAAAAATAATGGTTCTCAACCTCAGTGGGTGTAAGATCAGTGAGTTGATTTAAAATGCAGGCCTGGGCGCTACCTTCACATTCTGATTTAGGGGGCTTGGGTAGCACCCACATATTCTTATGTAATATACCCCCTGCTCCCACACTTCTGAGAACTTAACTAAGTGGAATCCTAAGCTGCATCACCCTGTGCTCAGTGAGAACTAACAATGACATGCTGAACAGTCACATGGAGATCTAATCCATGTAATCTATAGATAATTGTCACAATTTCAAGGTGCCAAAGAAAGTGACTTATCCCTGGTGAAATCATGCAAACCATGATTTCAATTAAAGCATCCTGCAGAAATAAATATTCAGCAAGTCTGCTCGCTGAGCTTCCTCAAGAATGCGAATGTAGTTAGATTAACTGAGATATATTGAAACATACAGACATCTAGAGTGGCAACATAAATTCAAGTCTATATCATAATAGTTTCTTCACATTTATATTCAAATGTTCTGACTAAACAAGACAGAATGTTTTAGCATTTTGCTGAGTATAAAATTTTTATTTTGGAAGAAACTCAAGAACAAAACAAAACAAAAAAACCTAGGAAGCCAGAGAATTAGAAAGACTATTATTGTCACAGTCTTATTAAGTCTGGCACAAAAATAATATGTTATGTAAATTTCTAAAACCCCAACACAATTTATTCTGGAAAAGAGCAGCACAGAATATTGTAGTGAGTGCTAATCCTTGTCAGGTGTCTCATATATATACACTCAGTGCTCTGCACACACTCCTCCATTTAGTCCGCAAACCCGGAGACGGGTACTTAATTATCCCCACTGGACGAAGGTCAGGGCCGAGTCCCCCACACGCTCAGTAACTGGGGGAGTCTCCCTGCCCAGGGTCCTCCACATCCTCGCTCTTCACTTTTGTTCATTAACTTCAAAATGCAAATCCTGCATCTGCTGCTAAATATACTAAATATATTCTCTAATGATCTAATTGGTTCCAAACATTAAAAGCAAGGTTTCTAATGGTAAAGAAACTATATATCTAAAAATATAATGATAGACAAAATTATGTGCTCTATACTCATTAAAACTTAGGAGATTCACATATCAATTTAAACTTCTGCACTTGGGTATAATACAAATCCAGTTCCTGAACAGTTTATATACATATACACTAAAACCACTAGTGAAAAAACTACCTTACAATTAGGAATGACTCACTAACATTATTGATTTCATGCTCAATGTTAAGAGAAAGCTGGGTACAACAACAGGACTGTTTCTGATCCCTGGTTCACGATAATGGCAGAATCTGGAAGTCTTGTTTTTTATTTGTCCTTATGTTGGAACTACAAATAGCAAACGTGCACATATCAAAAAGCCTTTATTCATTTAATGCTGAGGTCACATGGGACATATGACTGTCTAACAAGGAACTGCTTGGTTATTGTGAAGTTGGAGCTCACTCTAACAACAAGCTGTAGTAACTTGTCCCCCAAATCCACTAAAGTTATTTAAACATTATGCGGTCAACATCTGAAATGCATTCCCTCTAAAATACTCCACATACCTACAACCTATAATCTTTCCGTAACATCAGATGACAGTTGGTTCACCTTTCTCACTCACAAAAGCTGTGACATTCTACACTATGCCGTGACCAATAAACACTGATGAAAATTACATGTTAATCATGTTTAAGGCCTGTTACGTGCAAGGCTGCCGTCTAGCATAGTCGGTGTCCTGCAGGTCACAGTTCTAAACTCCAAGTTCACGTATACAATAGTGGCTTCTCATCAACGACCCCTTTAAAACCAATAAAGATCAGACCAACTGAGGCACCTGGGGTATATACAGTGATGTACCTATAATCCAAGTGCAACAGCTACCTATTAAAGAAACAAGACGACACAGCAGTCTGCAGTTACCTACTTACCTGCTTACAGTGGATCTTCCTGCCCAAAGATACTCAAAGTTTTCAAAGGGAGTCTTTTGTTCATCAGTGAACTGATACCATAATGCACATGTAAAATGGAAACTCTTTGAAAGTTACATGAGAACACCGCTCCACTTCAGGAACGAGCACTAGGTCAAGAGCAGCTTCTCTGCACTAAATGCTAAATTGCGGTCCCGCAATCCACATTTCTCACCTTCCTAAGGAAATCAACTGCACCGACACCATCACATGCCCTTCACTGATTCGACACAGGAAAACAATGCACAGAAACCCTGCTAATTCAAAGAATTCGGGGCTCTAATACAGTACAATGAGATACTCATGCAGCTGTCAGGGAGTGTAGTTGCTATTTAGATCATAAAGACAGTACCCGTCTTTGGTTTATTTGGCATTACAGTAAATGAGTATATTTTGAAAATGAAATCTTGAAAGCATTCTGGAGACCTAAAATAAACTAAAAGAGGAAGATGGAAAAATAGGAACAAATGCTGTCTATGTTTTAAAAATACTAGGTTCATCAAAACATCCAGTGAATGACTATTTAAATGTAATTTTTTCCTGATGTAGAAATGATTCCTGATACCTACCTTTTTCTTCACAATTTATGTTTTCTTTAAACACTAGTTCTGCACACAGTAATACTGTACAAAGGAATTTCAGCGAAAAGAAAGTCTATCATGGTGACTGTACCATTAAGAGACGAAGGAGAATGAGAATAAAATTTACTGTTTATTTCTTTGTTATACAAAGAGAATTAAAAGTGGTTCAAGACACCTTGGCCGTTTCTTATGTCCTTTCTGACATGATGAGAACAGGCAACACAGTGACAATCCAGACTAGGTGTCCAGCTCCGGGTCCAGTTTTTCCACCTTAATGACCATCTCTGGAGCTAGGGCGGTGGCACCTGCGTGCTGGTTCTCTGCCTCTGACTCAGACAACACTTCTTCCTTTATTTTTACAGGCTTATTAGGGGCCTCCTCTTCTTCATCAGAAGACTCGTCCAGCTCCCATTCATCATCTATGTCCATTTCGAACACTCTCACATGACGGAGATTTGAGCTTAACTAAAGAAAAAAAGGTCAAATACAGAACTTTTAATTTAACAGCTTAACCAATACATTAAATATAAGGAATTAGAAATCAGAAGCTCAAACAAAGAATGGTTTTATAGGAAAATTATTTTCCCATCAATTCACAACAAAATCACTAAACTGAAGGCTTCTTTTGCGTAAAGGATCTCCACACACAACAGCAACAATTTCATAATTAAAATCTAAAAATGTTATTAATTACTTAGTAAGCTTTCTCAAAACAAGAGAACTAAATAGCTAAGGCAACGAACAAGCTCATAATCAATAAAAGTGATTCATCACAAAACGTTTGCCCTGAAAGGACCTTGCAGATCCAGAATCACTTCCTCCTGTAACTCTCCGCAAACAATCTGTAAATGCTTACCACACAGGACACTTTTCGAAAACCATTCCCAGCAACGTACTGTGCTTTCATACTTTCCAGTAATCTCCAGTGCTTCTCGAAATGCATGGTACGTGTGGGAATAGCACCACACTGTTCATCTAGCCTAGAAAGGAGGAAAAACCAATCCAGGAGTGAAAAGGGGATTTTCTCCCTGGTTTACGAGGGGTAGTATCAGTCAACCGTGGGATCAATTTCTAACAATATTCCCATTTCCAATATAATTCTACCAGCCATTGTATAAAAACAGCTGTTGTACCACTCTCTATGAAAAACTACAATGACAAATAGGCAGAATATCATCTTAGTAAGGTTTTTTATTCCCTTTCAAAGAAAGGAGACACATTTTTAAATTAGAGAAGGGGTCTGCTTACTTGAATTTCAGTCAACTAAGTCATCTCTTAGAAATGGCAATGTGCCCTCCATGTAGCTATTAAGGTCCTAATTCTGCAAGGGAAGCACTAAAGGCAATCTAAAATAATTAATTCTACTACAAACTGTGCTTAATGCTACTCCTGAAAAAAGAACTAACAGAAGTCCCATTCTCCCCTCCGAATAATTCCCAACCTTGTTCCAGCAAATACTTATTGACTTACTTATAAAGCAAAGGACCAGAAGAACTGTTAAAGCCAGTACTTTTTTAAATAAATAAATAGGAGTATTTCTGCCCAAATGACTTTACAATTATCCCTACTATCAGCTAGCACACCTAAAGAACTAGAATGCATAACATACACTAAAAAACATTTTAATACATCAAAAGAAAAACTTACTAATGTGTTTGTTACCTTGTAGAGTAAGTCCCAGTGAACTGATATTCTGCAGAATCTTCACAGTTATACACTAAAGACAATGGCAACTGGACCAAGAGTCTATCTCTTCCTTCACGTCCCACAGTGTCCTTAAGAACCACTGTTACAGTTTCATCATCATAAAACTGTGCATCTAAGCAACTGTAGGTGCTAGAATTGAAATAAGTTTTGTTATATGAAAAATGATCATAACTACAAAGACAATACTGTATGCATAACATACTTGTATCAAGCGGAAAAAAACTGATAATAAAAAAAGATCAAGTGACAGTCTATACAATAACATTTAAAATATATCATTAGTTTGCACTAAAATCAGTTACCTGATATACTGATTGTTCCCAAATATAACTAGGTCCTAAAAATACATAATTGTGAAAAAAGAAAACATCTGTAAGGTTGGTTCACAGTTTCAACAGGCAGGCCTTAAACCTGTGGAAATTCTATGAACTATACCATACGTGTATTTTGAGTTAACAAGACTAAAAGTAAAAATAAGATTTACATATGAAGACGCAACAACTTCAAAGACATTACTATGAAATACTTTTATGTAAGGGAGTGAGAAAAAGAGCAGCCTATGAGTGGTGCCAATCCTGTCCTCTGCAAAGCCTCAGGGACGACTTAGGTGTCATTACCCTTTAGTATCCTAAGAAAATCCTACTGTACAAGGAACACCACCACCTCTCATTTTTGTTGCTCATAACAAGAACCTCAGCTCTCCACCCCTGGAACATTACTTTTTTATAACAGACAGGGAACTGAGAGGTATTAATTATAGGAAACCTGGCTACATAAATTCCAGCTGCAGGGTGGGAAGGTTCTATGCAACTCATTCTGTAAGTATACAATATATGACCAATCCTGCCCCCTATGTTGCAAGAGGGGAAGGCCTTGTAGGTATATATCACTTAACTGAGTCCAGTCATAATCCTATAATTTGTATTGTTATACATATGTATATACTCCAAACAAAATTCAAGATTTACCTTCTTCGCACTTTCTCAGTTGTGGCATATGTGAAGCTCCCAAATTTAATAGCAATTAATCCATTACTTACAGATCTTAAAGAAAGAAGGGGAGAAAAATGAGACTTTGTGGAACAACCTGGATACTCAATAATCTAAATGCTTGAAAGAACATGACTGTCAGTGTTAGTGCATTTGCCTAAACACCAAAACTCAGACCAAAACACCATGATGCTCACTCTAGAATACTGGTAACTAATATAAACACCTAGATAGATAAACCTAGTATCAAAATTACAACTTGGTTTAAAGTCTTAAATTCACTGAAGTAGCTAGATACCTTATAAATTAAAGGACATCTGGAACAACCAAATTATTTTTCTTTGGCTATATCTTGGTCTCAAAATACGTCCTTGAAATTCAGGTTTAAAACCATTTAAGATACTGATGGCATTCTGAGTATGATTTACCTTTCAGAGCTTTTCCTTTGGATTCTCAAAAAGAAGTTTCTATAGGTGAGGCCTATTGTTTAAGGAAAGACATACTTAACCTGAGATAAAAGTTCTTTCTATAAGAAACCTGAAATGCAGTTTTGAACTTCCACAAGTTCATGAGATGTAATCTTGAGTGTTCCACTCTTCATTTTCCCTAAACCTAAAAAAAATCCTACATGAATTGCTATATACCAATATAATATTAGATAATCTAGAATCAGAAGATATCACATAGCTTCCTAATTTGGCACTATCATCTTAATGACATGAAGACTAAGACTACAAACAGCTCAGTGACAAGCCTAAAGTCATAAGGTAGCTAAACCAAAATCTAAAATGTAAGGAAGAGGGGCCGTATGTGTTATTAAGAGTAAAATCTTATCTCTTCTGATTTATATTTCAGACTAACACTTACTGGGATATATCAGTATGTCTCCTTAAGATGCACATTTTATAAAGTGAATCTTCTAAAATAGTAAAAAGAAGATAATGTAGATTTGAAGTCTTATTATTCCACCTAAGGAAAAAAAAATTAAAGTCAAACATGATATGTTTCTATCAATGCACAGAGTAAAACTGTATTGTTACACGATAGGGAAGAAACACACTTACAGAAAAGGAAATTTATACAATCTACGTGTAGAGTCCTCACTAAAACAAAAGAAAAAAAAATAAGAAAACTTTAAATTGACTGCTGAATTATACCACCTAAAAGGCAAACAGAATTACCTTCTTGTATCTTTATATAATGGAATACAGACTGCTTGATTCATAGATTTTCCAATTACGTCCTAAATAAAATAAGATTAAAAATATTATAGCATTTACATATACACAAATACTCTACAGAAAGTAAATGATCATCCTTGTTAAGTCTAGTAAAAAAATAATCTACATCATCAAACCTTTCATATAAGAAACTTGTTTTTTTTTTAAATCCTCACCTGAGAACATTTTTTCATTGCTTTTAGAAAGGAAGGGGGAAAGAGAAACACTGTTGCAAGAGAGAAGCATCGGTTGGCTGTCTCCCGTACCCACTTGTACTGGGGACTGCACGCACCAGACCGGGGATCAAACCTGAAACCTAGGTATGTGCCCTGACCAGGAATCAAACCCATAACCTTTTGGTTACAGGACAATGCTCCAACCAAATGAGCTATCTGGCCAGGGCTCACGTAAGAAACTAGAATGACAGCCGTAACAGGAAGGAAAAGAGAGAGAAAATTCTAAGCTGTAAAGGACGTTGGAGATAAGCACTTAGCACCTTAAGAACCACCTCCTCTAGTCTCAGAGCACCTACCACCCATCCTTAGTAGTAAACGAGATATATGTCAACTCTAACTAAGAACATTTATAATGTTTGTTCTTGAAGCAAATACTAAAGGTGCCAATGCTTTCAATAATCTTTTTATTTTTAATTCATGTAGTATGAGGAAATATTAGAGTGAACCATATAAAACTGCCAGTTTTGTTAGTCAAAAATGGTTGAATGTCAGCATTTTCATATGGTTCATCTTAATAACTATGATCATTTACATAAATGAGCCACATACTATAGATACTCTTGCTCCTACACAAAGACATGCATTTCAAACTTACTGCGGGCTTTTGTAAACATTGATCAATAATGTTCTCCATCCGCCTTTTCACAAAATGCAGTGATTTTCGAGGATAATAAGGAAACAGCAAGGGACTTTCTGGTTAAAACAAAAACAGAAACAAAAAAGCTGGAGTAAACCACATGACTAGAAGAAAACATTCTATTATTAGAGGCAGCCCACCCAGCGTATCTGATTGATGGTGGAATTCTCACTCACCACTTCATTATACCTTCACACCATCTTGCCAACAATGACTGTGACCTCGGTCTTTCATCATCCGCTGCCGACAGCCCACCCAAAACCACCACATGTAACTACAAACTGAGTCCTAGCAGCTTATCATCCTATATGCTATTTTTCCCACCAAAATCCAACAGTGTCCTTCTGTTGGTTATAAGGAGAGGGGAGATTTGGGAACTCTAAGATATGGAATGAAACAAAGTTCATTCTTCTCTATTCTTAGCCACAGTGGCATGACAGCAGCAGGCCAGGGCTATTTTGGAAGAGTATGATACTAAACAAAAAACAGGAGACAAGGAATTAGTGCTGTGAAAATAAGCTCTTTCTTGTAAAAAGGCTACTTTTTCAGTAGAAAGTAACATAATTTCACATTTGCTGACATCAACTATGCTAGGTTCTGTTTATATGTTATTTCTTTTGCTTACAATACTTGAACAAAGTAAGCATCATGTTCTCCATTTTACAGATTTTTTAAAAAAGGCGACACAGGCGGCTTAGGCAGTTGCCCACTATGAAAATGACTAAGCATCTGCGAATCATGCCCAGGTCCACCCTCTTCCATTGGGCCCTGTAGCTCCCCCCACCTACAGCATCTCATGAGCCAGTTAAGCTGGATACAATAAGCGTTAATCATGGTAATATTTTAGCTCCCAACATTTTAAGGGGACAGAAGCTGCGGTACTACAGAAAGATATGTGGTCTCTGAGGGATCCAGGCACAGAGCTCCTGAAACCCTCAGAATTTCCTGAGTGATGAGGGTGACAGGAGCATCTGCTGTTCTAATGAGGCCTGCTTGCCGGGTCCCCGCATGGCTTCCGCGTGGGGGCTGGACACCACAAAGACCAAGCCTTGGTTAGAAGCTTGGATCCTCCAGCTGCATCCCTCAACATCGGGGAAGGTGAGAAGCTGAAGTTCAATCACCAGTGGTCAATGACTTAATCAATCATGCCTACACAATGAAAACTCCATCAAATCCCCTAAACAGCAGGGCTCAGAGGGCCTGCGCCAGGTGAACACCCTGAGGCTCTGGGAGGGCGGTGCCCTGGGGAGGGCTCCACACCCCTCCCCTCACACCGTGCCCTGCGCACCATGTCCTCTTGGCTGTTCCTTAGTTGTATCCTTTATACAAACCAGTAAGTCTAAGTGCGTCTGAATTTTGTGAGCCATTTTACCAAACTATGAAACCTGAAGTGGGGGAGTTGTGGGGCAGAAAGGTGGGTAACTTGGGGTCCAAATACTTGCAAGTCAAGTCTGATGTGGGGGCAGTCTTGTGGGACTGAGCCTTTAAACCTGTGGAGTCTGGTGCTAACTCAAGTGGTTAGTGTAAGAATTAAACTGTAGGACACCCACTTGGTGTCAGAATTGGCATCATGAGGGAAAAAACCCTCTAATTTTGGTGTCAGGTGTGTTTTGAGTAAAAACAGCTCAGGTGGTAGCATAATGACTGTTTATGTGCTATGTGCCAGGCACTATTGTAAGTACTTAGTCTAGATTAATTTACTCAATCTTCACAACAGCTGTTTGAGGGAGACACTATTATCATCCTCATTTTCGGATGAGAAAACTGGGGCTCAGAGAGGGTAGGCCCTCTGCCACACTCCCAGAATGTAGTAGAGTAAGATTCAAGCGAGGCAGCTCAGCTCAGCTCCCAGAGCACCGACTTGGACGCCTATACAGCACTGACTCTCCAACGTACCCTAACAAAGTTCATGCATTAAGTACTTAGCCCTTGATTTTTGTAAAGTGTTAGAAGTTTTATTAAAGTTTTCTTAATAGTTCCATTATGACAGTTGGTATTGCTTCATCTAGACTTAAGAAGCTGGGAGATTAGTGAGGTTGTCCAAACTCACACACTAGCAAAACTTCAAGCATTTAAGAGACCTGAAGTTATCTTTGATCGACATGAGGCCTGGAGTTAAGATTAGGCCTCTCTATTCAGCCACAGGAGACGTGGGGGACTAAGGGGACGGGACCTCTTTTTAGCCCAACAAAGTTCCCAGGGTCAATATTAGTTCACTACAGTGACATGGTCCCCTGCACCCACTTCTGGCACATCGTCATCAGCCCTTCCCAGGCGCCCTTCCTTATTCCTTGAGTGTCCTGATTAAGTATAGTAAATGAGTTGAGTCAAACTCCATTTAATAGCTAACTTACATCAACACGCCTCTCTGCTGATCTTAAGACTCTCAAGCAATACAAAATACAGGGAGGGGCAAAAGTAGGTTTAGAGTTGTGAGTATGCAAAACACAGACTTTATTCTTGTATTATTTATTAATTATTACATTATGTTCCCTACTAACAACTGTAGCAATCTACTTTTGTCCCACCCTGTATGTGCTGCCCTAAAAAAGAATTTGGACTTCTAGGGTTAAAACAAAAGAGCAATAAGCAAAGTTCTGGGCCTCAGAGGCTGCTTCCCTTCCGGCCCTCCTGCCTCCCTCGTGCATTGGATAAGCAACAACAGATCCCAGTGGCAGATACTACTGTTCAGTCCAGCCAGGCTCAGGCTCTGTAGTTCGCAGAATCCTAGCTCCATCGCTTAGCAGCTGTATGAGCTGGGCTCTTCTCTAACCTTCAGTTTCCTCATTAGTAAAATGAGGATAACAAGTACCTTCCCCAAAGCTGCTTATGAGGACTGAAGGAGACAGTACACGTATGTGGCGATTAGCCTAAGGACCCTAAGAAACAGCTCAACTGAGGTCAGGCTATTCCTTAAGCAAGCAGAGAAATACTTTGAAATTACTTTCATCCAAAGTGGTAAGGTTCTGACATATTTAATGGTTACTGCTTTGTGCTGCATCTCTAATAATGCCGGACAGGTACAGTTTTCCCACTTCAACATTTTACGATCCCAGAAAATGAAAGGCATAACAAGCAAACACAAAAGCTACCACCTCAGGAGAATGCACGGATGCATAAGTACTCTTTTGGGAGTTAACGAATGGGGAATGGCAACACAGACTTTTCTGACCGGTAGGCTCTCCAGTTTTCTTTGCAATATCCTATTTTTCTATAAGGTGCAAAACAGACAATATAATACTTAAGAATAAGCAATCTTACTATACTGCAGTTAATATCAGAGTGTTTTTGATCATGGTAATGTTATATACTATTTTTTATTTTGCTGTTTCTTTAATCAAATTAAATGGACGCAAGATAAATCTAAAGAACTTGGGTAAGTATTCAGCGAGTGTTCAGCAAAACTGTTAGATGATGTACTGGTCTCAAATAAACAAACATACAGGCCAAAATCTTCTTGGTTTGCGAAATACCTTTAAGGTGGCTGCTCTTTTGAAGGAAGTCATACCACTGGTTTCCTTCTGTGTTAGGGGGTGACACGAGATCGTCATCTTCATCTTTCAAATACTAGAAATACAGACTTAAAAATGTAAATGTAGGAAACAAAAAAAAATCAGGCTTCAAAAACTGTTTATATTTATCATTATTCTATTTAATTAGTTTTACTCCCAAGTCCTCTTAGAAAGTGCATTGCTGTTATTCTAAGTGAGGTGACGAAAATCTGCTAAGTGCCAAGTAACTAAAGAAACTGCTAGCTATTAAAGACTAGAATGCTGTAAATACAGAGACCATAAACTGAAATTTTGAGTTCCATTTTCATGAAGCATATTTTAAAGCTTATATATGTAAGTTTATAAGTTAATTTGAACAGTATCAATTGTTAATCTACTCTATGGCAATAGTTCTCAGTGTGTAGTCCATGGGCCTCTGGGAGTCCCCAAGATGCTTTCAGGGATTCCTGGGGTCAATACCACTTTTACAGTAAGTAATAGCAAGATGTCATTTGCCCTTTTCACCATGACACTGATGGTCAAAAGCACAGGTGGGAAAATCTCTGGTACCATCACCGAGAGTCAAAGTAGTGGCACCGAAACTTACTGGCAGTCAGTCGTATTCCTCTTTGCCACACACTCACAGCTTCACTAATCTTTGACAAAGCTATTAAAATTACTCCTTTTATGCCCTGGTTGGTGTAGCTCAGTGGATTGAGCATTGGCCTATGAACCAAAGGGTCACCAGTTTGATTCCCCAGTCAGGGCACATGCCTGAGCTGCAGGCCAGGTCCCCAATAGGGGCCGTGTGAGAGGTAACCACACATGATGTTTCTCTCCCTCTCTTTCTCCCTCCCTTCCCCTCTGTCTTAAAAAAAAAAAAAAAAGAAACTTAGTAGTATACATAAAGCACTTTTGCTGCATACCAAAGCATATGGTTATCAGGAAGGAAAGCATTTACGAAAATGTAATTGTGACTTAAGCCAGGTAGTTTTTGCGGTTAATAGAATTCCATTTTTACATGAAAGAATGACTGGCAGAAAAGCTATGATTATTCATTCTTGGGTATTTGGCAGATATTTTCTTGAAAACAAATAAAGGAAGTCTGTCATTTTAAGCAAAACAACTGCCAGCACTGGCTGCCAATGATAAAATTTAAACACTTAAACAAAAATTAAAATTCTGAAAAACCTCTATCGGCCACTGGGTGCTTGACAGCTTCACGGTACTTAAAGGCTGATGAGACTGGTGATGACAGTGGTGAAGTCTAATGTTTGGATACTTTACAAAGAAAGGTGTCAGCACATGGAAGATCTGCAGCACTCAGTGAACCCATACTTTCCAAGGGGCCAACACATGATATACCACATCATACGTGGGTACCAGACCCATCCAGGGTACGAGGCAGATGAATGGATTTTAATGTATCAGAGTATGAAAAGTCCACTGATGCAATTTAGAGTCCACATTTAGAGACACTAGCCTTTAAGGTACTACCACTTGTCATGATTTGGCGCAGTATCAGAGATACCCCCAATTATCTAAAACACTATTAAAATATTTCTCCCTTTCTAACCACACATCTGTATTAGGTCAGACTTTCTTTATATACTTTAACCAAAACAACATATCACAACAGATTAAATGCAGAAGGGAACCTAGCTGTCTTCTGTTAAGCCAGATATAAGAGACTTTCAAAATTATAAAACAATGCTAGTCTCTACTGTTTTATTTTCTGAAATAGTTATTTTTCATTGAAATTATTTATATTAACATGCAAACTGTTATTTTTAATAACAGTAGTAACTATTATTTTTAAGTGACTTAAGAAATATTTTAATCTGTTTAATTTCTAATACCTAATAATATCTACCATTGTAGATACAACGCACATTAAAGCTCTTTGGGGTAGTCAATAATTTTAAGAAAGTAAAAGCGTTCTGAGGCCAAAAAGTTTAAAAACTGCTACATTTAGCTAATGCACTAAAAGCGCAGGGCTACTATACAGGTATAACTGGCCTTATATTACCTTCCATGAGCTCTAGGTAATAAGACTAACACTGCTAATGTTTTAAAATTATTTTTTAAAATTAAAAAAAAAAATAACTGAGTTAAATCCAAAGCCCATACCTGACCAACTCTTTCAACATTAAAGTATTTTCCTTTTCGATTATAAAGGTCTGGGGCCTAGAAAGAAAAAATACAGTTTAATTCATAAGTCAATCCCCCCCACCACACACAAAAATCTTACATTTAAACCAAAAACTTTATTTTTTAAGAGAGTTGTTAGTACCGGTTACTCTTTTCTTTTATGGGCTGTTAGATACACATACAAACAAAAGTTCAACTTACAGGCTTTATGTTTCATAAATAAGTACTGTCATTAATTAGTTAAATATTTTTAAAAGCATAACTGCTAAGGACTTCAACTAAATAGGATTAAATTTGACTACTTCTTACCATTACCCAGGTTTATTACAACTATTAAGAAAAAACAGCATTACAGAAATACCAATTTCAAAAAAAAAGAAAACAAACCAATTTCCTACCTCATTGAAATGTTCAGTAAGAAATTCAGCAACAAATGTGATATCTTTTTGAGTCATCTATCAAAAACGAAAAGGAACAAAATCAAGATAAAAGAAAGCTTCCCAATAAAAGAAATATCATGTAATAATAAATGTGACTTCTTTACTACCTGTCAAAAGCCACTGGACAAATAAGCAAAGTTCCTTCAAAGACATACCGAAGGAAGTCCAGCGGATAAACCCTGAACTTATGGAATCCCGGGGTTCTGAGAAGCATGTGATTCGACATCTGCACCCATGCCCCAGTCAGAGAACGCAGCAGCTGCAGCACCCCTGTGCAGAGCCCCTCCTGCGGGGGCGGGGACTCTAAGCCCAGGGAAGTAACCTTGACCCGAGGCAGGGCTGCTCTCAGCGGCTTTGCTTGCTTCAGTACTGGCCTCCGCTTCTCGCAATGGCCCTTCCCTCACCTCACCCCACCTTGTTCTTCAGCCCTCCAAAAAGTACACATTTAGGTCCCTCCCAACAAGTAACATACTTTATCTCCCAAAATAAAGGTAAGAGTGATGTCACAGAACTGCTAACGTGCACTTTCCTGGTTTCCAAGTCCAGTCACCCACAGCGCAAAAGCCCTACACTCTGTGTTGAGTTCGCAGTCCTGTACTCATTTACTCTGCCGAGGCTAATTTTACTGTTCTCTGTTTGTTAGGCTCAAGGTTGCCTAAGCTGCCTGAATCAGACAGTTTGGGCAGGGGTGGGTGAGTGAGCCGCAGGAATCAAGTGGGGACTTTGCCCTATCCTATAAGCTCTGCCTGGGAAGAGGCCGCGTGGCTGCTCGCCACAACCTTTATCGTCAGAAACTGGGCTTCCAGACATCTACATAGGTACGAATATCCAAGAAGTACGCTTCCAGGGAAAAGAAAAATGTACTTAAGATTTAAGAAAGTTAAATCTTATAAAATGAGCCATAATAAAGGTGTCCTGGGAGATAAAAAAACAAAAGGCTTACTAAGATTTGTCTGGTGTCTACAGCCTGACAACCTATTAACTGTATAATAAGAGTACCAAGATGCCCGGCAAATCTGAGCTCAACCAGGCCATAATTAAAACATTAGAAAAATATACTATTATATACTACCTTATTCAGCTCAGGAAGTACGTGGTCTTCTGTCATTCTCAACATTGCTGAAAATATAAATTTAGAAAATTTTTAAAGGGAAACTGCAAACATAATTTAATTATAGATGCTTTTCCAAGGCTAAATGTGTTTCATTAGACCAAATTTTCAATTTTCAACAGCTTCTTTTCACCAAGGAAAACTTATTTTCTTCTAAAAACTAAAGGGAGAGTGAAGGGGGTCAAATATGGCGATGGAAGGAGACTTGGCTTTGGGTGGTAAACACAATACAATATACAGATTATGTATTATAGAATTGTAGCCTTGAAACTTACATAATCTTATTAACCAATGTCACTGCAATAAGTTTAATGAAATTTTTAAAAAACCTAAAGGGTCATAAACTTAAATTATTTTTCATTTTCTCTTTCAACTCAACCCAGTGTCACTCCAGACAAACAAATATAACTGCTGCCTTGTCCTTAGACTACATTTGCTAGGATTCTGCTTTCTAACCCAGTGATGTTTCTTCTCTTAAAATCTGCAAGTAGTTCTTTCCCACAAAAGCCTTTGAATATCAAACAGATGTGTTTCCTTCCCCTTGAGCTTTTTCATTACGTAAAGATATTTACACTAAAATTTGTGTGTGTGTACATACACTTACATATAGTTATATAGCCTTTAATCTAGCACAGCGGTCCCCAATCTTTCTGGCATCAGGGACCGGTTTCATGGAAGACAATTTTTCCACGGACGGGGCGGGGGGGGGGTGGTTTTGGGATGATTCAAGCTCACCTCCTGCTGTGCAGCCTGGTTCCTATCACAGGCATGGACCTGTACCAGTCTGCGGCCTGGGGGCTGGGGACCCCTGATCTAGCATCTGTGACTGACTCTTTGTCCTCCCACAGGGCTGTGTTCACCAATACTGTGTTTTTATGTTACATCCATGAAAGTCATGCGGTATGCTTACGTGTGCTTTTGCACAGTGTTTGAGTATGCTCCTTGTGTTTGGTCAGGAAAAAGCATGTTGGACATGCTTCTGCAAATACAGATTATTTTAAAAACATTTTTAATTCAAACTTCAAAATTATCAGTAAAACTAGCCATAATCTAGTTCCACTCATTCATTCATCCATCCAAAAAATTACTTACTGAGAGTAGCATAGGTGCGAGGGACACAGCAGTATAAAGGAAGTCCCTGCCTTCATTAAGATGACATTTTACAAAAGAGCAAACCAAGGTTATAGAGCTAAGTAGCGGCAGAGCCGGATTACAATCAGGTCTCCAGTGCCCGGTCCAGGGTGCTGTCTACACTGTCCTGCTCTAATGATAAGGACTGAGCAGTAACTCTTGCTCTTCTAACCCAGCTTCTTATAAGTTAGGACACGCAATAAGAATGTAAAGTGCCTAAATTGCTCCACTCATTATAATAAAACCAAACTACTACTTCTGTGAAAGAAAATTATTTCTAATGTTTCTGTAATTTATTCTAATTAACACCTCTGACCAATTAAACAGGCCTGCCTGAGCAGCACCCTGGCTCCCCATTCTGGCTGGTGCTGGTGCAGCTTTGAGAAAAATCTAAGAATTACACAGTCAGCATCTGCAGATTGCACTAATTATTTTACCAAAAGTGATTACATTATTAGGCTGACATGCATGAAGTCTGTTTTTAAAATATCAGAATAGAAAATTTGTGCATTTGTTTAAAGGATGCTAGCACATTACAGGTAACTTAGTTTCTATTTTACTCTCTAGAATTTTAACAAATATGGGATAAATTCCATTTACAACTAATTATGCATATATTGGAGGGAAATGTATGCTGGATAATTTCAAAGATTTTAAGAGAGGTCACAAAAATAACAGTACAAATGGGCCTAAATAAAATATGCATACACTGTAAAGTGAGTATTAACATATTTAATGTCAAGCCCTGACTGGAGTGGCTCAGTTGGTTGGGCACCATCCTCCAAAGTGACAGGCTGCCCATGCCTGGTCAGGGCACATGTCTGGGCTCGCGGTATGGTCCTTGGTCAGGGCGTGTACAAGAGGTGACCGATCAATGTTTCTCTCTCACATCGATGCCTCTCTCCCTCTCTTTCTCCCTCCCTTCCCCTCTCTCTAAATACAACTAAATAAAAATATTTTTAAGTACTTAATATCAAGTTAATAAATATTTGTTAGTTACCTACAAATGCAAAGATCTTGGGGCAATACAAAAAAGGCCACAAGCGGTCTGCATTCTACTTAGCTACGGCATCGCTGTCCAATAGAAGCAGTGATGGAAATGTTCTAGCTCTGTGCTGTCCAACACGGTACCCCCAACCACATGCATCTGAGCACTTCAAATAGGGCTTGTATGATTAAGGAACTGAATATATAATTTTATATAATTTCAACTAATTTAAATAGCCACTGTGGCCAGTGGCTTTCGTAATAAACTGCACAGATCTAGAGACAGAAGACTAAAGTATAAAAATAGGTGATAAGCTGCTCAGGGGAGGGGCTGTGTCTTATTTTCTCTCTCTCTCTCTCTCTCTCTCTCTCTCTATTAATACTAACATCTAACAATGCCTAATAAAGAGCAGGGATTCAAAACTTTTAACCTAAGGAGACAGTACAAGGTAAAAAAGCATTTATTGTCAGTGAGCGACGGAAATAACCAATGCTGTAAGTTACATCTGAGGGGAGACGAGGACTGGAGAGGGTACAGAAGAAACAAGGCTGGCCAGGTTTTGAAAACAGATGAAAGTGGGGGAAGGGTGGAAGGGGGTTAATTTATACTATTCTCTCTACTTCTACAGGTATTTGAAATTTACTAGAGTAATTGAAATATTCTAAATTGATATTGCTACAATTTTTTTAAAAAGTGTTAAAATAACAAGAATGCTTTACTTAACTTACCCACATACAGCCACCGAAAAAATGCTTTGAAGTTTTTCATACTACTATCTATAACTCTAAAAAGATAAAAATAAATAAAAATTGAACTTATTACACAGGTTCAAGTAACATTTTTCAATACTGGAATATAATAATTCATCCTGTTCTGTTATATCCTATCTGGATGACACTAAAGCCTTTCGAAACACACACCTAAAAAATCCTGGTTCTTTTAAAAAATAAAGCAAATAACTCAGATTTTAACTGGTTATAACAGCCTTGCCACAAAGTGTAACAGTCTCTCCTAGCATCTGGTAAAAGTATGAAATCCTTTTCTAACTTTGCAAGTAAAAGAAACCAGAAAAAAAGAGTTTTCACCATTATTCTTTGTTTAAAAATATACTTACTGGTCAGTAAGAAAAAAATCAGCCCCAACAGAAAAACATTATTATAAATTTGTACTATGTGTACTATGTGTACTAATACCTCAGATATCACTGAACATTATTTTTGGAAGTTAATTTTTTGCCCTTACAATAATGAATCATAAGAATTAAATTTCCTGGGCTTAACACAAATGTAGTCCCAAAATTAACTGTTATAACTGGAAGTCATCTTCAGGTTGATGAAAATGTTTCTGAATATTGAGATGGGTTATCATTTTTTAAAAAAATCTCTTTCAGCTTAAATAGTACCTGCACTTTTCATTCCTAAATCTCCAAGTCCCTTCTAAACATTAGATTTCATAATACTCACTACTGGGGAGCAGCATCATCATTAACGTTTCTGTACCCGGTAAAACCCCTGACTTAAGACTGTCATGTCTCTTATGTCGCTATGCAACAAAATCAAAACTCTCTTGCAGCAAAAAGAAAAAAAAAGAAAAAAGAGTTCCTTTGTATGTTTCTCAATTAATACTTTCACCCTAATCCCAGGCAACCTCTGGTTAACATCAAAATTCTCACTGCCTCAGTTTCTCCATCTGTAATGTAAAATAATGCTATATTTTAAAATCTCTCAAAGAAGAAAAAGGTTAAACTATCTTTCATTCATGCTGAAAGGTGACCACAGAAAGCTTACCATTATGTCACTTCCACGTGTCTGAGCATTCACATCTATAACCTTCACCTTCTAAAACCTCAATAAAATGAGTGAATTGGTGGGGAAAAGAATGTATGTGTTATGAATGCACGAAAAAAGAGGGTAGTAGGAAGGAAATTAAGTTTCAGAAATGTCAAAAGCTGACGGAGGACTGAAACCGCTGAAGCCCATCAGAGGCAGCCACCACGTGCCAGACGATGCACAGAGCGCGGCCAGGGGCCATGCGTCCTGCAGAATCCCAGAGGCGCTCGAGTCCCCAGAAACGTCAGGTTCGACAGAAGACATTAGGATGATGTGTGGGGCTGGGCACAGCAGGACAAACTGAAACAGAGTGGTCAACATGTTCTTTCCCAAAAAGCCTGGGAGTTTACCTTCCAGACAAAGAACAAATGCAGGGTTCTTCGAAGAAAGAGAACGAACTGAGAAGGGCCAAGGCAGGTCCGTATGGGCACTGGCTGCACTCAGCAGAGCTCTGCGTGCTCGGGCACTCCCGGTGGCTTTGGGTCGCCCAGAACCCAGGGATTCCCAGCAATTTCAAATTGCCTCATGGATAAATGAGGAAACCATTGGGCATCAGGTGTTGGAAGGAAGCTGGCAACAGGAGACCAAGATGAACTAAGTGACCCAGGAAGTGAATGTCGATAATCCAGGGAGCTGCAAAAACTTTTCATTAATCTCCTTGAAGAGATTTGAGGACACCATTACCCCCGGTCTTCTGCCTCCCAGCTTCCTTTGCTAGCCCCGCATCGAACCCATTTCTATGTGGTGGGATGCCCATCACTCAACTTCAGATCTCTCCTCTTCTCCAAGCACACTCACTACTTCATCCGGGTTCGTAGCTTGAAATAATACCCATGTGCTGCTGACTCCCAAATTTACATTTCCAGCCCCGACCCTCCCTTGAATGTTAGTCTCGTATCATCAACATGCACTGGACAGCTCTACCAGTGTAGCTAACAGACACTTCAAATTCCATATGCCTAACACATTGGCCAGGTAATCAAAGTTAACATCACTAAGGAGCAGTAGACAGACATCATTTGCCTCTGAATGCGATACCTTGAGGGGGACACTCCACCAATCATGTAGCACTCTGGCCTGGGATGCATAACCTGAATCTAATCACGAAAACAATATCAGATAAACCTAAACTGAGGAACATAAAATACATATACATATTTATACACACTCCCCTAAGTCGTCTCCATTTCAGTAAATGTCAATTCTACTCTTCTAGGTGCTCAGGACCTAAACTCGTAACTACCCATGACTCCTTTATTTTACGATCATGCATCAAATCTTGTTATTTCTACTTTTAAAATATATCCAGTTTTGTCCAGTTTGGATTCTGACCACCATTTCTCCCTTGGCGTCTGTCCTTATCCTCCTATAGTCTATTCACAACACCAAATAACAAGGGGGATCTTTTCAAAATTTAACTCATATCCAGCTTGTAACTCCCTGAGAGCTTCTCATTATGCCCAGAGTAAAAGCCAAAAACCTTGTAACTGCCGACAGACTCTATACAACCTGGCCCGTCCTCCGTGATCTCTCCCAACTCATTCTGTCGTTCCATTCACTTTAGCTACGGTGCCTCCTTGAGGTCCCTCAAACACGCCAGGCATGCTCCAAACTCAGGGCCCTTACACTTGCTGTCCCTTAGCTCCCAAATATCAACAAGGCTCACTCCCCCTCTATCTCCAACATCACCTTTTCGGCGAGGCGTTCCCTGGCCACCTGCGTAAAACGGCAGCCCTGACCCCTAGAGGCCCTAGGTCTCCTTTCTCTGCTCGGTTTTTCTCACCACTTCCTAGCACTACCCCATACACTACATATTTTAATTATTCATTTCTTTATTGTCTGTCTCATCACATTAGAATTTAAGATTCGTGAAGGCAAGGATTTTTACCAGTTTGTTCACTGCGATACCCTCAGCATCTAGCACAGTGTTCATAACATAGTTAAATGCTCAGCAAATACTTATTGATAAATGATAGTGTTTTATAATTAAGAAAATTTCTCGAAAAACAGAAAAGACAAAAATATGAAAAACAGAAGAGAAAAAAATTTTTCACTTTTTTGTCTTTCCATAGAAGATGAATCCATAAAGTCTATTAACTGACCATTTAGATTTCTAGAACAAAAATCTAGTAAAGAAAAAAGAGAGAAGAGATTATCAAAATAATAAATAGAATCCAGGTTAAAATGGCTGTTTTCTTATTATCAGCACAATGAATAAAAAGATTCATATCTAAAATGCTATTGTAAAATTTCAAGAATTTAAAGATGAGAAAAAAAATAACCTACAAAGGAATGAGAATCAGAAGCACCAGACCTTCATTAGCAACAAAAAGTCCAGAATACAATGGAGCAATACTTTCAAGGTTTTCTGGGAAAATGGTTTCCTCTTCAAAACCCTATACCCAGTGGAACCCATCCATCAAGTGTGAAGGTAGGAGAAAAGACGCAAAGGGACACAGAAGGTTTACCCTCACATATCTGCTTCCTGAGTAAGTAATGGAGGATGCTGTCCAGCAAAAATGATGGAATGAACCAAGAAACACAGGAAAGCCTGGAAGTCTGGATCTAACCCATGAAGGCAATAAAGAAAATGCCTGTGGAGTGGCTGGCAGGAGAGCTGGAACACAATGTCCAGGCTGGGGCTGGGGCTGGGGCTGGGGCTGGAAGGCAAGAGGAGGGGCCGTGAGGGACAGAGGGGCATCCCAGGGAGGTGATACTACCCTTGAGATGGGGAAAGAACCTAAGAATGTGATAAACACAGATATTACAAAAAAAAAAAAAAAAGCTAATAGAGTCTAGGAAAAACAAATAGAAACACAGAAAATAATAATATCTAAAAATTGATGAGTAAAAGAAGTTTATTAGTCATACAATTTAAAAATATTACAGAAGAACTAAAAATAGCAACAGTTGGTTACAAGAGTTAAAATGTTAAGAGGCAGTACTTGGGGTAAG
The DNA here is from genome assembly GCA_004026545.1 of Mormoops blainvillei. NCBI lineage: Eukaryota > Metazoa > Chordata > Mammalia > Chiroptera > Mormoopidae > Mormoops > Mormoops blainvillei. Next base: position 213,914 of record PVJD01000986.1, on the reverse strand, counting down.
AATAGGGGACAGGAAAATGCTGCTTTTCGTTATGAAACCACTGTGCTATTAGCTGGTTTTTATTATGTAAAGGTATAATTTTGATAAACACTTTAAAATTTGTTTTAAGAAAATCACGACAATTTACCAGGTTCTTATTTATAAGTGAAAAGGGAAATATCCTCAGGTCAGTGATTCCATGTATCCCAAATACTTACTGAAGAAGTTCATTTGCCTTGAGGATGAAAGAGCCCACAGCGGTAATAGCATCTAAAAATAAATAAATAAATAAATATCTCTCGTCAAGTAAGTAAAGTGTGTTTAATGTACTCTTCGGAAAAAATGCAATTACTACCTTCAATTCCTGCAGCATCTAATCCGAGAGGTTCATATTTTTGCTTCCATGAAGCCATTCCTTTCAGTTCACTCAAATGGTATAATAAAGACTCCGAGCCACTATAAAAACAGAGCAGAAATGATTTAGTACCAGTACCATCAGCAAGGTGGCAGGCAGTTACCACCTTGCCTGAATGTTCCTAAATTTTCAGAAATAAAAACTGAAAGTAACTTTGATTTTTTTCTATGAGAAATAATTATTTCTCAAAATTATCTCTTAAAAACTAGCAAAATCACTTGGTCATCAACTACTGACCACATGATTAAATTTTGTAAGAATCAAATTACATTCTGGAGTTAGTCCTGGCACTTCTAAGACGGTCATATGGTCATCTTGTTCTCCCAACAGCTACGTATTTAACATTCAACAAACATTTATTAGCTCCACCTTTAGGTCAGGTACTGTGCTAGACACTGCGCGAGCAATGGTGAACAAAACGCAGGGGTCCTCGTGGCACTGACAGTCTAATGAGGGAGATCTTGAGACACTACATCGTTCCAACTACCACGAGTGCCTTGAAGAAAAGTCACAGCATGCAGGTATAACAGAAGAACCAAATCTAAACTAGGGGGTTTAGGGAAGGCCTCTCTGAACAAGTGATATTTGAGCTGAGAGCTAAGGAGTATAAGTGAAGGGCAGGGCAGGAGTGTTCCAGAAGGTGAGTGGGAGGGAGGAAAAAAGTCAATTTTGAGAAGGTCACCAGTGCAGGTGAAGCAGAGAGGCAGGTGTGCTCAAGGCCATGTGAAGGGCTTGGGAATGAGAAGGCACTGGAAGTTTTTAAGCAAGATAAACGTGATCAGCTCCACTGTGGAGAACACATTTGAGGGGTGCAGCGTGGACTGGAGACCAGTCCAAAGGGTACTGCACTGAACCAAGGAAAAGGTGATGGTGCTCTAGGGGACTCAGTATAAAGGGAGTCATAAAAAATTGAAGACAATCACTGAGCACATCCACTTGCCAACTGCTTCACTGAGGTAGCTAACGAGAGAAATGGCATGGGGCTTGAAGGTGTGGGAGAGAGTCTTGGCTCCGACACTTAAGAACTCTGGGCCAGCCATATGAGCATTCTAAACCTCAGTTTCTTCTTATGTGGAATGAAGATAATCATAACCAACACCTTTCCAAGGTATTAAATGCAGAAGTACATATCATGCTGTAAACTTAAAAATGATACACGTACATACTTAAATTCACTTCTCAAAACAGGGTGCATGCCCTATTCAAAATATACTTCATGGTTGGGTGAGAAAACAAGTTCATAAAGTGGAATTATAAGATTGATTCTTTTTATCTTGGGTACTCCAAGGCTCCCCTCAAATGCCAATGCAATAATTTTAGCTAGAAAAGGCTCAAAAAGAGAATGACAGATGATGAAGACAAGGTTGCAGAAAGAAGACCAACGTCCAGTACATGTAAATGCAAAACCGAAAATTCTACATCACCTTCATACCTCTGTAAGTGACTTATAACCAACTTTTGTATACTGGAATATGATGATTCTATAGACTGGCCAAGCTTTTTTAAGCCCTAAGAGAAGAAAATACATTTAATATGCAAGTCAGATATTATAAGTTATTCTAAAAACATATTAAGACTGCATTCATAGCTACTGAAACACAGAGATACTTTAACCACACACACCTTTACTGTTAACTGGTTCATTAAGAGGGTCTGCAGTTCAGCACTACAATGACAAAGAAAGTATTTTTAGTCTTCTTTTTCAAAATCTGAATGAGTCACTTAACACTTTTTATTTCAAAATATAAACAAGATTTTTAAGCAAAATAAAGAAAAAGAAATAGCCCAACAGAAATTTAAGAGTCTGTTGTACTCACAAAGGAAAGAAAGTCCAGAAACAGACTGATGCATACATGAGGATGTACTGTAGGCTAAATGGCATTTCAAATCAACGAGGGGAAGGTATAATACTCAATAAACTATTCTGGGCAATTGTCTAAACATTTGGGGAAAAAAGTTAAGTCTTCCACATCATATAACACATAAATCACATCTGGGACATGTAAATAGAATAAAAAGTAAACCAATAAAACACACACACACACACACACACCCCCCAAAAGAAAATAAAGATCTTTGAATATCTTAAGATGGGAAAAGTCTTAAGAATAATGCTAAGAATGATGCAAAGGCAGATACTATAAAAAGGTTAATTTGGTTATATGAAAAATTTTAAATTTTTATACATTTAAAAACACAAAATATATATTATACACACAAAATGATCATGTTTACATAAAAAACAGATATGTGCATGCAAAAGCCTAGAAAGATAGATACTATTTTTTCATCGTTGGGTAACAGAACTTAAAGTTTTTTTACAATAAATAAATGTGAAATAAAAATTACTTTAAAAAAAGAAGGAAATGCAAAAGTACCTAACATCAGTTTATTACCTAGCTTTCCCCCACAACAGCAAGTGCATGAATTCATCCTGCACTGATGTGGTTGTGTTCTTTTCCTATTTAAAAAAAAAAAAGGATAAAATTATACAAGTGTTTTAAATTATAAGCATATTTATTCAAAATTACAGGAGCACGACTCCCTTTGTTTTCCTTAATCTTCCATCAAATACATATTTAAATTGATTATGTGCATATCAGTTACTAGGAAACAGCCAGTTAGCTCTTCCAACGCCTGTCCTTATCCCCTGAGCCACTGCCCCACTTCACAATCCTGTTCCCACCTAAGCTGTACCAATGGGAACAGAGTCCTTTCTCTTTGAGAAAATAGCCTGAGGTTAAACCAAGGCATTTTTTAAAAGAAATCCTGATCTTAGCCTTTTACAAATTAGACTGATTTTTCTCCCGTACCTCATAAAGTAAGTAAGTTCTCCCACATGCAGTAAACTTCGGGTATATTACCTGCACAAATTTGGTGAGACGAGAATCCATCTGCATGAGTATTTCTTCCCATGCTTCACACATACATGTTAGTGACAAATTTATATACTATTAACAAAAAGAAAGTATTAATATGGTAAAAAGTGTTTAAAGCAAAATGCTAACTAAAGTAATATGTGCTTCTTCCTGTCAATTGTCTCACAAAAATCCAGAATTTACTTTCAACCAGTTTTAACTTAGTTAAGCCCAAGGGAAAAAAAGATCATAGATAATACTTGATAATCACTTAACTATCAAACATTCCTAAGTTAAGTTTTTATCTAGTAAAACAGGTATCCTCCAGTTTTTTACATATATGTTTTATATACACAAACTGTCAAAATGCTGGTTTGGGCAGTTGCTCAATTTTCAAACAGGATCTTTAAAAAGATTCTGATCTCCAGAAATCTTTGACATCAATTAATGACTGTGGTAGACTGAAAAGAAAAGGCCTCAATTCCATGTAGTTCCTCTATCCAGACACAGAGAGGACTTCCCCAGTCCTTAATCTGGTCTGGACTTGTGCCTTAAGTGACCAACACAAAGCAGAAGTGACACTGTGAATCCAAGACCCTTAAAGGCTTTGTGCGCTTCTACTTGCACTCTGCCGCCCCGCATGAAAAGTCTGGGATAGCCCGCTGGGGGACGAGAATGTGCGGCCTCGACAAACCATCGCAGCTAAGGGACAGTACATCAAGCCAGCTGACCACCCACACGTGACCAAGCCCAGCCGAGAAGAGGGCAACCTGGTCCTGCTCACCAGAGCCTGCTGAGCCCAGCCCAAACTGTCACCTAAAACTCCAGCCTACGGAAATGAGCTAATTTGGGATGGGTTTATTAAGCACAAAAGCTAACTGATGGCTGTTTCCCATAACACTTTCTTACAAAACTTCTAAAATTCCAAGACATTATTTTATTTGTGGGACTATTTTAAAAGATTTAAATTACTTTCTCTTTCTTTTCTTTTTTTTGGGAGAGGGGCAGAGAAAGAAATGGGTTGGAACAGGTTTTCAATTAAATATCTTTTTCTTGCTTTAATGGACATTATGAGATTATCTATCAGACTGGACACCTTTACCACACAGAGTTAGTTTTACAAAATAAAATTTTCAAGTTTTTTTATTTATAGAACATTAGAAACAGCAAACATTCACATAAAACAAGCTATAAATAAATACCTGTAAAAGAGCTGAAATGTGAGTAAACTTTCTGGCCATCCGAGTTACTTCAGGTAAGAAAGAGTACAACAGATTGGTTTCGAGCTATAAAATCAAAATAATAAAGTGAGTCACAATCAGACGCACTTTAATTTTAAAAAAGTTTTTCAATTACAGCTGACATTCAATATTATATTAGTTTCAGGTGTACAGCATAGCAATTAGACATTATTTATATAACTTAGAAGTGATCACCCCAATAAGTCGACTACCCACTAACATCATACATATTTATTACAGTATTATTGCCTATATTCACTGAGCTGTACTTTACATCCTCATAACTACTTTTTAATGGCCAATTTGTACTTCTTAATCCCTTTACCTTTTTCACACTTAATTCTTTTAAATAATAAATCAGTCCCTCCCTGATAAAAACTTCCAGTTATAAAATAAATGAATCATGGAGACAACTTACTTGAACAACAAAAAAAAATTAAAAAATAAAATAAAATAATCTGAACATCAATAAAATAAAATAAAATAATCGCAGGGACTTCACGTACAGCGTGGTGACTATACTCAATAATATTGTGGTGATCATTTCGCAGTGTACACAGATATCAAATAATTATGTTATGCACCTGAAACTAATGTTATATGCCGATTATACCTCAATTTAAAAAACTTTTTACAAATAAATAAAGCAGTCCCTACCAGTTCAAAAAGAGTCAAGATCTAACTCTGTATCATCAGAAAAACTATGTCTGCTCCTTTTGAGCATAAGTTTTGAGACTGACAGAGCAAAACCTGAGGATTTTCTAATCTACTGTGTTTAACTATGCAGAGCTTGCCCTCCCTAAGTTAGCAAATGCCCTCTACAGAGCTAGAATAACTGTAATAATCTATTTTGTAACACTACTATGAGGAATTTAAACAACTATCATACTATATGTAAAAATTTTTAAAGAAATTATAGGCTATTTATAAACACAAACTGAGTATTATGTGAATTATATCTCAATAAAGCTGTTATTAAAAAATATCTATTATAAGCTTCAAAGAAATAGTGAATCATTTTGTTATAGCACCAAATGCAATCCTGGAAATCCTATCTTCACAGAAACTTAAGATGAAGAGCAAATATTATCAACTGTTCCAGTGAATTTTCTGGATGCTCTGCATACGAGGCATATTAGAAGGCTCACAGACATCACATATTGCCTCTCTTTTGCTCTACTTTTTTTTTTTAATACTTAATTATTTTTAGAGAGGAGAAGGGGGTGAGAGAGAGAAACATCAATGTGTGGCTGCCTCTCATGCACCCCCAACTGGGGACCTGGCTCGCAACCCAGGCATGTGCCCCGACCGGGAACCGAACCAGTGACCCTTTGGTTTGCAGGCTGGCACTCAATCCACTGAGCCACACCAGCCAGGGCTCTTTTGTTCTACTTTTGTTTAAGAGTTAATGCATACTTAAGCTAAGTGGCTGAGTTATTTGAGATGAAAATATGGGGAAGATTTTCTTGAAAGCAAGGCTATAATCAAAATACTCCATAGGATCCAGTCAGTTTCCACAATCTGTACCACCAGAACCAATGTGTTGGTTAACAAGCACCAATTCTGGAGCTTGTTAACTGCCCAACATCCCTTTCCAATTCTGTGACACGAAGCAAGTTGCCCAGTTTCTCTGTGTGCCCATTTACATATCTATAAAATGGGGATAATAACAGTACCTACCTATTAGGTTGCTGTGAGGATTCAAATGAGTTATACTAAACCACACTCAGCAGTTGTCAAATGTTAGCTTTTACTATTATTAGGGCCAGCCCTAAGAAAACTCGGTACAAAGATGAACTGGTATAGCAACCAATTAATATGGTCATTAACAGACCATCAAAACACTGTTTTTATGAAAACTATACTGGGCCACGGGAATAAGAATAAAGCATTCATTATAAGATTCTACAATGAAAGATTTAAAAATCCCAAGTCAATGGTTATAATAACCATTCGGACGATATGGATACTAAAGCCTTTCAAAAAATATATTCACTCTTTACTCTCAGGTTTCAATACTTACCTGAAAGTATGAAACTTCTGAAGCCCCAGTGGCAGACACCTCTGTGACCACGGATAATGATTTCAAATCACTTGATAAACACAATGCGAGACAAGTACCGACAATCTGTAATACAGTCAAATCCCCCAGTATATTTAGTATTATTGCCACATTATCTCTGCTTACAATACAGGACACAAAAATTCACAGAGGTCTAAAAAGCAGGCACGCATTGCCCGGGCCTGCCATGCATGTGTAGCCAGCCGATGAAGGCATGCCTCCGCCTAGCTGCAATGACAAGGAACGACATGGATGCACACAGACCCATATCAAGGGTCCCAAATCAACTGAAGGAGAACCAACACATTCCACATTGTCTACGTATTTTCTACCCCTCTAGGGAAAAATAAGGTGATTAAGCCATGGAGAGGAAAAAAAGCTATGGAGAAGACAGAGACCTGGCAACCATGGCAACCATGGGAGACTCAGTACCCAGCAGAAGATAGCTTCAGATGACTTTCATCACATTCCTACCATGAACTATAGCTCCTACCCACCGCAAGGCTAGAATATTACATCATAATCAAGTATATCCTACCAACCTTCTGTTAAAAGACAAACTTGACTAATTCTATGAATAGTTCCAGATCTTCACAGACATCATAACACTGTTTTATATTAGTAAGAAAATTATCTTCTTAACATTTAAGAACAAGTAATTCCAATAACTGAAACTGAGGAGGAAAAAGTGTTTTATTCTTTTTTCATAAATCAGTTAGTTGCTATATTTTAAGATAAACAATGTACAAAATATTAAGGGAAAACTTACCCCTGTGACTCGAGCAATTTTGAACATTCCATAAGCATAAAGTTCAATAAAACCAGAGCTTCCTCCAAGGACAAGAATATTAAGCCTAATTAAAAATAATGCAACAAGCTGAGGACATCAGTGAAGATGGAGTTCTTACACCAAGATATAAACTGTTCCTGCTCTCCTATAATCTGCCTGCTAAAGCTCCCCTGTGGGGGAAATGAAACATCAAACAAACTCACTTAATACTCAATATTCAATCACATCGGCCTTATTCTATTTTTTCAAAAGAATAACATTAATTTTCTCTAGCCAAAAATACATCAGTTTACAGTAAACTAAGAATATATTATTTTGACGATTGCATTTATATATTCTCAATAACAAACAATCCTTTTTCCAACTAATACAAAGCACCATCAGCTTTATCCTGGTTCTGATGCTAAGTGTATTAAATGGGCTTAAAGACCTTGAATATTTAAATTTAAATTTTAGAAACTCTAGTACTTCAATCTTTCTTTATATCTTTTTGAAATAAATAAAGGTACATTATAATATTAAGCTTGATACAAAGACCATATAATAAAAACAATAATATTAATATCTGTATATTGTTCAGAGGTATTTGTTAGCAATAAAATATGACAAATAAAGGAACTGCCCTTGAAACTCTGAAAAGTGCCTCAAACACCAAATATTAACTATAATAAATTAGACTTATTATTTAAGATATATGCAAAATTTACCTGACATCTCCCAAAAGCTTAATAATTTCATCAGAATTTTCTTCACTAAAATATAAAAACAAATTGGGTTATTTTTCAACTATATACTTCAAATAATAAAAGATTATCTTACTTTAAAACAAAAAAGGCATATCTTACCTAAATATTTTTGAGGTGTTGCTATAACTAGAGAAGAACAGAGACTAGGGTAAAATATACTCAATAGAAATATATATTTTTTAAACAAATGAGAAAATTGCCATAGTGTTAAAAATAAGGAGAAATCTGCAAGATTAAGTCCAATGAAATTAAACTGTTACTTACTTTTTTGGTAATGTAGGTAGTTTAGGTAAGAGAAGATTTGATTCATCTTCAGCATTATAAAAGGATGTTAGAACACTAAAAAGAAAAAAATACAAGTGTTATAAAAGCACCAAAAATTTTTACTTCTCTTTCCCTTTCCATTATAAAAAAAACTAGTTTTTTAAATGCCCAGTTTTACACATTACACATTATCAAGTAAACAGATGCCACACATATTTCACCATGTAGTAGTCGTAACAATTACAAACAAAAAATAGAAGAGTAGAAAATTTGTTGGAAATCTTTCATTTACAAAAGGGTTTATTTCTGCAAAAAAAATCAGCCTGCCCACTTTACATTTAGTGGAACAAACAGTAGAAAACAATTATCTCAGCATATGAAATATACTTACTTGTATTCAGTATTAGATACTGAGAATTTATGATTTCTTAACTCTCATCTAAGATTTGCCACTAAACCTGAGTACAAGAGTAATTTTAAAGAACACTGGAATTATTCTGTCATTGAATTATGAGCTCTATGGCTTACATATATTCAGAGATTTGACAGCCCAGTAGGTATATAAGATGACATGATGGGTTTTGAAATAGTCTTATTTACACCCCTTTTTCCCTTCAATCCTACCTCCAAATAAGGTTGGAAATAAATGAGAAGGCAAAACAGTGGTGACTTAGCAACCATTTTTTTTCACTTTAACACAAACTAGGTGTCCCAAGAGACTCTGGAATCTCCATAAAACATTTCTAAACTATATGGAGAAAGTATGTCAGAAATATACTTAGCAGCTAACTAGACAGGGATAGAAATTACATAATATACTCTGCTCCTTTAACCTTCTACAAACACACATGACCATTAGCAACTCTCGATTATTTGATGATTGATTGATTAATCACTCTTAATCTATAGTGAATTTCAAACCCCAGACTAGATCCTTGTTATCCAGTCCTTTATAGCATTCCCCCTCCCAGAAAGCTGTCAATTAATATTCAGATTTGACAAATTCATTTGATATTTATTTAAAACTTAATTAGAAATGAAAAGCTAATGGAAAGAAAATTATCATATTTACTCAAAAAAAGAAACTTTTATTTACCTACACCACCGATTCTTTAGGCCACCTTTACTGCAAGACTGGTATATTACTCAACTACAAAGACTAAGGCAAAATTATTTTCATAAAATAGGAAACTACCAGGACCATGGACACAAAAAAGAACATTTGTAGCATAAAAACAGAATGCTCCATTTACCACTTTTCATATGATAAGAATATTTACTAAGGCACAAAAAAGTCAAAGCTTTAGACAAAATAAATGGTGAAAAGAAAAACAGAACCTCGCCCTAGTTGGTGTGGCTCAGCAGATCGAGTGCCGGCCTGCGAACCAAAGGGTTGCCAGTTCAATTCCCAGTCAGGGCACCTGCCTGGGTTTCAGGCCAGGTCCCCAGTAGGAGGTGCGTGAGAGGCAACCATACATTGATGTTTCTTTCCCTCTCTTTCTCTCTCCCTTCCCCTCTAAAAATAAATAAATAAAACCCTTTTTAAAAAAACCCAAAAAAAGAACCTCAATTTGCTAGCCAGTAATTTTGATTAATTACTTGAAAGTATAAACCAATGATATAAACTACAAAAGTAACTACAAAGAAAAATCTTAGCCATTCAGATATCACTGCTCCATAAAAACAGATTTTTCTAACAAAGGATAAAAAAATTTTTATCTTGATAAACTTTTAAAAAAAGTTAAATGCAATGTACACATACTCAAAATACAGATACCCCTAAGTGCCCATTTTAAAAAATGAGAATTTCAAGAACATCATCCTATTGTGACTACTGGGGCTTTTTTTTTTATTACTCTACCTGCTTTCTGCAGTCACTTCCATCCAATGCATACAAGAAACTGGAGCCTCCACAGAAAAGGAGTGCAAGCTTTCAGGTTTTTCTACATCACACAAAACAATTTTCTTGGTATCAGCAAGAGCAAAGGCCAAAACTAAAACAAGAACATATAATCAGAATAAATTAGTGTAACATTCAAGAAAAATAAATGGGTATTTCACTTCTTGCCCTGTTTTACTATTTTAAATACATTGTGATCACAGAAATCATTAAACCTAAAAATCCTTCCTTTAAATAATATTTTAAAACCTAAAAGATATCTTTGTACATACTTACGCTGTTATCTAAGCTTACTTTCAAAGGCTCAAACTTTCATGAATAATCTACTACTCTCCAGCATACTAAACATCTTATACATCAAAGCCTCTGGAGTGGAACCCAGTTGCCAAGCAGAAAATACAAACCAGGTCTCCACAGACTAACAATAACAATTTTATCACCCAGACATATTGGTCCCATAAACATGCTTAAAAGGCAAGAAGCAATTTCATATGCTTGGTTCTTGGGAAGTTTTTTATTCCTTCTTTGTTTCTAACCCCTAATGGAAAAGAAGGCCATCACTGTGAATAAATTATCAAACATAGTTTCTCTGTTTCAGTCATTAACATCTTCCTAACATACCAAATTTAAGAATTTCTTGCCCTGGCTGGTGTGGTTCAGTGGACTGAGTGCCATCCTGTGAACCAAAGAGTCGTTGGTTCGATTCCAGGTCAGGGCACATGACTGGGCTGTGGGCCGGGTCCCCAGTTAGAGGCATGTGAGAGGCAACTGGTTGATGTGTCTCTTGCACATCGATGTTTTCTCCCTCTTTCTCCCTCCCCTCCCCCTCTCTAAAAATAAATAAAATCTTTAAAATATATATATTTCATCTACTTAAATATATTTTAACACACCAATTTCCATGATTTATTTCTGAGATCCTGATATTTTTGGATGAATACTGCAAAATATCAAGATTTTACTTACAAAAGTTTTCTAATTTTACATGTACATTTTAGAAAAATATAAAAGATGACACAAGAGATGAGCTGAATAAGTACAGATAAAAATAGTTATATGTAAGTGACAGGTTTTCAGGGCATTTTACATACTTATATTTACGTAGAAAAAAATTAAGCAACGAAGAGTACATAACATTTTATAAGAACAATTCAGTTTCTTAAAGCATTAGTGACGCAGATGAACTTTAAGCTATAATTTACAGCATTTTCCTGTACTGGCTGTCTGTGTACAACAGTTCAAATAACACTGTCAATTGTTAAAACAACACATAGAAGAGGAGGGTTCAGTCATCAGAGCCATAACCAGTTACAACATAATAAGCTACAAAATAAAGGACAACTAGGAGGAGAAAAGTCATACGGAAATGGAACAGATGAGGTCGGAGCCGATAATCCTGCAGGTGAGGTAAGTATACGTGCAGAGGGCATATTTATAGGCCACACTTTTTTTTTTTTTTTTTTTAAGAGAGAGTGGGAGAGAGTGGGAGAGAGATGGAGAGGGAGAGAAACATGGATGTGAGAGAGAAACATCAACTGGCTGCCTTCTGCAGGCACCCTGACTGGGGGCCAAATCTGCCACCAATGCATGTGCCCTGGCCACAAATGAAACCTGTGACCTTTCAGTATGCAGGACGACGTCCAACCAAGCCACACCGGCCTGGGCCATGAACCATACACATAATGCTAAAATACATTTTTGGGATAAAAGAGTCATGCTGTCACTGAACTAACTAGGGACTGGTAGGTGAAGTTTGGGCCAAATTGTGCAGGACACGACAGCGAAAAGAACAAAACCAAAGTATTTTGTATATCCCACTAGATTTCATTTTAGAATTATCTTCGCCAAGACGTCAGATTTTATTTTGCAGATATCTTTGGCCAGAAATAAGATGGCAGAGTTAATCTGAGTTCTATGAAAACACTTTAAAGCATTCTAAAAAACAAAATTCCCAAACTGGTATTTAAAATTCTAGTGTATAATGAGAACGATAAATTCTGGAAATAAGCTTTCTTTAAAGAATACTCTTTGTGAATAATAAAAATCATTACGTTTGCCATCAGGTCTCCAAGCCAGACAGGTTACTTCCTTTCCTGTATTTTCGTTTGGTGGAAAACTCCAAACTCGATGAAAACTTGCAAGTCGATGAAGTAAAACCTAGGATAAAACAGATACAGTGGCAGAAAACAAAAATCAATTTCCAAAAATAAAATAAACCTAGATCCTTTCAATAAAAATTTTTAAGATCATCTCAAGTATAATATTTAATTATCAGAAGAAATTAGAAGACAACAGTGTCTGAATGAACTTAAGGTATTTTCAAAATGAGTGAAACAGGTCTAATTTAACCCTTACCCTATAGATTTCCTATCTTTTATGTCAACAGAAAACTTGTCTTTTGGAAAGAAATAAGGCTGTCCAAGAAGATATTGACCAAAAAAAAAAAAAAAAGGAAGGACACAAACAGCACTACAAAGGTATGCATAATAGAGTTAAATAACAGCAAACTCAGAGTCAGACGACTTGGAATCCAGCTTCAGCCATGTCACTTAACTGGCCTTGGATCTTGGACACGTCATTTAGCCATTCTAAATGTCCATTTCCGCATGAGTAAATTCCTACTTTCCAGGGTCAAGGTGGCGCCCCAGAGTTCCTTATACTTCAAAAATAACACTGTCCCTCTTCCATCCTCTATACAAGCAGCCATGGAAAGTAAGGACGAAAAGGCAGAACTGTGTGTGTTCCCAGACCCCCGCCACACCTTCTTAGTGCTCCACATTCACAGCTTCACCACTCCCTGCCTTCCCTTGGAGTCCTTCACTCCTAGTTACATCGGTCCCGACCCGGAAGCCAGGACTCCCCAGGAATCGTTCGTCCCCCAGACTCAATGCTCTTTTCTGAACCCATCTCTGTCATTCCTCACTTCTGAAACCCTTCCTGTGCTCCCTCTAGAGTTCATGGTCCGTTATCATAAGGATCCCCTATATCTTCACTGTCTTCTCTGAAATACACTTCTCAACTGAGGACACTGCTTCCCTGCAGAATTCTCAGGCGGTGGGCATTTGGCATCTCACATCCCCTGTACTGTTACGGGACTAGGAAATGAGGTACACTTTGTCCTTGATGCTCGATGCCATTTCTGGATGATTTTTCTTCTCTTCTCTAAAATACTCTAACTTTGAATCTTACGCCATCAGGACATACTGCCCCCTATCCCTCCTTAACTGCAGTCGTCTAAAGATCCCTAGGTCACTCCCCTCATTCCTGGAAGATGCAGCCTCCTTCCTGGCTCACTCATGCTTTCCAATACTACTCATCATCATTCTTAGTAATTTCGAGAGCTTTCCCATTCTCAACGACCTGTGCTCCGATGATCACATCTTCTGTCTCACCTCAGTCACTCCCAGGATCACACCCCTGACCTTGTCATTACCAACAACTACAAATGCTGCCACAATGTTTCAAACCTGCCACTTTCCAGCACTGCCTCTATCTTTCCAGCTTACTCCTACTTATACCCAACTTTGATTCTTCAACCTCACCAAGACATACAATCCATTGAATCTACCACCTATTCATTGTCCCTCACCCCACACATCCTCATTTCCCTTCTTAAACAGGCTGGAGCTCAAGGTTCATCATTGCACATACTTCACTCCTCTTGCACATACTTCAAAGCTCTTTCATTTCTCTTGCTTTGCATACTTGCAAAACAACAACCCTGGTTAAACCCAACCATGTCTGCACCCACGTAATCAAAAGGAAGAGCAGAGACATACAGCCATGCTATTTTCCTCGAACTGCAAGACCATTAATCTCGTGTGACTCTTAATAATGACCAGCAATCCTATTACGTTTCCCTAGTTTACTTGCCTTGTCAGCATTTTCATACCTCTCTTTTCTCCTCAAACTCCCAATGTTTTCTTTTCTGTCTTCATCCCTAGACAGTGCCCTTTCTTCTCAGAGACAATGGAAGAAACAAGTGCCCACTATTACATTTACCCATCTGACAGCAATGGTGCCCCTAAAATCTCCCTTCCCCCCTACTTCTCAGGTTCTATGATCTGCATTCCTCTCTAAAGCAATGACAAAGTTCCAAAGCACCCTGGCAGAGGAGGGAGACTGGATTTCAGGACGGCCTTGAGAAAGGAGACATCAGTACCCTGGCGATGAGGGCAGGCCAGTCAACACAGCAATGCAACCCTCAGGCTGCTAAGTTTCCCCAGCTGCTAAGTTTTCCTTACCACCTAGTTTCTAAGCTGGACAGGCAGCTATCAGGAAACCTGAAAAAGGCCAAAGAAGGAAACGTGCTCAGGTGAAGGTTTCCTTACAAAATGGCTGCCAGGTGATAAGACCTCTCAGCATAAAGTTTGCTACAATCAGGATGAAGCCCATAATCTATTGCTAACTCAAAATGCTGTCAGCACTCATGCACATTCCATCAGGAATTCAGTGAAACATCACACCCTTGTTTTAAAGGCATTTATAATGGGTGGTGGCTATCCAACACAAAATACAATACGTGGACAACATAATATAGATGCTTAAACACGTCCTCTGTGGCAGGTACACGCATGAACATTTGCAGCTAAAGTTGGACAATAACTCATCTTTCTTCTACTAAACTGCAAGCAAACTTCAGGCAGAGTCTGTGGACATACTACTACATGTAGCTCATGACTGACACATGAAGAACTTCTAAAATGCTCATTTAACAAATAAATGACTAAAAGAGACAGGGATGCTGAACCGTGTGACTGTGAAAACTTGTTTTCGCCAAAAAATACTTAAAATGGGCATATAAATTATCTTTCCCATATGTGATCCTTTATACTTTCACACGAAGTTCAGAGCCGGCCTGGAAGGGAGATGGGCGGGGTAGACAGGTGGCCCGACCAGTCCGCCGAAGGGGAAACTGAGGCTGGGGCAGTCTGTGACTCGCTCGCTGTCGGTCCGCTCACTCACCTCGCCCGCGGTGTTGGCCAAAGCAATGAGATCCCGCTTGGGCGACCAGACCAGGAAAATGATCTCCTGCGGCAGCTGCTTCTCTCCCACCACCCGGAAGGACGGGAAACAGGTCGGAAAACGCAACATGGGGGCGACTCTGCAACGACACCTCAGTCGGAGGCCGGCAGGGGCGCCCCGCGCCCGCGCACCCGCGCGCCCTCGCCTCCGGCCCACTTCGGAGAGCCCGGACGGCCCGGACCGCGGCGTTACCTGCGAGGAGCCCTCGGCAGCCAGAGCGGCCCGGGCGGCCTCTCCCTCCCTCTGTCGCTGCGCGCCCGCGCCTCTGCTCAGCCCCGCCGCCGCGCGCTCAGGGCACTTCCGGCGCCCGGACTTCCTCGCGAGAGGAAGAAGGCGGCGTGGGCGCGGGACTGGGTGCGGGGCGCGCGGCGGCCGCACCAGCTGCACCAGCCGCACCGCGAGACGCGGGCCCGGAGAACGGCGGGCGGGAGCGCGCGGGCGCTGGGAGCCCCGGGGCCGCGGCGCGGGGGCGCGCGGGCTGGAGCCGGATGCGGGACTGGAGAGGGGCGGGGTGCCTGGGCAGGAGCGCGTGGCCTGTTCCTGGGTAAGGGTTGTGTACACCTGTGTGTGCGTCCGTAGGTCTTGTTCTTTCTGGAGGAAATTCCTTGCTCTCGTTGAATGGACAGTCACAGGTTTAGGACTGAGGCCTTAAAAACGAAGGGGAGACGAAAAGGAGTGCAAACTTTAGGTCCTGATCAGCAGAAGCATCCTTTGACCATTTCTGAACCGGTGTTCTCAGTCCGGGTTGCTTAGAAGAATCACCTGGAGTGAGTTTTACCCCCTCCCCGGCCAAGTAGTACCCCAGACCATTTAAACAGAATTAATACGGGATGGGACCCAGCATTTATTAAAACTGTCTAGGTGATTCCAATTTGCAGCCAAGGTGGAAAGTCCCTCCTCGTAAAACCTTTAACATGGACACATAGCTTGATTTTTAAATCCCATTTCAGCCTCACAATTTATTATCAGCAGCAGCTCCACCGTAATAAACCAGGGCTGTGGGCTTATCTAGGATTTATCCCGTAGCTATTGGAGCATCTACTAGGTCAAAGAACCTGGGCTACACAAATGCATGGGACATGGGCTATGCCCTAAAAGGCTCATAGGTCACCCTGGCCAACACGTAAATCAGAACCCATCTGATGCTTCCTTATATAGGACATATTCAAACGTTCAAAAGTACCCACAACTTATGGCCGACAATATTATCCTGAGTCTTGAACTTAAAATCTATGGTAGAAAGCCATCTACCTTTCACTTCTCTTACTATTCAGTGGAGAAAGAGGCAAAAGATCTACTTTCAACAAGCTCCATCTTCTTGCTCTCTGTCCAGATCTAGCCCCATGGGAGATAGGCAATAGAGGTAAAGGTAGACTAATTCACTCGGCAACAAACATTCCAGGCACTGTTTTGTGTCAGACACTGTTCTCAACTCTTGATACCGACCCTGCTGCCTTTCAGAGATGAGCTTTTCTTCCTTGCCAAACAATTTAGCATGTCCCTCATTTCTTAGGTGAGAATGGATTTGCCTTTTTGTTCATAAAATGCATTTTCAGGTGTTAATGTTCTGGGGTGGCAATAATGGATTATCTGGATGGTGGGAACGTTGCTATGGAATCTGAATGCCCGTTTTTCTGAAATTTATCCTCAACATGGACCCTCATACAACACATGAGGACTGGAAGAGGTGTAACTCAGTGTTACAGGACATATGAGAGTAGCTACCTGCACATTTTGCAGCCTTCACAGAGTATGAATTTCCCAGAAGGTATTACAGCACAGGAAGCAGGACGGGTGTGGAGTTCCAACTGTAGCTGGGAAATAGCAAATCACTTTATGTGGCCATAGTAGTGCCTCCCGTGTGTTGGTGGGAGTTGGGGGAAGGGACTGTCACTGGAAATGATCCATAGTAGCCACAGGACAAGAGCTATATTAATACAGTGTTCCCAGCCTTTTCTCTTTCCCATTTTGGCTTTACCCACCCCATTTCCTTGCCTTCCCCATTCTTTAGTGAAAACATTGCTTTGTTACATTGTTTTATTTGTGCTAGTTTGGCACAGAATCGTGGAAGGGGCCACATGCGAAAACTGACAAGCTCAGGGGAGGCCTGCATGGTGGACCTTACGAACTCAGAGACCTAAAGAACCACATACGTTTTTTAGATCCTACGGTCTAAAATTAAAGCTTTCTAACTACAAGCAGTTCATGGCAGGCTGGTATTTTTCCCTAACAAAGGTCAATCTTTAACTTAAAGCCTGTCTGTCCTCTTTCCATATCTAGGATAATATACCTTTGGAATGTCAAATTTCCCTTTCCCAGACCCCTCCAAGCAGTCGTCACACCAGGAGGAGACCACAAACCCCCTCACCGTTATTGTTAGTTGTTGACTATTAACTGTCCTGTACTCACCTGTGTAAAAGTGTCTTATCATTTTACTTTTTATCCAATGCCCGAGGTTTCCCTGTTTTGCTTTCCCCCACCTCCTTAATCTATCACCAGGGTGTTTCACGTAACCCCCTTACACCACCTCTTTTGACTGTAATGCATAAAATAAGGCGCTACACTGCCATTCTCTGGAGCATTTCTCAGTCCGTTGAGGTTTTGCTTCCCGGCAGCTGTCGTCAGTTTGGCCCAAATAAACTTACCAAAAATTCTCTACAGGTTTGAGTGTTTCTGATGTTGCCAGAGTCAAGCAGAACGGGGAAAGCCCAGGGATCCGCTATCAGTGCTTTTTAAAGGAAGCAAAGGCTAGAGATATTGAAGTATGGAGAGTGGGGGGGAGGGGAGAAATGTAAGCGAAAACACACTTTAAGAAGAATTTCCACGCTCTGTGTACCCTCTTCATAGTGCTTGGGGGGAAAGTGCAAGAACTCGCGTTTTTAAAATAACTTTTTGGTAGCTAGGCTGTTTCTTTGATCACTACAGTCCTTGGGCTACCTCATGCTCATGGCATCTTTCCAGGTGTTATAATAGTAAGGGGCTGAATTTTGAAAGGCCAGGCAGTTCCCAACGGATTCACTTGGGGAGGGGGATGTATCGTTGCCAGCATTGCACCGTTCTTTGTTATTCAGGATCTTAGTTCCTGTGACAAGGGTCATAATGCATTCATTACAAAGGGGTGTAAAGGTGGCAGGAAGACAAGTTGGGTGTGGGGGAGGAGATTCCAGAGACATTTCTGAAGTAAAAAAACAAGAACTGATTATTGATTACATTGGGAGAATGAAAGCAAGAGAATAGTTAAGACTGAGGTGGGATATTTGGGTGCACAGATTCAGGGATTAGAGAACTGGTTGTTGCTGGGTTGGGGGTATGAGGGAAGTATGAGGGGGAAGGAAGGAAAAGGAGGCCAGGGCAAGAGGTCAGTGAGGACTTCATTCCGGTGGAGGTGTGTATGAAAGTCTGATGGCCAGTGCGCAGCTGGAAAGGCAAGTTTGAAGGGGAAAAGTCAGAGCCTAAGCAAAGTTGTGGGACTCACTGTAAAGGGAAGGAAGATGAAGTTGTGTGGGATGTGACTAAACTAGCCATGTGAAAAGCTGTTATTTTGAGAGGTCTGTTTTGAAGTAAAATAAGCAAGTTGACAGCATTTGCTAGGAAGAGAAATAAATATAGATTGGTGTTAGAATCTCTCTGCCCTACTACAGTTTCATTCATTCGGCAATTAAAAAAACTCTGACTCAAAGTGGAACAAGTAACAGTAGAATGTCTTGGCTCACGTGAATGAAGGACCAACTTCAGGGCAGGCTAGACCTAGCTCAGGGTGTGTCGCCATAGGGCTGGCCTCCCACACGGACTCGGCAAGACTGCTAACAGCGACCGGAGCTGCCGCATGGTTTTTCATGCAGCCAGAGAACAGACACCTCTTGACCATCCACAAAGATTAAGGTCCCGAGCCTTGTGATTAGATCAACCCGTCATAAGCTTAGCAGAAATCGATTACGGGTAAGGGGGTGGAATTATGCCCAATGAAAGGCCCTCCCCAAGAGCTGGAGAGGATGTTGGTCGTCCCTCCCCCAAATCCCATGACAGGCACACAATGGGGAGGGTGGGAACGATGCTACTGAAACAACCAATCAACATGTTCATTATGATGATCATAACTATTCCAGTAGTAGTTAGAAGTATGAAGTGCATCTGGTAGCTGTTCCATTCTCCCACAGGGAACCTAACGATATCAATTCACGGTGTTCTGTTTGTTTCCCACAACCATTTTAGTTGCTGTTCTGGGAAAGAATTCAGAGATCTACTCATGTGACTCCCATCTGGAGAAAAAAGTTCTAATAAGAGCTACAGACAGAACCAGTATTTGGATATATAGGAATTTATCTTAAGAAAATAAGATTTGGTTTTAAGTGTGTTCATCACAGAGTCATTTACAATAGTGAAAAGAATGCAAACAACTTAGAAGTCCTACCATAGGAGATTTTTAAAAATACGATACATCCATACTAAAGAACACTATTGTTGTAGATATAAACTGATGTTCACGTTTATGAAAGAGAATATTACAGAATAATATATTTGCAATTCCATTTTTGTGGGAGAAATTTTAGAGTATCTTCTGTATAGCTATTTATACAAGAATCTATCCTTAGAAAGACATACACAGAAGCTGTGGCAGTGACTCTGTCTGTGTGGCAGGAGTTGCTTTTCATTTCCTTGGATTTACCTGGCCCATGTCTTGTAAAGTGAACAGACAGGGAACTTTGTTTCCTTTGTCCTCTAAGCGCATAGCATGTTTAGGCTGACTGTTCTAGTTTTCTCCCCTTCCTCACCTCCACATTTGCAGATGAAGAACGTGGCCCATCTATTCAGGCTTAGTTTCTTGGAGACCACTGGATGTTCTGAGTCTAATCTGTGGGGCTATGAAACAACTAACAGTGTAAGAATCTTGACTGTCCCACTAATGAGATAAAGCACCTCTCAGAGCTCTGATATCTGCTTGCTAACTTTTGGTGTTTTTTCTCCTCAGTCTTGCTGAGTTAACATTCATACTAAATCACCTGCAATCAAATAGTAGAGATCGTATCTTCACCTTATTGATTGCAATGACCTTCTTAGCTGACCCTCAAGTAATTTAACCCATGTCCTAATGTTCCAATTAAAATCGTATCAAATAAGTGAAATTGGATTTTCCTTTGCATTTTGTGTAGGCTTTCCTTACCTACGCAGCTCTAAGCATATTAGCTTCTTACTCATGTAGCAGTTAGGGTTCTGAGGCATAAAGTGGCATAGTAAATGGCATTTCTACTCACTCAATATGTATTTATGAGCAGTTACTACGTGAAGGGTAAAGAAATGTGTTAGCCTGGCCACATGCTTCCCAAGGTTGTGGGGAGGAACAGATCACACATGCTGCAGCCAGGTGTCTCTGAGAGCACCATGTGCGAGGGACAGCTCCAGGAGCCAGTGAACACACAGCGATGCCCACAGGCCACTGCCACCCATGAGCTAGTCTGCACAGGGGAAGCAAGTACAAAAAGTTCTCATACAGGGCGTGATCTAACACCTTAAAAGAGGTATAAATGAAAGACACACAAACACACATTTTTAAAATTTATTTTTAGAGAGGGGGAAGGGAGGGAGAAAGAGGGAGAGAAACCTCAATACAGTGAGAGATATTATCGACCGGTTGCCTCACACACATCCCCTATTGGGACCTGGCCTGCAACCCAGGCATGTGCCCTGACTGGGAATCAAACCGGCGACCCTTCTGTTCGCAGGCCAGCGTTCAATCCACTGAGTCACACCAGCCAGGGCCAAACACACATTTTTATGTCACTGGCAGGAGATGTACTCTTTCACTAGAGACACCGACAAGGATACTGTGAAGGGGGTGGCATCAGACCAGGACTTTTATACAGGCTGTGAGTTTATATTTAAAAACTAGTCAAAATTCTGTTGGATTTTTAGTATTTTATAGATTACTTTGAAGGGGCCAGACACCAACTTGTCTGCCAAATTATTTTAAGTTTAAAGACTTCCAGACAAGGCTGCCAATCTTGCTCACACACAGCACATCCCGACATTTAAACTTTCAGTGTCTGGACAGTTAGTCCTAGAGCTTAATGACTCGAAATTCTTCCCACTGTTGTTTAGGTCTGTTGTCCTTTTTTTCTGGTCCTTATAAGAAGGAGAAGAGAGCAAGTTCTCTCCCTGTCTTAGGCACGCCTACTGTTATGGACTGAACTGCCTTCCCCAGGATAAAGTGAAGTCCTAACTCTCAGTACCTCAGAAAGGGACTATACTGGGAGACAGGGCCTTTAAAACGGAGATTAAGGTAAAATGAGGTCATTAGGGGCCCTAATCCAATCTGACTGGTGTCATTATAAAAGAAGAAATTTGGACACAAAAAGCACCAGGGATGCACACACACAGAAGGACCATGTGAGGACACAACGAGAAGGTGGCAGTCTGCAGCCAGGGACAGAGGCCTCAGGAGAACCCTGTCAGCACCCTGACCTTGGACTGTCAGCATCTAGAACTGTGAGAAAATAAATTATTGTTGTCGAAGCCACCTAATCTGTAATGTTTTATTACGGCAGCCCCAGCAAAATAATACACCTAGCATCTGAAAGTCTCTAGAAGATTCCATGCTTTCATCAAATTTTTATTGAGCACCTACAATGCATAAGAGACATAAAAATGCATAAAATGGTTACTGACATCAACAAACTAAAATCTCTTGGGGAAACAGAATCTGTAAATATAATCGTGTAAAAATAATGCATGAAAAGTGCCTCAAATGTGATGCAGAATGCCAAGGAGTTCAAGAGGAAGGAATTGGTTAGTACCAGGGACCCAGGCAAGGCTTCCCAGAAGAGGAATGGAGTTGGGCCAGGGCCTGAAGGCTCTGTCAGACTTTACGAGGTGGCCACAGGAGGAAACTATTCCAAACAGAAGACAATGGGATGAAAAGACCGGGGCATACTGGGGAAATAAATCAGTCTAAATATTAGACTAAATGTAGGAAAATAATAAATCTGATCATTCAGGGCCTACAAAGTGACTCTGTATTTCATTAAATTTTATAAGCAAGAAATAGAATGAAATTTAGCTGTAATTGTTTAAGACAAATGTTCTAAAAAGCATAGAAAATTTTATCTGTCAAATTTCAGGGATTTTCTTTTGTTGCTGTTGTGAGTAGATATCTTAATGTTCAGATTTGCAGATTTCTAATTAGAACAAATGACCTCATCTCCCATCACACTTTACCTCCCAGAGATATTTTTACATCTTATTATTCTTAGAAAAGAAAGACATTTAAGTCCTTAAAATTAGTATTAACATAATAAGAACAGAATCAACAGTTTCTCTATTTTTATCTTTCTAAGAAGGTAAAGTTTTAAAGTACATAATTCCTGATTATCAGTAATACCCTATTTCCTCAATTCTAAGGTATACTGTTTTTTCACATTTCAGTATTTCTAAATAAGATACATCTGATATTGAATATGTACGATTAATGAGTTCATGGAGTTTCCCCCGCTGAAAAGCTATGATTACATCAACAGTGCATTTTACAATTGATGGTATCCTAAACAAGGGAAATATGGTGATGATAAGAACCATTGTCCACCAGGACCCAATTCTACAGCAGTAGTGGTCCCTTGGGTGCCTGAGTTTCAGGGGGAGTATCAATAGATTTTACCACGCTACCGTGGACAGCACAAATCAGGCAGTGTCCACGTCCGTGCCCAAACCAGACAGGGCAGCCCTCACAGTGATTCCACAAGGTTCCTACCTCACGGTACTAATCCTATGACCAAAGCAACCCGTGCAGAGAAGGGGGCAGGAGGAGAGCTTCCCGACGCTTAAGTCCGGGAGCTTGGCTTACCTTTTGGTGTTGCCTGAGGTAAACACTACCGCTGCACTGACCAGGGCCCCCCAGCCTGAGTAGCCCATGTCAGACTCCAAAAGTCCGAACTTAAATACCTGATGGAATTTAAGTGCCACGCGGAGGGCAGTGCTCCTGCCTTTACTCACAGGGCCCTCACTAAGCTGCAACAAAGATGCCTCCAGACTTGCTCTAAAACAGGTGTCTGGAAATGAGAAAAGTCATTATGCAAATACAAGCCATTCAAAACTGTTCAATCTTAAGGAGATAACGTCAGATAGCTAGCAGAGAAATGAGGAGATGAACTTGGAGTTTGTTCTCGGAATTCAAACTTCCTCGTTCAGTGCTGTGACACTAGACCAGCAGGTGATTACCATCAGGGCTCCAGAGCCACCTTCATGGGCTCGCATTTCTCACAGCAGCAGAACTGAGGCAGCCAGGTGCACACGTATGTCGTCACAAAAACCCGAGGTGGAATGATTACTACCCCCATTATGAGAATGAAGAAAAGAGGCTTCTGAAGAGTGAAAACCTGGCTCTCCCCCTCCCTCCCTCTCCCCATAGAGTAAAGGCTGTCTGAGGACACGGCAAGAAGGTGGCTATCTATAAGCCAGGAAGAGAGATCTCACCAAAAAATGGACCTGCCTGTCCCTTGATCTGGGTCTTCAAGCCTCCAAAACAATTACTGTGGAACTTATGATCCCTGGAGAACGTGAAGTGCCTGCTGGCAAGCAAGTGACTGAGATATATTAGAAACTTTGTGCATGATCAGGACAGGACAAACTAAATCAGGAATGTGGAATGAACTACTTAACACAGGCACTGTGTCTGCAGTAGGGATACACTGGTAAGTTTATTCGTAGAGACAGATGTGGTCTCTAAGCTCGGCCCTCCACACAAACCTCCCTTTCCTCCGTCAGGTTCTCTGAATTCCATCTGCGCTGCCCAGCACACCCTTCAGCTCTAAGCCCCACGCAGACTTGTACAGAGAAGTCTGAGGTATGGCACCCGGGGACGCCGACAGAAAGTCTGTCTCTAATTTTTAGCTAAGATCTAGTAACCGTGTCTCTTTTTTTATTGCTAAGGACTAGTCCCATTTTTCACCTAATTGCTTTACATCATTGTGAATGTAAATAACAAAATCTCTGGACGTAGATTCTTACGTTGAAGTCTGAAGCCAGCCACTTTCACCAACTTTCCAAAGTATGAGAATATTACTTTATACTCCCAGGATCAATGTCCTCAACTGCAAAAAGTGTATACTAACACTATCTGGAAGGAAACAATAAATTAATTTAAAGATAAATAAAGAGTGAATAGCCTGGCCAGGGACATACTGCCAGGAAGTGTTAGTCAGAACAGGCATAAAGAGACTTAATCACCAAACTGGCCTGCCTTCTGCACTACTTTTATAAAGAGAGAAGCTTACTGCTTAGGTTTAAAGAAAACCGACGGAGCAAGTCCTAATTCCAAGCACCTCATTCGTTCAACAAACATTTGGGTGATTCTATACCATCAAAGGACAATGGCACAAAGTACTTGAAAAAGAAATATTTAACAATAATGTAACCATAATTATAATCTTTATATCTTTAGACTACCTTTGTCAAAATTCTTTCCATCATTTTCAGACTCTGTCTAAAAATAATTGTCATTGTAATTCTCTTTACAAGTGGTATTTAAGGCACTGTACAACATTTTAATGTTTAAAACATTTATCTTGCTTAACATATTCTTATGTAATATAAACAAACTTCCCATTTTCATTTTCTTCTGACTCTGCAAAAGAACGCTATATACCACTTTTCAGATAAAAGAGGCTAAAATAATATGATCAGAAGGGATTTAAAGGAAGAAAAAAGACAGAGAGACAGAGCTAGTAAACCAGCTCAGGATGGGACAACTCGCCAGGTCTCCAGAGACATTGCTGAGGGGTCCATAAACCAGCAAATATCATCTGCCTATTATGTAGCTTAGAAAGGTGCACACCTTTGAAAGTGACAGAATTTAAGTCCAGCATGGCACTTTCAGAAAATGACATCAAAGGTTGGGCTATAAATCTTTCTTATTCTCAAGTCACTAGACATTTAAGAGCAAAGATATTGATGGACTCTTTCTCTCCTTTTCTTCTTTGTAACAGATGTATGATTCATGGGTTGTCCTTTAGTGGTCTCCATTTTCATCTTATTACTTTTTCTTTGCTTCTGCTTTCTGACAGCTCTGAAAAACAAGGTGCTAAATTATTTTGTAGAATGAGCACAGTGAATAATGTAATTAGGCTGAAGTTTAATTAACTAGCTAACCAACTAAGTAAACAGAAGGGAAAGAATTTACTATATTATAAGCATAAATCCTCAGAATCCTAACCGAAAATAACAAGGAGATGGAGTCCTGGCCCAGTCAAATGTTAGAGGAAGGAAATGTCTTTAAAAGATGGTTACTACAGATTTAGAACAATCTATTCAGGACAAACACAGAATAGAGGTAAATGGTCAAGCCAAAGAGTTGGGAGTGTTTTGGGTTGTGTTTTTTTCCCCCTCCCACATCTATACATCTCAACTCAGCACTTCAATCTCTAAACCCCTGAATTACATTTTTCAGAAAAAGGACACATATTCTGGCAGTTAACAAAGGTGGAAAATGAAATAGCATGACAGAAAAAACTGACGGCACCTAAAGAGCCTCATTTTGTAAGTCCAACGACTAACTTCTTTTGCCTCAGGACATCTAAAAGTCTGCACAGGGGCTGTACCGGATGCCCACATTTTGCGGTCTCTCTCTTCTTGAAGACTAGCTTCAAAATGAACAAGCTGGAACTCACCCTCTGAAAACACTAAACCACAGCAGAAAAAAAAACAGATCCTCTGTTTCTGGTATGCTCTGGACTGGCTTACAGGCAAGCTATTGCAGAGGAAGATTACTGGTCTGCTCATTCACTTTCTTCAAACCATCAGAAGCATGCCATTTATCACATCTCAAACCAAGGAATGAGTTGGGGCTGCCAGCCTGGCAGACCTGGAACCTTCTTGTGGCTACACAGCAATATCAACATGTAGATTTATCTTCCTAAACAGCAACGAGCCCCAGGGAAAAGCTTACTCTTGATATTGTCAGGACCAAGACCCAGGAAAGGAGCTTCGTAAAAAGTATGTAATCCCCCAGTGAACCAAACTTAGGCCTCACTTCTTGTTCATTCAGCCTATACGTTCGGTGTTGGGAATACAAAACTGAATGGGCATATCTTAGACTTCAGGCAGCTGGGGAACCAAGACAAGGCAGATATCCACCCTGGCCTCTTCGTCCCAACTTTTTTTAAGGGAAGAAGTTGAGGCTATGAAATCATACATTGAGGAAGTGGCAGAATCAGTTTGATTCTAGAACCTATGCTCTTAATTACCTTGACATTATATACTCTACTATAAATTATTTAGGTGTGTAAAATGCTAAACATATAGTAATCAGTAAATAAATATTAGCTATTTTTTACTAGCTCCATATGACTATTATTCAAAATTTTGTTTGACAACTTTAAATTTTTGTTTTTAGATTTTGCACTACGGGCTGGGGTAGCCTACCAGTTTATAAAACAAATAAAACAATCATCTTTTTACTGTTTTGTGCATGTTATATAAATCTCCTTTCCCTCCAGCCATTTTTTTTTTTTAAAGTAGGATAGTGTCCTGATGTCCTGGTAAGTGATAATTTTGCAAATTTAATGAAGTATAACCTCTTAATGGCAAAGTAAATGAAGCTATGCACGCCTGTATACAAAATTTAAACAAATTTCCTTTGATTTATCCACTTATAAGAAGAACTAAACATGAGCCAGATTTTATTAGAGGATACAGTAAGAAAAACAGAAAGAAAACATTCACCTGTAATGTGAATAAATAAAACTTTCCAGAGATAGTTTTTCAACATTGATGAAGTGACTGAGTATAAATCAATTAATTGTTTTATTTTGCCTTACAATTAAATTGACCTAGTATTTGTCCTCTAAATTATTGCTATTTATATAACTGATAAAAATGAGCTTTAACCACAAGAGGGAGCCAGCATCATTCCAGTTCACCGCCAAAGGAACATTAATACTGGGGGAAAGCCAATTAATATGAGAGCTATAAAATACATGAGATGAAAAGATCTGTTATGCTATATATGCTAAAATAGGCTATTAAAATTATTTCTTCTATTGTAAAAAAAGGTTTTGCATTTTCAATTTCATTATAAAAATTTTTTGAAAGCAATAGCTTAAGATATCTGTTAGCAGTTTTCCCTGAGAAAAGTACCACATCCTAAGGGATTTGCTCTTTGAATTAAACTTGATAAAAATCTAGTACTAAAAGATATTAGATGGTTTCCGTCAATGAATAAAATGTATTACTACTAAGTAGACTAGCCAGGGCTATTTGAGAACCAATGAGGAGCCTGCCATGTAGCACCAAAATGCAAAGTCAGCTTCCATGTTTCATAAGATCACGGAATCCAACGCTGAGCATGTTACTAACTCCTGCTTGCAACCAGAATTATACACTGTAAATAGTGAAACAATCCCAGACCAATAGTTTAGTCTGGAAGGTTTCTGAGGAAAAATATTTCTAAGATTCTTCAATACACTTCTTTAATTAGTTAAAAATATACCACTTCTATCCTGGATTACTTAGTGGAAATAATTATTTAAAGTAAATTTGATAAAAAGTAATGGAAAAGGCAGTTTAAATAGTAGGCAGAATTCAAATGGCTGGAACTTAATGGAACAAAATCATTTCCACTGACAAAAAATAAACAAACAGGTGAGAAAGAATTCTAATATAAATAGTCCCCAAAGAATTGGGTACTTCTATTACTAATAGATATTTTTAAATCACACGTCATATGATACCTCGTTATTTGATCCTGATCTCAATTGCTGTGTAATGGTGAACTGTGCTATCTGGTTTTCTTTTGTTTATTTTTATTTTTGTATTTTTTCCATTACCATTTAAACCCCCTTGAACCCCCTTCACCGCTGCAATCATCACACCGTTGTCCACGTTCATGAGCCCTTTTCCCTCTTTGCTCCATCCCTGTACCCCCTCACCTCCCCCCACCAAAGCTGTCAGCCTGCTCTCCATCTATGAGTCTGTCTCTGTTTTGCCTGTTAGTTCAGTTTGTTCATTAGATTCCACATATGAATGAAATCATACGGCATTTGTCTTTCTCTGACTGACTTCTTTCACTCAGCATAATGTTCTCCAGGTCCACCCATGCTGTTGCAAAGGGTAAGATTTTCTTCTTTTTTACAGCCAAGTAGTATTCCGTTGTGTAAATGTAACATAGTTTTCATATCAATAAAACAAGAGGACTCAATACTATTTTAGTTTTTTAAAAAAAGTATCATCTTTCAGGTTAGCCCAGTTGAAACAGCAACGGTTTTTCTAAATATGTTATTGTCTTTGGTATAACTATGCTCATAGTTATAATTAATACCAAACATTAGTGAGAAGAGAGAAATTATGATAGAAAAAAGGTAAAAATTAAAATGAAGTATTTAAATATTAAATATGTCTACATGTTTTTCTTGAAGTCTGGTATAATTTAAAGGAATTATTTCATTTTCCAATGCGTCCACTGTGAAATTATATATTTCATTCTATCTGAGATGCCTCCTCCAGGCTTTACCCACTGTCATGTGCCTACAGCCAACCTGTCCTGAGTTAACCAGCACCTTCTTCAATAAAGCCGGAACTCTCACCCCCCCAGTTATAATCTCACATTAACCACAGGAGATATTGTCACCTTCACCTTCTTATATTTTGGTTATTTTAATGTCTTCCCTGTAAAATTTTAAGCTCCTGGACTCATCTTCATATCCTCCCTCCCCCCATCTATGCAAGTAACACATAACAGTGAAAACGACACTTAATTTCGCACTTCTGAACCCTCTATTGCACATTTTTGTGAAATGCTCTGTACAGATCACACAAGGAAAACTTTTTTCTAGTAAATAAAAGAACTCAACTAACTTGTTAACTTTCTTAGATGTAGAGATGTTGGGACAAGTACTGCGTTTATGATCTAATTCACCACAAATGAAGCAGCCGTCTTTAGGGCCCTCGCAAGAATGATCTGGAAGAGCACAGTGATTGCAAGTGCTACAGTGGATCCAGGCTGTAAAATAAAAATTACATTTTAGAAGAGGTTCATTTAATATAATTTCTCATTTGATTAACCTTTATAATAGGGAAGTGTGAATTGTGTTTACTTTGATTATTGTGACGGGTTTGCATAGCTGGTTATAACTTGGCTAAAGCACCCAAAGTTAAGAGGCTGGAATCCCTTGCAAACCCACTAACTCCTTTCTGAGACATGGTAACAAATTTAGCCCTTCTCTCTAATAAGTCATGATCTTAGGGTCACAGGCAGATTGGGGCTGGCTGAGTGACACCAGGCCTTATCAAAATAAGCCAAACCACATGCTACACTGAAACAGGTTAGTAGCCATGTCTCTCTACGATATAGAGAATATACATTTTGGTAACTGTAAAAATTACAAAGCAAGCAAATTAATACAGGTCTCTATATTATTTTTTTCTTTTACAAATAACAGTAAAATACAAATCCTATATAGATGAAGAAAAACTCAAATGTTTTCACAGGATCTCAAACACTAAGTCTAAATACTTACAAGGCTTTACACACTTTTTGCAGAGAAAGCAATGGTTCCATTTCCTACCATCCTACAAAAACAATTTTTAAATTATATTTAATTTGTCATTAAAAATCAAGTCCTACAATTAAAAATTAAAATGTCTTATTAAAATCTGTGTAAATTATTAATTCCTTATTTCTCACTTTCCTGGGATTCAAAATTACATACTTTGATTTTAATTTATGCATTTCTCTGCTCAACTCAGTGCCTCATTGATGGGCCCCAATTTCCTTAACTCTAAAACTGGGGGATTTATCTAAGTGATCTTGAAAGTCTACTCCAGATCAAGTAACCCAATCTGCATAAAGAAAGACTCAATGAAAATTTCAAGAGAATTAATGATTCATAATTTTTACGTGTCTATCCAGTATAATCCTTAATAAAATTCATATTTGAGAACTATATGTAATTTAGAAAGATAGAGATTATAGGTTACTATTTGGGTAATTTTAAAACTGTGAAGTAAAACACACCTAGAAAAGTGCATAAAACACATATGCCCAGTTCAATGAGTATACAAAGTACTCCAACAGGTCAATAAACAAAACACCGTCGGCCCCCGTGAAACCTCCCCACGTGCCCCTTCCCAGTGCAGCTTTCCTCCTTCCCCACGGAGTAACACCTACTCTCGTTTTTGTGGTGGTCGTTCCTTTGTTTTTGTTTACTTTTACCACTGTGTTTAATAAAGTTTCGATTTCCACATTTTGAAATTTCATGTTCTGGGCATCATTTTTTTAATGAGAAATACACATAATTTCTAGATGAATTGAAAATATATGTAATCAGATGTGTTAACACTATTAAAAACGAGTATAACTAGTACTAAAATTATAAAGTTGTGAAAAATACACTTTCTAATAGTTATAAAAATATACCCTTTCCTTTGAAGAATAATATGTGCTTATTGGCCAAACTAAACTTCACATGTTCTTTCTGACCGGATTTATTTAAAATAACGAAGCAACTTAAGGGTGATCCCACCTCCCTAAAAAATAAAGAGGAGGTTCTGTCCCATGTGGTCCTTTGTCATCTGCAAAAAGTGAGGAGTAACTGCATCTATCTACCAGGCCTCTTGAGAGCAGTAACTGTTAGTCCATGGACAGCCCTTAGGAAAGGGTCTCGCACATAAAAAGTGCACAGAACATGTTATTAATTATAATTTCACCAGAACAGTAATGGTATCTAATAGTTCAATGCCTTATTTGAAACATCGTAACTCTGTGCTCAACAATATGCAATGCCTTATTTAAAACTAGTAATTTTAGCAGTCATACAGTACCATATAAAAATGACTTCAAATCATTGTTAATGATGTGTTACATGCCATTGGGTTGGCTCCACTCCCGCTACCCTATGACCAAGGGATGTTCACAGTGTCTTGTCCTCAGCGGCCCTGCTCGGCTCCTGCAGACCCATGCCATCGGCTGCTTCTTTGGAGTTGATGCATCTCCTGTTTGGTCTTCCTCTTTTCCTGCTGCCTTCCGTTCTCCCAGCATTACTGTCTTTCCAAAGAACCCTGCTTTCTCAGGATGTGCCCAAAGTAGGACAGCTTCGGTTTTGTCATTTTTGCCTCCAGCAATGCTTCTGGCTTAGCTTGCTCTAGGACCCTCTTGTTTAAGTATTTTTTTAAAAAAGATTGTATTTATTTATTTTTAGAGAGAGCAAGGGAGGAAGAAAGAGAGGGAGAGAAACATGAATGTGTGGTTGCCTCTCACGTGCCCCCTACTGGGGACCTGGCCCTCAACCCAGGCATGTGCCCTAGACTGGGAATCAAACCAGCGACCCTTTGGTTCTCAGGCCAGCACTCGGTCCACTGAGCCACACCAGCCAGGGCTGTTTAAGTATTTTAAAAAGCCTAATGTACTTATAATTAGAAATAAAATACTGTATTAAGGCATGATTAATAAATGATAATAAATACAAATTTTATTAACAAATAGCATTAAACAAATGTAGTGCAAACTAATAAACTAAAATAAAACTAGTAATATATTTTAATAAAAATGTATTCTAAAGAAAACTATACCTTGGATGTGCAAGAATTACAGTGCTCACAGTGCTGATTCTCTAGGGACACATATCGTTGACACAGAGGGCAAAATCTAAGGAGGAAAGAAAGACTTGGAGAAATTAGCTGCATATACAAAAACTGGGTGAAATCAAAATTTAATTCAATATAAAATTATGGGCCAAAGTTAAAAGTAACAAAATTACATGAGTGAATGTTAAAAGCATTTTAATATTAGATATATAGAACTGTATTTTCAGTGGCTTGTGTATTTCAAGGTCCAACTGTGACCTTACCTGTACCCTTCTTCGACAGGAAGGACTATTTTGTTGGGTGGAATATTGGTGAAAATACGCACAGGAGACTGTTTCCGACCTGTCTTTCCATGTTTATAAAGTGCATGATTATCATAATCTACCTAGAAAGTTTAAAAAATTGAAAAAGAAAATTTACTCAAATGAGTCAATACTCTTTAAAGATTCTTTAACCAATAAATGAACCAGCTGATGCAAAGATACCAGTTAAACTTAAGTATTTAATAAGAAATTCTTAAAAGCAAGAGTTTACTTAGTAATCAGCAGACTCAGAAAAGCCTCTATGGGAGTGAAATTTGATCATAAAAATGCTGAAGTCTGTTATGACAAATTCAAATTGCCCATAGTTGAGAAGAACTCTAACCTTTTATCCAGTACAATAGACGTCACAAGAAAGGCTATTATGTAATTAAGAATTTAGATTTTGTAAGAAGTACAAATTGGTAGTCACAAAATAGGGGGATGTACAGTGCAGCATAGAGGATATAGTCAATAATATTATAATAATTGTGTATGGTGCCAGATAGGTACTGGAAATATGGGGGTAGGAACACTATGTAAAAAGTATATGATTGTCTAACCACTATGCTGTACACCTGAAACTAATACGAAGTATAATGAATGTAAACTGTAATTGAAAAACCAAAAAAAATTTTTTTTAAACAATTTAGCTTTTGGTGTTAAAAAATTCCACCTTTGAAGATACATGCCAGCTTGGTTGGGGCTTTTCATGTTTTGTGTGTGAAATTCACCACTTGTCCATTTCCAGCTAGTCAGTTCTCAGTACTGCCTCAGTTTGGCCCTCCACCACGTGCTATTTGACAGAGCACATGTATGGAGACCAGACAGTGGCTCTGCTGCTCATTTGTTATGTGACCTTAAGCCAGTTTGCATAATTTTCACCTTAGAGATGTTGTGAAGGTTAAATGATATAATGTATGTAAAACGCTGAGTTCAGGGCCTGGTACATGGTTGAGAGAGACAGAAAGATGGTGATGAAGAGAGAGATTCCTAACTACAGTTCTCTGCATGATGATGACTTCAAACGTTTACCTCTCTTCTCAAGGTCCCTAACTCAACTTTCAGTTTCAGCAGATTATCTTCAAAGTAAACTGATGCTAACAAGCATGATTTCTATTAGCTTCCTGGTCCTGTCTCTTCTCCAACCTATTATCCATATACATGTTCAATTTGTTTTAAACCTGCTATGGACCCACATGGCCACTTAGTCCATCTTTCTTTAGATCAGTAGTTCTCAGTGCCCACAGTCTAGATCACCTAGGATCTTGTCAGGAATGCAAATTTTCACCCCACCTAAGACCTAATAAAACAGAAATTCAGAGTGAGGTACCAATCTGTATTTTTAACAAGCCCCTTGGCACACTACAGTTTGAGAACTACTGTGTTAAGATTACCCACAAGAATACCATGAGATTTTTATGAGGTCAATATGGGTAGATCACAACTTTCAAATAAGTTGTAAAGAATTGTTTAGATTCTAAACAAGAACATACTTAAGAAAGTACACCCTGGCTGGTGTGGCTCAGTGAACTGAGTTCTGGCCTATGATTCCCAGTCAGGGCACATGCCTGGGTTGCGGACCAGGTCCCCATTTGGGGGGGTGTGAGACGCAATCGATCCATGTATCTCTCACACATTGATGTTTCTCTCCCTCTCTTCCTCTCTCCCTCTCTAAAAGTAAACAAACAAAATCTAAACAAAAAAAATATATTTACAATAGAACTGGCTTACAAGCTAGCTATTTAATAAGTCAATCACAAAAAAAAGAATGTAAGGAATTGATGACAATGGCAAGTGAGCTTCTTAAAGGGAGAGCCCTAAGCTCTCTCTGTGGCCCTGCCAAAGCCAACTAGACTTACAGGGGGCAAACAAGCTTCAGCAGTAGGAAAAAATAAGTACAGGATGCGGAGACCCAGCTAAACAGAAAACAAGCCTGGGGTTGGTGGTGGGGAGGCGGCGGGTTCGGTTAGCTGTCAGTGTGATGAGTCCACAGTCCAGCATAACTGTGTAAAAGCCAGGATGAGGTTAGATCACATTTGAAGCCCTGCACTCAGTCACTACATTTTAAGAGAGACATTAATAAAACCAGCTTATTTCCACTGAAAGTAATGGAAATGAATAGGATTTAGAGTTTAACATATTGGTGGTGTTTATTCAGAAAAGAGACGATGGGGAGGATCTGATAGCTACTTTATAACTGAAGGGGTGTCATATGGAATAGAAATTAGACTTATCCCTTACTGCTTCGGAGAACAGAAGTAGGACCAATGGTAAGAAGTTAATAGGGAGCATATTTTATCTCAATATGAGAAAATGTTCTAACAATTAGAGCTATTAAATAAATTGCATTGCTCTGGAAGGCTGTAGGACTGTGTGCACTGAAAGCATTCAAGTGAGCTAGATGACTGCTTATCGCGGATTGAGTGGAGAGGATTATTATGTTGCGGAGTTCGCCTAAGTTTCCTCTGTTTCTTTCCAACTTTAAAATTCTGTGAATATACGTTAGCTATTAGAGGCTAAGATACAAAAGTAGATTTTACTTCAAAATCACCTTAAAATGGTACCTTCAGTAGTTTTCTTTTACAATGATTTAAATTCGTAATTTTCCCCATTGCACTCCTCTTTGTACTCTATAAATATGGCAGCTTATTAAATTCAACAAAGACATTTTGAACATTTATGAGTGTCATAAGAAAAAAAATTCTTTCCAAGAGAATCTTACAAAGATTTGCAAATGTGGGAAAGAGAGTATCTTAGAAAGATTTCTAGCAAATGAAATA
The DNA here is from genome assembly GCA_004026545.1 of Mormoops blainvillei. NCBI lineage: Eukaryota > Metazoa > Chordata > Mammalia > Chiroptera > Mormoopidae > Mormoops > Mormoops blainvillei. Next base: position 178,986 of record PVJD01000986.1, on the reverse strand, counting down.
TTCCATGCAATATAATAGATAGCAGATGGAAGAGAAGGAAAAAAAAACAACAATTCCTTTATGGTTACCCAAGGAGTTAGAGAATGTATGTGTCAGGAAGGTGGTTGATTGCTTGATTTTGCATAACCTAATTGAGATTATTATTATTTTTAAATGCGGGTTTGTTGTGCTAATTAACTATAAACATATGGTATGTAAAATGCATGCTGCTCTGGTAAATTAATGTACCTCTAACATACATCCATATTTCATAGCTTCATCCACACAAATAAACCTCCTATGGAAGCTCTGCAAAGCAAACACAATTTTGCAAATTGCCTATCACTAGTAGTAGAGCTGATACACCATTTTCCCATCATTATCCCTGACATTTCACTCACAATGATGAGAGGCATTTTCAAACAGAAAATTTCTCCCATGGAACTGATTAATGTGATGAAGTACTGTATAGAAATGAGGGAAAGCTCAAAATCTCTGCACTTACTGCCTAACTTTTAATTTTATCTCTACGCAAATTTCTTCTGTAGCATGAGACTGAGACTAGTTATATGGGAACCAAGACATTCAAGCCAACAAAGATTTATTTTGAACCTACTATGCTCCAGGCATCATGCTGGGAAACAAAGATTAAATAAAACAGAGCACTTATGTTTTCATAACTCCCTAAGGGCTGGGTTCTATTTAATTTCTGCATCTTGAAAAGATCCCAAGTGAACTAACTCTTCAACTCTATCAACCAACTTATAAGGTCTTTTAATATTCTCCATATCCCATGTAATCTCATTTAAAATTACTATTTATAGCATGAGGCAAAAGTAGGTTTACAGTTGTTCATCTGGAAAATGATACAATAAATAAATAATAATACAAGAGTAAATTCTGTGCTTCACATACTCATAGCTGTAAACCTACTTTTGCCCCACCCTGTGTATATATTTTTCCCCTTGTCACTCCAAACCCATTGAATGTTTTATTACATATTGAGTCTTAAGACTTTCGGTTGCTATCTTTTAATTTATAATCATATCTCAGAAATTCCTGTCAAAATATCTTGATTTCTAAACATGATACTAGACTCAAAAACGTTTTCTAAGAGATGATTATTTTAAAGGATAACTTTAAAAAAGAAAAGAGCTCAATTTTAACAATCCGGACAAATGTCCCAGATGAAGCAGAAATAAGAGATCATATAACATGTTCAAGGTAGAAGGTAAGTGATATGATCTAGTTCAGAAACAGCGAACACAAGACCTGAACGCCATCACCACCTGGCACTGACCCTGTGACAGACATCACTAATCAGTCCCACTACTGTCTGTCACTGAGCCTGCTGTTCTCAACAAATTCCCCAGAAAGTTACTACCAATTAATTCATCAGGCTTAGTGCTAAAAGTAAGACTTACCTGCCATCCCTCCTCTGGTTCCGTCATTTCATTTTATTTTATAGGTAAGGAAACAGAGGCCTGGAAAGATAAAGTGACTTCTCCCAAGATTAAATAGCCCTAAAAGGCAGTGCTAGAAGTCAAACTTCTGACTCTAAATCAGAATTTCTTTTCATTATCACACCTTTCCTTTCTAATCTACCCTTAATAAAACACTCGGCTTCCTAGGTCTTTGATAACTATTTTATTTTGCACTTATCAAGTGCTTTATCATAGAAGAGTCTACATAATTTATATTTTATGAAGATCTGCGGCATTTCTGCCCTCCTCCTGCCTGAAAAGTATTTAAAAAAGAGATTTACTGAATTTTGGGTTTTTTACTGCACTGTGGTTTGGGGGCTTATAATCATCTCAGGCAATATCAAAAAGAAGGTCCAATGAAGGCCTATGGAGAAAGATCTGTGAAGGGAGGAGAGGAGACTTCTAAATTTTTATTTGATAAAGGTGGCTAACATAAAAATTAGTTATCACAAAATGAGGTTAAAGTAATAAAAGAACGAAAAGGAAGCAAAAGGCTCAGAAAGAATGAGATGACAATAATAATAGTAAGTCCAGATAAATTTTCAAAAACAAAGGTAGAAAAATCATGAAAGGGGAGGTACAACAAACAAGGTTAAATCCGCTATGACAACAATTTTCAACTGGTGCCACAAAAAATTTTAAAACAGGAAATACCTGACTACTAAGTCAGGGACACTGGCCTCTTTTCCCTTAGTTGGTCAAATAAAAAAAAAAAAAATGACAACAGCCAACACAACAATAGCCGTCTGGTGTGAAGAAGTCAAAACTATACCTATTTTTTGTCAGATCAGCAAAAAAAATTTTTTTTAGCGTGCTGCTGAATTTTAGTAATTAGTTTATTGTGAAAAAGATTGAAAATCGCTGCACTTGGAGATAATAGTGAAATCAGTTTTTCCAACTGAGCATGTATGTCATGGGCAGTAGTATTCCTATCTTTAGCAGGAGTCATGAAAAACAAACATTTGTTTTGTTTTACAGATATTATTCTGATTCTTCTTTCCAAAGGTTGGCTTTCTGTTATTGAAAAGACTGCTTTTCACCCTGACCAATACACATGACCTAATTAGAAACTTTTTCATTAATACACTAAATTACGTAATTATATCCAATAACCTTGGATGTTGAAATGATTTCTCAAAACTAAAACTGCAATATTTCCAACGCTGTCTAAAGAGATGATGATGGCTTACTCTACGTGAACATTTCTCATCGCTCTATTTGATCTGCCTTTGCCTCCTCATCGTTTTAAACTCTTGTCCACAGTGGATGGAACAGTTTCCTGAGGGGGCCTGTATTTTGCAATTTTAATGTTTCAGAGACTGTACAAAAAAGGACCTGAAAGGAGTTTTACCCCCACCTTGGGACTATCTGAATGATGACAATATAGCAATGGTTACGACAATGCTGATCGCAATAACCTCTACCCTACATTTGTTGTGTGTCAGGGTCTAGGCTAAGCCTTTTTAATGTATCATCTCATATAATTCTTAAAACCTTATGAGGCAGATACAGTATTACTGTCTCCACTTAACAGGCAAGATGAGGCCCTGACTGGTGTGGCTCAGTGGAACTGAGCGCCAGCCTGTAAACCTAAAGGTTGCTCATCCAATTCCTGGTCGGAGCACATGGCTGGACTGTGGGCCAGGTCCTGGGTTGGGGGGGTGTGAGAGGCAACGAACGAATCAATGTTTCTATCCCTCTCTTTCTCCCTCCCTCCCCCTTGCTTTAAAAATAAATAAATAAAATCTCTAAAAGTATTAAAAAAAAAAACAGGGAAGAGGAAAGGTGAGCTTCAGAGAGTTACAGAGAATGTGCATCATTAGGGAGTGGCACAACCAGGATTAAAGCTCAGTTCCTTTTCTAATCGAGAGTTCGTGCGAACTTTTTCATTCAATTTTGATTCAAAATGTAGAACACCTACTATGTGCCAAGCATTGAACTAGGTAATTATTCACCGGCAAGGGCAGCAGATGCTCCTGGAAAACTAGAACTAGTTTACTGAGTTAAGATCTTTAGGATATGTCAGCTATCTCCGCATTATAATGTCAATATTAGAAGCATCCCTCAGACAAGAAACAGAAAACTGGGTGCCCTAAAAAGGAAAGTAAACCACCTTTGAGAAGAATTATGATGTGGATTTTGTCTAAAGCACAGCTCAAGAAATCAAGGTTAAAACGGCTTTTGTCATACACTTTTGGAAAGGAACCAGTTAATGTGATTTGCTAGTCATAAAAAATGTCCATTAAATTTGATCATGTAATTTTTAGAATTCTATTTTAGGTTTGGAAATTTATTTTAAGGAAGTTATATAAAATATGGGAGAAAATTATATGAATAAAAGATGCTTATGGCAGGTTTATTAATAGTACATTAAAGGTAGAAGCAACCTATAAGTCCAAAAAAAAAAAAAAAAAGGGAATGATAACATAGCATGTTAATGAAATAATTTAAAGTCATTAAAAGCATAAAAATTATGTAGCTACATTTAAAAATGTACATTTATATAAGACATAGTGAAGCAAACAGAATTCGAATTCATCTGCTATGATTACAAATATGTAAAAGTGCTTTTAAAAGTGACTGGAAGTGAATACTTCAAAATTATATTTGGTTTTTGGGGTGAAATCACAGGAAGGGTCTGTCCCCTCGTTTGTAGTAACACTACCTTTCAGAACTTCTAAATGATTTTCATTAATGGTTAAGTCTTCAAAACTAAAAGATTAGAACCTACTGCTAGCTTCGGGTAACTAGTGAAGAAGACATTTACAGTTATAGGGATGCAAAGCCTTAATCAGAGGATAGTCAGCTGCTCAGAAAACTCAAACAGAAAAATATAATCACAAAAGAGAGAGCAGTGCCCTCTGGGTGACCATACATAGTAGTGGCGACAATGGGATTCACTTTAGAACTCAAGGACATGAATATAGGAAAGTGGACATTAAAGCAGACCAGGCTGAAGGAGAGGTGGAATTATGTGGCTTCTGGTATCTATTTTCACCTACGGCAGGTTCCCAGGGCCTTGGGCAGAGATGTGGAGAAGGTCTGGCCTATTCCGCCCTGAATCAGCCCCGCCACGCTCGCACACACACTTCAGCATCTCTGCCTCTCTGCCGCCTCCTGCCATCCTCTGAGCTGCACAGTAGGGCGCTCAGAGCATTCTGCCAACCAGAAAAAGCTATTTACTTCTCTACAACCTCGAAACAAAGAAAGCTTATTGAATTATGATTCATCGCTTTATTCGATCTGCCTTTGCCTCCCCATCATTTTAAACTCTTGTCCACAGCAGATGGAACAGTTTCCTGAGGGGCCCTGTATTTTGCAGTTTTAATGTTTCAGAGACTGTACAAAAAAGGACCTGAAGGGGGTTTTACCCCACCCCTCACACTTGGGACTATCTGAATGATGACAATGTAGCAATGGTTACGACAATGCTGATCACAATAACCTCTACCCTACATTTGCTGTGTGTCAGGGCCTAGGCTAAGCCTTTTTAATGTATTATCTCATATAATTCTTAAAACCTTATGAGGCAGATATAGTATCACTACTGTCACTTAACAGGTGAGATGGTGCTGTAAAATCTTCCAGTGATGACAAACGATTAGATTGGTTGGTCTAAAAACCCAGCTGCACTTTCAGGGTCACAGTATCTACCCTCTGATTTTGATCTAGTAGGTTTATTTTGGTACCTAAGGATTTATATTTTTAATAAAACCCTAGGCTACGTATGGTATAATTTTAGTGTTTAGCACAGCTTATAGTATTGTCATTTACTAAAACCAATGGATAGTCTTATCAGAATATTTATTTAAATGGAATAATATACATTCCCCAACCATGCAAAGACAGAATACTTACTATACCTGATAATCCAGCATGTGGAAGCTTGGAAAAAATTGACAAATTCGGGATTCAAAAAAATAGGGGAAAATCCAGAAAATGGGTAGCTCTTCATGACTGTTACCTAATGGATCACAAAAAAAAAAAAGAAAAGAAAAGAAAGGAAAATACAATAAGAAATTGATGTTAAAGAAAAAATAAAACGGTTATAACTGGAAAACTTCTGGTATCAAAAGAAACTGCAATTGTTTAATACCTTTAAATCATACAAAAGGAAACAATGTTTACCAGAGCGCTATTTACAACCAGACCTTTCCAAAGGCAATGGAGATGATCTTTTATATCTAAACTCAGCTACGAAGGTGTGTAAAGTAATTTTTACACAGACATCATGATAGTATATGTAAAGGCAGAGATGGTGCCAAAAAAGTGGGAAATACAATTAATTTTTATGAGAGGCAGGGAACGCAGCTATTATTTATAAAGCACCGAGGTAGGCTGAGCACAATGTTGGGTACTTTCTTATGTTATCCCTGTATAATAACAGAGTTAGATATTAGTAATACCATTTTACAGGAGGTGAAAATGAAGCTGCAAGATTTAAGTAATTGGTTCAAGTTATGCAGCTGGTAAATGGCAGAACTGGAATTCAGGCCCACAAAGCTTTTCATTGCTTCCCCAGTAACATAGACTTTACCCACTCTGAGAAGTGACTTAAGAACCAAAAATAAGCGAAATACTTAACACTATAAGTCATATTTTAGATTTTTTAGATTTCACCTGCATTCTGTCCCCAAAGCACACAATTTATGTGGCACAATGATGGAGAAACTTGATAACAAACTCCTGACACTCTTACAATTTATCAATTAATAAACTGGAAACTAAAACATTATTGTGCAGAGTAATTAGAGACCTGTATGAAATACCCTGAAGTCCTAAGCTATTTGAAACTGAGTAATAACCCTCAATCCTTACTCCAACTCCAGGACTGGGTATCTGCGTGTCACTGATAACCACTGGCAGGCTACTGGCTGTCTGACTTTCCCACCTGAACCTCTGGGCCAGAGGCTGGGAGCCACCTTAGAGTTCTGGGCAAGACTGGAGGTGCAGGGAATGTAAAGTCCATGAGGGCAGAGAAGTGGCCGTCTTGTTCACTCTATTGCCAGTACCTAAACAGTACCTTGTACACAGTGGCCATTCAGTAAATACAGGGGTGGGCAAAATTAGGTTTACAGTTGTGAGTGCATGAAACGCAGTTTATTCTGGTATTATTATTTATTAATTATTGTATTATTTTCCATACAACTGTAAATCTGCTTTTGCCCACCCCTGTATTTATTGAAAAAAATGACAATTCACTGCTATTCTTCAAAATGTCCCTTTATTTATGACACACACACAAAATATTTTACCTATGAACAATTTTAAAAAGACGATTAGGACAATACAAGTGTATCATGATGATAAAATTTGACACATTATCAAACAAGCTTGTTTAAAAAAAAAAAAGACTAGAACCCAAAGCATGTATATTTTATCAGTGCTCGGATTCACTGAGATCTGCTACCATTTGACAGAAATTAGATACATAGATACATGTTTATTTTGCAGTAAGTAATAAATTATACACCTTGGCTTTGACCTTTTTTCCACATAGCAATTAACTTCTTGAATGTAACAGCCAGGGGTTCAACCAAGCCACCAAAAGGAGGATCTGTCACCATAATGACTCCTTCACCTTTATCTTCCTGTAGAAACGTTCTGCATACTTCAAGGGCAGCCTGGAACAAATAAAATTTCATTTCTAAATTAGGGCTAGAGGGAGGCACGTCATCCTATCCGGAGGAGAATGCACGGGGCTCAGCATCACTCTTCGTACTGAAGCTTCATCCATCTGCCACCCCGGAGTCCCGCACTGACGTCCTGATGCCTTTCTCACTCAGCCCCGTAAGATTTTATCTTTGGGTTTCTTGATAAGCAGGTTTTTAAACTTGCAAATTCAAATACCAGCACTATCAGAGGGCTACACATTTCAAATGCTTAAATTAAAAAACCAAATTTAGTAGCCTAAAAGAGAGAAACTCATTATCCATGAAGACTGCCTAAAACGCTAAAATTCAATTCAAAAAACAGAAGCAGGGACTGTGCTAGACACTGGAGACACGAAGATGAATAAGATATTTTTTTCCTATCTGGTTTGTCCACCACCATGTGTTCAGTTTAATAAGACCTACAATTACCAGTTAAACATGCACATGTTTTAGAGTACCAGGTAAACGGCAGACATATTTTAACTTGCACGCTAAGTAAATAAATGAAGGTTCACAAATAACAAGGCTTATCCAGGCCATGAAAACACGCTATCAACACACTGTCCCAACAAACTGGCTGAAGTGTTTTCAGTAATTGCAGAGTTAACATTAACCACTGTCTAGGATATGTATCGCTTTTTGCTTTGGGAGAAGTTAATAAGAGATACATCTATAATAATAACTCCAGTCAGCTGACTTTGTAATAGTTTTCAAGTACATATTCATCTACAAAAACAAATCAACACTAACGATATACTAAGTGGCACATGATTTTAAACTATACTGGTATTTTACACTTTAATCAACCTATATGTACTTTATAATAAAATACATATTATTCTACTAAATCAATTTAGAAGACCCACTTGATGAGAGGAAAAAGCACAACATCCTAATTCCTTTTCCTAGGAGTCTTTATTAACTTCCTACTGGAAGTCCTACGGCAAAGGATGGTGTGTCAGGTTGATCGTTCTTCAAGTGCTGCATGGCACTTTTCTTAACCTGCCCGCGTGAACAAGAACCTAAAGTACAGACGACGTTACTGGGAAATCTTCAAATTCCTTGGAGTTAAAAGCAGAAAAAAGAAAATAAGTAAACTTAACCTAAGCACTTAACCAAACTTAAAAAACACTCAGAATATCTTTCCAGGTAAGAATCAGTATGGTAACGTCCTGTCCCAAGTTGCGGGGGGTCCTCAGGTTGACCACCCACGGGGAACCGATGCTCACTGTGCCACCAGTGTTGACAGTGACTGAACTCTTTTCTTCATCTCAGTTATCACTAAAACACTGCTTGGCATTTTAAATGCTACCCTCTATACATACTTTAACCCCCTTTACTATGAAGGCACATGACATTTTTTGTTATCCAAATACTCTATTATATGCTATGAAAAAGTCCTGTACGGGAAATGCTTGCTTTTTAATCCAGTGGGTTGTAAAGCATTTATGCGCAGTGACAGAGACTTATGTCCTCAAAGCTCCCCACACACCTTCACAAGCTCCAAATACACACAAAAATACTTAGTGATCGATAAGAAGATGGTATCTTTACTGAAAGCCATGACTCGGGAAGTAGGTAGGAATAGGGCAGATAGTAAAGTCATTAAAACAATAGTTTTCTTAGATCCATCTCTATAGTTACAGTGCTACTTAGAGGCTGTCCCTAAAATACAGAGCGAGGAAAGGCTGAGCTGGGACAACCGTGTTCAGACGGAAAGATAAAGTGGAGCTCAGTCTTGGTAGTATATTCCAAACATTATTCTAGAACTTACGAGGTAATTCTGTAAACTTTCAGTAAAAGTTACATAGACTTTCCCAGAAAAAGGCTAATTGCATGTTACTTTCTTAAAATATGTGAAATTGCTAGCCCGTTGGTATTTAAATTTTACTCTTGTAGTTATTATTCAAAATAAGCAAAATCATAGTATGGTAGTAAAAACAAATCACAAAACCCCTGACTCACTACTGTAGCATCGAACAATAACATAAACTCGGTTCCTCCCTCATCTATGTCACCAGCCCTAAGCTCAAGGCCCCACATGTGCAGAGGCTGCCACATCAATATTCCTCCAGCCCCACAAACTCAGCATTCTCAGACCTCACTTCCAAACATCCCTACCCTCTGTTTTGGTGAAATACGAATCCAGGACACACCACCAAATCATCTTTGACTTCTCCCCCACAATACTTATCACCAAATCTTTTTTTTAATTGAGGTATAATTTTTAAAAATTCAGGTGTGCAACATAATGATTATAACCAAGTCTTTTTTCCATCTGTGAAATGACTGCAGAATCCACTTTTTAAAAAAACTGTTATTAGAGAGAGAGGGAAAGACAGAGTGAGAGAAACTTCAGTTTGTTGTTCCACTTATTTATGCATTCATTGCTTGATTCCTGCATGTGCCCTGACTGGCAGTTCTCATTTCCTAAATACTTCGTTTTTTAGTCTTGCTTAGTTTTCACTCTATCCTTAGCTAGTATCTTAAAGCAAAATATATGTCAGCATGGTTCACAATTTTTAAAAAAATTGACACATACATACACGTGTGCGCGGGGGTACTGCTTCAAGTAGTCTTGATAATTCCAAAACATTTTCAAATTCGAACTCTCCTGTTAGGTGTGAGTACTTGGTTGGTTGTGAATTTTATTTTGTAACAGGACTGACAGTTCAAACTAAGAGTAGAAGTATCAGCTCCGCTGTGCTGTTTATTCACAATGACATTATTAACATCATATTGAAAGGAGCTCTTTTAAAAGCCAGTATCCTTTTTTTTTTAAAGACTAACTTTTTAGAGCAGTTTTAGGTTTACAGCAAAAGCGAAAAGAACGTACAGAGATTTCACACACACCCCCACCCCTACACATACACAGCCTCCCTCATTATCAACATTCCCCACCAGACGTGTGTTGTTACAACTGATGAACCTAAATTGATACATCTTTATCACCCAGAGTTCATAGTTTACATTAAGGTGCACTCTCGACACTACTTTTTAAGGATTAACTTAATAAAACTATAAATCCCCTTAACTGGGACATGAAATGTATCAGGGAGGCAGGCATAAGCAACTAACCACCTGGAATTATTTAATTATAGTATTGTAAATCTAGGAAGGAGAACTTGACCTTGTCTGGGGCTCAGGGAGGCCGGAGAAGGTAGCTTGGAACAGAGCTCTGAAGGATGAGGTAAAGGTAACGAGGCAAAGAGAAAGTAGAAGGCAGGGGGGACAGGATAGGCAAAAGGCCCTCTGGTGGAAAGGTCAGTTCCAGATGAGAGTTCGAGATCAAAGTCATGTGCCCTGACCACAAACAGCAAAGCAGAAGCAGGGCAAGGAGAGCTGAAGAGTGGGCAGGCGTCAGACAACACAGAGCCCCGTGGGTCTTAGTGAGAACGTGGGTCTCTGCCTGAAAAGTAGTGAAAAGCCATGAAAGAGGAATAATTTGACCGCTTCTAGATGCTGAACACATACTCAATTAATGAATAAAAATATCTCTATCAAAAAATGGTGGAATAGCCACAATTTGATCTTAAAAGGTTTCAGAAAACTAACAAAGGAGATACTCTTGAATTTGTTCTTCCACAAGTGAAGAAAGAGGTAATGGTTATAAATCTTACCTTTCCATCAAAGAAGTGATGGTTAAACATATTATAATGGCAAAAGCTATCTTCCATATAAAACTGTGAATACCTGTAAAATAATTTATTACTGGAGTTACTTGCCCAGTCATAGTTATGCCATAAATAAACGAAATTTTAAAGCTATGAGATCACACTTTAATAAAATCAATTCCATCATTCCTTAAGTGTTCTGATAATACTGCTCAAAATCTTAGTTGGTAACAATGGATAATGAATAATGAACTTAAATTATGTTTCCAAGTTTAATAAATCAGTTATAAAACTATGGAATATTCATATGTAAAAGACACATGCTCTTACGGACCAGAAGGTGTACATAAACAATCAGGTTATTGGTCAACCATTATGCAGTTTAAGCTTGAGATAGGTTGGCAGTTAAAATACATCTCTCATAGTTAATAGTTTTAAGGAAAATACTCAATCAACATTTGTGCTCAACAATTATTAATTACTATATTTTCTTCTGTGATTAACAAAAATGTATTTAATAGTTTTTCTTGTCTATTGCAGATTAGCTCTATAAAACATGATTTTCAATATGTTAAAAAAAAATTGTGTGCATTTCCTGTTTACTGAATTAGTGCCAGGAAAGAGGAATATTTATATGAGGTCTGTCCAGAAGGTATCCAGCCACATAATATGAAAAACAGAGACATTTATTGAAGATACAAGATACAAGAAACACTGAACATAGAACAGTGACACCTCAGTCCCCTTCAAAGTAGGCACCTTGAGACCTCAGACAGTTCTTCTAATCACTATCAGCTGCCCCATCACATTTTCCTGAATCTCATCAAGGGTCTGAAATCTCTTCCCTTTCAAAGGTGATTTTAGTTCTGGGAAAAGCCAGAAGTGTCAGGGCACCAAATCTGGGCTGTAGGGGGGTTAAGTCACCTGTGATTTGATGTTTCACAAAAAAAACTCTGCATGAGATATGATGCACGAGTGGGTGTGTAGTCATGATGAAGCTTCCAATCACCAGTTCCCCTTGGTTGCAGCCTTCTGAATCATCCGAATAGTTTCTTTGGAGGAATGTTCAAGCTTCACGCAAAATCTAATGCAGATTCATTGCTCTACTTGCTCAGTTATTTTGAATGTGACAGCCACACAGTACACATGGTCATTCAACAGTGTTTACTGCCCCCACTGACTAGTACAGTGAAGTCGTCACTGTTCACGCATGTGCATTCTAGTCCCGTCTCCTTGGCCACGAAGTTACATTGATGTTGTGGAAACCATTCTCATTAACAATGGCTGGACTTTTCTCAGGCAGACCTCATATATTTATTTATCTTATTTTATTTTAAAAAATGTTTTAAGGGACATGTTCACTCTTCTGGGTAGTCTCAGGAGTGCCTCATTTGCATTGATTCTTAATCTTTGCAAACATCAGAATCACTAGTGGAGCTTTTCTTTTCCCTGTTTTTTTGAAAATCATTTAAATAGATACATAGGCACTTGCTACAAAATTTAAAAGGTGTAAAATGCTCGGAAATGCAAGTCCCCTTCCTGCCCCCGTTCCCAGCCATCCAATTCCCTTTCCAGAGGCAGCTACTGTTCTGGCTTTCGGAAGAGACGGCCTGCTCCGACAGTGCAAAGGGCAGTGCGCTCCGCGTCATTCTGCTCTTTACTTTTTTCGACCTTTGCAATAAGTCTTGGAGATAGCTGCACATCAGTTCACACAGCACTTCCTCAGTCTTTTTTAAAAAGATACGGAGTATTCATTGTACGAGGGTTTAAAAAATCAGCACCTTTTTGGACATGTGGCTTGTTTCTAGTCTTTTCTATCACAATCATTGCTGCATTGTCTATCTGCATGGCCTCTTCATCCCACATGATATGCACGTATCACTGTAGAGGAAATCTCAGAAGTGAGATTACTAGGTCAAAGAGCACAGCTTTCCAAATAGTTACTGCCAAACTGTACAGATTACATTTCTTTTGGCAAAGTATGAAAGAACCTGTTTACAGGTGGGACTCAAACAAAAATGTCTGGGTGTGGGGCCTGGGCATCTGTATTGGGGGTCTCAGTAAGAGATTCTGAGCCAGAAGCTCCCTTAGGCTCCCTCGACCCCCAGCCTCGCCTTCCCCCGGGGACCTGCCGCAGCGAGGCAGACACGACCTCCAGGTCCGAGGGGCACAGCTCCTCCCAGGCTTCTGGGGATCCTGCTCGTGCTGATGAGCCCGTGCTCATGAGCTGGCCCGGGCCGTGCCAGCGCTGGGACTCGCAGGGGCCTGCAGGGCAGGTCCTCTGTCCCCCGAGGGGGTCAGAGCCTTCTCCTCTATGTCATAGATAGAAAACAGGGTTTTTCCACTTTAATCCGAGTCCCTTGTTAGGGACTGGAACACAGGCCATGCCAGGGTTACAACCACGAGGACATCTCGGAGAAGCCCCGTCTTGATGTGGCTTCTTCTGTAAGTCCTTGGTTTAAGGCTTCTCTTCAGCTAGTCTTTGGCTGCTTGGTCAGGATGACTGCTCTACAATTTAGTCGTGATTCCAGTCTGGTGCTGGGAAGAGCTGAGTGTGGCTTCCACCTACCCCGCCACCATCCTGGATCTCCCCTGAGTGATTTTTTTAATGTGTGGTATTTTTATAATATTGACATTAAAGACCAAAAAATAAAACTGTGCCAAGAGCTAGAACCACTACACAACCTGTTACTCTGCCATGGTTCTCTAATGGGGAGGGATATTTATTTACTGATTGAAACACTTTGTCCTTCTAACATACTACTTTATTTAAAATATTTTTTAAATTTACTTAAAATTTTTTTGTTGCAATTACAACTGATATACAATATTATACTAGTTTTAGGTGTAGTAACATATTACTTTAATATGCCATGAGCAATGAATGAGAGTACCAGCTTTGGGTCTTAACACTTTACAAGTGTTTGCTAATTTACTAGGCAAAATTCATACTACATAATTTATTCGATTTCTTATAAGACTGAGATTTCTTTACTCCTTAAGTGTTATTTGTACTGTCTCTGATTTCTCCATTTATGTATATGGGTCTTAATACTTTTCTTGTTGATTTCTGAGTTTTTCATATATTACAGAAACCTCATTTTTATCTCAATAGAACTCTGAATTCTGACAATTCTGTTACGAACAATTCACGTATGAATCACATTGTCCTTCTACGGAATGCATAACCTAGCGGAAAGACTGAAGGAAATCAGGGACATACCCGTCCTTATACGACTTATTCACCCAGACCATGACAGCAGCACGTTTTTGTGTCTACTTCTGTTCTCAGTTTCCATTGCTGCCTACAACTAATTCACCACCCACCGTGAGTATTACAGTGGGCAACCCTGGCTTATCTTCTTCCAGTGCACTGTGGCTAAGGGCACGGGCTCACTAGTCAGGTGGTCTGGTTTCAAACTCTGGGTCTCACTTATTAGCTGTGTAACCTTAGTAAGTTATTTAACCTACCTGAGCCCCAATTTCTTCATCTACAAAATGAGAAACATAGTAGTTTCTACATAATAAGCCTTGATAAGACTAAATGAGATAATGTATGTGAAGTGCTTAATACAGGGCCAGTTATATAGCATACACTGTAATGTTAGGTATCATTATTTCAATTAACACCAGCTACAAAAATCTTTGTCTTAAAGTCCCTAATATTAGGGAATTATATTTAGGTCCAACAACATCTCCCCTCCTATAATCTAAACTTTTTCTTCTTGTTCTGTGACGATGGGGAACAGCTGTTCACCATTCCCAGTATGTTATCGCTTAATATTATTTAAGACACTATCAGTATGTCTGCTAATTTCATAAAACAAATTTGCACTGAAGAAATAAACAAAAGGTTTGGATAACTGAAAAATATTTAAACTACACACAGTAACTTAACACAGCAATGTCAATTACCATTAATAAACAAATGTCTTCCTATTTAAATTCCAAATAGCTGATAATATACAGGGGTGGGCAAAAGTAGGTTTACAGTTGTATGAATGGAAAAAATATATAATACAAGAATAAATAATAGTACAAGAATAAACTCTGTGTTTCATGTACTCACAACTATAACCCTGCTTTTGCCCACCTCTGTATATAGCTGAGTTATTTAATGAATATAAATCTATCAATACTAGCACAACTATGAGTCAACTATCATTTGAGTTTTCTTCTCTCTTGCATTCTTTGTGTAAGGAAAAAAACAAAACAAACAGAAAAACCAAATCCCTATTTAAATATATTCCTACTGACTCTCCATTTTTTATTGCTTCACAATGACACAACAGTCTTTTTTTTTTTTAATTAAAAAAGAAAATTTTATTTACAAAAAATTAAGCGCAGCACAGCTGTCCGAAACTTTCTGGGCAGCGGTGGGTGGAGCCAGAGAGGGAAAAAAGCCTAGATATCAGCTGTAAGTTTCATCAAATAGAAACAAGGGAGTATAATTATTCATATTTTAAATTATGAAAAATCACTCCACATTACCCTCTTAAAATGAAATTGGCCACAAAGAATTATTCTCTCCACTGAATAAGGCAAACAAAACCAATCAGAAATGCATGCACTTGCAAACTGCTCAAAAGGACATTCATTTAATTTGGCCATTCATTCTCTTTAAATGAGTCAGTTACCAAGTGTGAAACATGCTCTACACACAGGAAATGTAATCTAGAGCTGAATAAAATCAGTTCATGAAATAAACCCAAGAAATCCCTTTTTCTGATATAACTTTATTTGGATGACAGTTTACCAAACAGAGTTACACATCTTTCACGCTAAAATGAGAGCATATAGAAATCCATCTTAGAAAATATTAACTTCATATCTTAGACCTCCTGAAAAGGGTATTTATCTACACAGAACACTGGAGTTGAGGCAGTTCTCTGCAGCCTCGGACAGGCCTTTTGTAGGGCAACAACAAACCAAAGTCAAAATGCCGAAAGTAACCATTCACTGCCGCTCTATACTACACAGGAAGTTCTTCCTGATTTAATTGTGAGAAATCTGAACCAACCACACACTCCATCATACTGTAAATACAGGCCACAGAATGAATGCACTCTGGCTACTCCTGTGTTTCAATGAACCAGCCCTCTCTTTACACCCAGTGTTGACCTTTTGTAGAACTGATTCAGTGACAGAATACAGGGTCAAAGAAACTAAGCTAGGATATCCTTAGTACAACACGTTTGGCTTTTGTTTGTAGCTCGCACACATGCAGGTTGACAGACGTCAAAAACAAAGGTATCAGTGTATTCCATTAGTTATAAAATAACTTTATCCAAAACCCCTATATGCCACTCTAACCAAGAGATTTCAACCTCAGGCTCAAGAAAGGTAAAACCATAAGGTATGGCATTTAAGGCAAAAGAGTTAAGGAGCCATTTAATACTTTCAAGTAAAAATCGGGTAAGATAAAGAGAGTTCTGGAGGATGGCTGCACACTGAGGTTCATGTACTTCACCAACTTAACACTAATGAACTGTACGTTTAAAATGGTTAACATGGTAACTTTTATGCTATGTGTATTTTGTCACAATTTTTTTAAAAAAAGTAAATCAGGGCAATAGCAACGAATAATACAAAACGATATTAAGAAAACAATTCACAGTAACAACAAAAAGAACAAAATAGGAATAAAGTTAACAAAGGAAGTGCAACACTTACAATACTGAAAAGATGTAACGTGTGCACACAAAGGTAACAGATGTGCACACACAGGGGGAAGACCACGCGAGGACACAGTGAGAAGACAGTCATCTGACACCTTGATCTTGGAATTCTAACCTCCAAAACTGTTTGAAAATAAGTTTCTGTTGTTTAAGCCCCTCAGTCTATGGTATTTTGTAATGGTAGCCCTAGCAAGCTAATACAATACCCGAGAGATTTGAAAACGTACGTTCACACAAAAAATTGTACACAAATGTTCATAGAGAACATTATTCATAATAGCCAAAAAGTGAATGCAACCCAAATGTCTATCAACTGATGAACAGATGAACAAAATTTGGTATATCCATACAACAGAATATTATTCAGCCAAAACGAGGAACAAAGTACTCAGACATGCTAGAACATGATGAACCCTGAAAATATTATGCTAAGTGAGAAGCCAGGCAGTAAAGGCCACATGTTATATGATTCCATTTATATGAAATATCCAGAAAAGACAGAAAGTTGATTATTGTTGGCCAAGGGTTAGGGGAGGGGAAAATGACGACTGACTGCTTACTGGGAGAGTGTTGCTTTTGAAGGTGATGGAAATGTTCTGAAATTAGACAACAGTGATGGTTGCATAACCTTGTGAATAATACTAAAAATGCATGTAAAATACATCTTTAAAAATGTAACTAAAACACAGTACGTGGAAAAAAAGACTAAGTTCTGATTCTACTTCCTGAAAATCTTAAATGCATTAAAAAAAAGCCGAAAACGCGAGAATCCAGAATACTTGGGGTACCAGTATTAAAGATCATGTTTCCTTAAAAAGGAAAAAAGTAAACTAGGAATCCTTGGAAATTGAACAAGTTCTTTGAGGTGAAACACTATGATTTTTTCTACTTCTTTTGTGTATAACCCAGTCCATCACAACTAGCGTGGAAAAAGCTTGTCGTCAATGAAATCACAATCATTATAGAATTTACAGAGTAACTTCAAAAAACCATACCATTGGAAAGGCAACACTGTACCATTTTCACTGAAATAAAGTACCAAAGTTAGGAATTGCAGTGCTGCCAACAGCTGATATATATATATTTTTTCTTAAATAATTCATTTGTAGACATATGATTTCTTTCATTTGTTCTCCAGCACCTATGTCTCTGCTCTTTCCTATGGAGGACTCACCTCATGTGGTTGGTCAGCAGCTGGCCGGAGCACCCTATCCACCAGGCCACAGTGGTGGTTCTGGAATGGGCACATGACCCCTGCTAGGCTAAGCAGGGGGACTCCCCGGAGTTTTGCTGCTGGAAGTCTTAGGAAAGCCAGCCTCTTTCTAGTGGGCGGTTAAGTCGAAACTGAAGTCCCTGGCAGTATGAAGGGAGTTGTCTGTAGAATAAGGCCAGTACACAGAGGAAGGCAGAGGAGAGGCAGAGAAAGAGGCCTGACAACATTGTGTGAGGCCCAGGATCCCGACTGGACTAAAGCCTGCTATATCCTAGACTCCAGTAAGGAACTTTCAGGACTCTAATGAAAGAAAGATTCCTGACTAATATGAATGCCTCACTCCAACTATATGAATAATCTGGAAACCCGTTAACTCATTTGAAAACTACTGTGGAACACGGCAGAGGGACAGATACAGGAAGGGGAAGACAGAAGGATGACAAGAGAGGAATGGACTATATAAGAAAGTTTTATATACAGTTTCAAAAACAAAGTTATTTCCAGAGGATAACTTCATTTTTGGAGCCAGACTGACAAGGTTCAAATCCTGACTTGGTGACATACACTGTGGCTTTGGTCAAGTTATTTAACTTCTCTGTACCACAGTTTTTCCATCTTGAAGGTGAGAATGATTCCTTCAATATATTCAAGAACAAGTGAAAAATACTAAAATCATGGTGTCCTACAGACTCACCACAAACTCCTGGAATTCAAAACATTACAGAAACTAGGAAGAGTACTTCAAATTTACAGAATTACAGAGAGTGTGGTTAAACATATTTGCCATGTAGTATTATAAACCAAAAGTGTGTGGCTTCTAAATCACCACCAGATGAGAGATGCAAGGCACTGCCCTATTTCTGTCTCAGGCCCACTTATCCCAACGTGATCAGAAGCCACTGAACCCTAAGGCCCTCGGCCTGCTACCCTTGGCCTTGGGGCCCGTCTGTTCCCAGTGAGCGCTCCCTCCCCTGAGGCTCTGTCCAGTGAAGACAGAGCATGCACATCCTGGGGTAAAAATATTAAAGCAAACGTCTTATCACACTTAAAACATCCTAATGAAGTAAACTCCTGGAGGAAGCTCAAAATCATCTTTGAGAACAAGTACATGCGAAGAAATTTCACTCGATAGGGATTTTCTCTAAATTATAAGCCAAAAACAATGAGGCAGATTCATAGAGAAAATGTAGGAAGCACACTAGGAAAGGGAAATTCACTGCCTGTTTGAAATGTGGATGATGACATGTGGCGTTTATATGACTAAAAAAGTGCTTTATAACCAACTACTACTTCTAAATGTAAGCTAGTATTATCATAGGTAATAATTTTAAAAAGGAAAACATTAAAAAGAAACAGGAGACAATGCACAGGAATAAATATTATAATTTGTAAACCTACCGATAATCAATGTCCAATAAAAGGCTTTTAATGTTAGATTTCTTGTCACCTGATGCTTTCAACCTGATCAGCTCATGCAACCTAAAGCAATTAGTGAAAGCAAATTTAATAAGAAATTACAAATGCCACACATAATAAGCAAATAAACAAAAAAAATCAATGTTCTCCTGATATTTCTAATATTTCAATGAAACACTGAAGAGATATAACCAGTTTCAGTTTTTCAAATATTTTTAAAAAGGCAGAACTTATCTGAAACAGAGAAATCTAAAATTATAAACAATTTAAGAATCAACTCAGAAAGAATCTCTTATCGTATGTCAGAAATCTAAAAGGGTTTCTCTCAAATGGAACAGAGATTGCAGACTCCTTAAGAGGGAGCATGCTTTACTACTTCTTTGTATACTCAAAGCTTTATGCTATATATCCTGAAAACTGATAATTTTTTCCTGCAGTTTAACTAGTGGTGCCAGCGAAAGTTTTTAAAAAATCATATAACATACCTCGGTGCTCCAACACACAGCACTCGTCTGAACCCAAGGGTAGACAGTAGGTCCGCCAAGAACTGACAGCTCCTATCAGCAAACAAATACTGGGCATTTGTCTTCTTATTTTCCAATGGAGAAAGGAGCCGACTGGGCCTTTTTAACTGGGCGACAGAAATGTCACCCACGACCTGATGCTCCTGATGCTTCTCCCAGTCTTCTGGCAACAGCAACTGCTGACATCTTTGACAAAACTTTCTCTGAGACAATGGCAACTCAACGAACTTCAAGTACCTTCAAGACACAACAAAACACAAGGAATATATTTTAAGTTTGTTGTTTTAAAGATTATTTATTTTTGCTATTTTTAGTATGCAAAAAAGTATTATTATTTCTTAAAGAATACTGCATAAGCTAGCAAAGGTAAGAAAAATCTGTGGAATGTTGGCTAGAATTTATGTCTGGCTGTATGCCTACAAAGTGGAAGAGAATCAGCAATTTCATAAGAATTGAGATGCTCCAATTCAGTCACTGAATGAAGATCAATATCCATTTAAAATGTGAGCATAATATATTACTCAAACAACTTAGTAGTAATGGAGACTACTATCGTGTTTAAATTTATTGACAAATTTATTGACAAATCTAACTTTGAAGTGTTCAACAGTCTGGCTCAGTATGATAGTCATTTTAAAATGAGAAATTAAGATCATTCTTCAAGTTCTTATGGCATACTTAGCAAGAAAAATTACCTCCAAAGAAAAAAAAGAAAGAAAAAAAAAAAGAAAAATTATTCCCTGAAAGAAAAAATGTTCCTACAAGGCTCCTTTATTCTTAGCAATACTGACGAAGGCAGTTCTGAGAAGCTCATCCCCAAAACGGCAAGCTGATATTCAAAGCCTGAAAAAATATATACTGGAATCCCATTTGATTTCTTTCAAGTCATCCTTATATCTGGTTTCAAAGTCACCATCTTGGTCTTTTTTTTTTTCTTTGTTCTTTTTATTTGGAACAAGAGAGAAAATAACCACAGTTAATATGTTTTAAAAACTGCTGACTTTGTATATGCTATACCAGCTACGAAATCAGTGTAAGAAACAAAAGAAAAATAAGTAAGATTATCGAGGATCATAGAGGGTCGGCAGTGCCCAAATCTAAGTATGACTTAGCCAGTTTCTGGAACTGCATTGGAAAAACTGACTTAGTGTAGAATCAAAGTGGGTTTTAAAACTTTTTTATTTCTAAGCACAGTTTCACTTCAAGCACCCAAGGCAGTGACAAATACATAATCGGGTTGGCTGCAGCAAGAAATAGGCTTATCATGCCAGTAATGTAAATGTTTCTATTTCTATGATAACTGTTCCTTTGAGAGTTTTATCTATGACTGGAAAGAAAAAGGACAGCCACATTAGAAGAAACTTTTATGTAATTCAAAGAAAGAATGTCGGTAGAGAAAAGCGCCCGTAAGACATGAAATGCAAGTGGGAAGAACCAAAACACTGCAGCCACAGAGACACTGGCCTCACTACTGTTACCTTCCATTATTGAATGTTAAGTGTCAAAGACGTTCCCATCCACCATGGTGGAGTAAGAGACTGGATTTACCATACTGAATCTCAAAAAATTTTTTACAAAATACATGAAACCACAGTGTGAAGGTACTGGACAACAGGCAGCCCAACAGTGAGCAAGAAGAGAAAAAATGAGTGAGAGGTGTAGCTGCCCAGCTTACAGCAGCCCCCCATCATCCACAGGGGATACATCCCAAGACCCCGCAGTGGATGCCTGAAACTGCGGATAGTATCGAATCCTACATATCTTATGTTTTGCCTACATACACATACCTATGATAAAGTTTAATATCCAAATTAGGCACAGTAAGAGATTAACAACTGATAATAAAATAGAAGAATTATAACAATATACTGTAAACGAACTTATATAAATGTGGTGTCTCATTCTCCCCAGCAATTTTTATGCTTTCACTCCAATCCTATCCCTGAATCTAGATTTATTAAATTGGCCAGAATCCCCAGTCAATGTTGAATAGCAATGGGAAAAGTGGACACGCTTGCTATGTCCAGTCTTAGGAGGAATGCAGCCAATCTTTTATCAGTCTGGTATTACCAGTAGGTTTTTCTTAGATGCCTTTTATCAGGCTGTGGAAGTTCCCATCTATTCCCAGTTTTTTGAGAATATTTATCATAAATAAATGTTTGAATTTAGACTTGGAAGAATCCAAGTTGTGTCATTATAGACACTGGGTCCCCACCGAAGAACCTGCGGGACAGCTGGGCGCCAGGCAGAAAGGGCGACTTACAGGTCGGGGCGCGTTTAAAAGCCCTCGGACAGGTTTCTCTCAGGTGAAACCGACAGACTATGCGACATCGAGTGATCTGAAAGGATTCAGACAACGAGCAGGGAGGCTGTAGTCGAGTCAGTGATGAGCACATAAATAACTAATAGCGGCTACAACAAAAAATCCAAGACTGTGATTAAGTCCAAGGAAAACAAAAAGCTGTGTAGGAAAGAATTTATTATGATTTATGTCACGGTTCAGCTATGAGCAACATTTATATGGTTATATAATGCAAACACGAAATTTTGAATCTAACTGAATTCGTGATATAACTATGTAAGAATAAGGTATGAAAGCACATGGATTATTGCTAGGGTGGGGGAGTTGGAGGGGTGAGGGCAGAGAGAGAAGGGTGAAATAAATCCTTATCTTCCCTATGAAATAAACAGACAATTCCAAAAGCTGATAAATCAAGAAGTACAATACAAGTGTGTTTTGTATTCTACAGACAGGAAGGTGAATTCTAAAAGAATTAGCCAGGACAGCGGTTGCTTCTGGGGAGGGGGAAATACATGGATGGGGACAGGCATGTTGCTCTTTATAAAACCTCACAGAACTGTTTGATTCTATTGCCAAATACAAATTTCATTATTGAAGTTTAATTCACATACCACACAATCACCCTTTTAAAGTGAGCAATTCAGTGGTTTTTAGAACATTCATGAAGTTGTGCAGCCATCACAATATAATCCCAGAATATCTTAATCCTCAGAAAGAAACCCTGTATCCATCAGTAGTCACTCCACAATCCCCCTCCCTCCAGCCTCCAAAATCCACTAATGTGCCTTCTCTCTCTACAGATTTGCCCATGCTGGACATCTCATGTAAATGGAACCCTGTAATAGCCACATATAAGTTTTGATTTAAAAAATTTTTGTTAAAAAAGGCCTTTATTTAAAAAATAACTGCTAGAGGATGAATTTTGGCTAAATAAGAGATGAATTAAGAGACTAGAGCCAAGGGGGCTGTCAGTAAGTACTGACCCCATTTAACCACAGAATAAAAGCAGAAGTACACACAGGCATTATACTTACAGTACAAAATGTAAATAATATAATTTAAATAAAAGTGATTGGGGAAGGGGATGAGAAAGTGGCAGATAGTGTAAGTATACTAATTTCTGCATGTTTTAAAGTTAGAGGCCAAAAACATATAATTTAAAACTGAATAATCTGCTCTGGCTGGTGTGGCTCAGTAGATCAAACACTGGTCTGTGAACCAAAGGGTCGCTGGTTCGATTCCCAGTCAGGGCACATGCCTGGTTGCGGACCAGGTCCCCAGAAGGGGGCGTGCAGAAGGCAACCACATATTGATGTTTCTCTCCCCCTCTTTCTCCCTCCCTTCCCCTCTGCCTACAAATAAATAAAATCTTTAAAAAAATAAATAAATAAAACTGAATAATCAAGTAGAAGTGCTATAAGCAATATTCAATGGCATAAAGGTTAACCCTAAAAAGAAGTAATCAACTAACATCAGGCAGTGATTGAGAAGAAGAATTATACTAGGTTCATCTTTTTTCATTTTCGATGAATGAAAACTATCTAAATAAAAAAGGATTAAACACAGAAAGTTACAAAGGCAACGATTACAACAAAAATATAGAAGCATACATTAAAACAAGGAAAGAAAACATAGGCCATATATAGTGAAAGAGAACTAAAAGAAGCAGTAAAAACAAAGCATAAAATAATATAGCAATATTAAAACCAAGCAAATAAATTATATCCACTATGAAAATGGACTAAATTCATCCATTGAAAGAAAGCCTGTTGGGCCCTGGCCGGGTGCTTAGTTGGTTGGAGCACCAGCCCGTACACCAAAAGGTTTCGAGGTTGATCCCAGGTCAAGGCCATACTCCTAGGTTGTGGGTTCGATCCCTGGTCAGCGTGCCTATGGGAGGCAACTGATCGATGTTTCTCTGTCACATCAATGTTTCTCTCTGCCCCCCGCCTCTAAAAAAATCAATAAACAGAACCTCAGGTGAGGATTAAAAAAAAGAAAAGAAAGCCTGTTGGATTGGATTACAAAGCAAAACCCAACCATCCTATTTCATCACTTTCCAGAAACCTATCTTTTCACATTTTTGCAGGTATGATATTGACATATGATTTATAATTGCTCTCAGCCAGACAGAGGTCATGATGTTGCAGGGAGTGCCCACCTGCGTGCAAACTTGGCCCCAGCTCTTCACGTTATTATCTCTTTGCAGGACTGAGCATGCTGGAGCTACAGGTAGGGAGGGTGTCGCTGCTATGACCCGATGACTCAGTCCCAAAACACAAAGTTAGTTTACATGCAGTCAGGCACCAAAACTGAGCACAGAGCATAAGTTTGATATCGCTGAAAGAATGACAACAACCAAGGTCTTTAAAGGGAAAAGGATAAGGAAGATTCCCCAAGGAGATGAAGTTGTCAGGTCCAGTGATGCCAACTAAAGGCGGCAGCTGCAAAATGACCAGGAAGAGATGAAATAAAGCCCAAGGAGTGAGGGGCTAGTGTGACAGTTCACTCACTATGCAGGACTATCTTAGGGCACTAAGTTTAACTATTTTTAAAAGAAAAACACTGTTAAATGAACCTCCACTTATACATCTTTGTGCTTTGTCAAAATTGTCCTTCAGAAAGCTTTGTTGCTTGTTTATCAACCGTCTCTTGACAAAAGATAAGCTGAGACCTTGTGCATACTTCTCTCTATGCCAAACTACAGAGTAACCATTCAACTACACTGCCTTAAATTTAACATTCGGACACAAGGGTTTTTAAATTTTTTGTTCTTATTAAGCCATATTTTTTAAATTTTATTTTTCAATTACAGTTTACATCCAATATTATTTTGTATCAGTTTCATTTTTTAAAAATTTAGTTTCAGGTGCGTAGACAGCATAGTGGTTAGACAATCATACACTTTACAAAGTGTTCACCCTGATATTTCTGGTACCCACCTGGCACAGTACATAGTTAATACAATATTCCTGACTATACTCCTTATGCTGTACTTTCCATCCTCGTGACTATTCTGTAACTATCAGTCTGTATCTCTCAATCCCTTCACCCTTTTCACCCAATGGCCCAACACCCTTCCTCTGTGGCAACCATCAGCCAGACACAAGGTTTTCTAAGTTTGGGAGCAAGAACACGAGACCTCAGAAGGCTAAGAAGCACTCAGCACTCCCTTCTCACTTGTACTTACTACACACACCCCGGGGTGGGGGAAGACTCACTCTGCCACGCGGCTCAGCATGACCCACAAATTGCAGGCTAGCACTTTGAAATGTCATTTTTATTGATCTCTATTTGATGTTCCATTTGCCTTTCCTGGAGTAGACAAATTATGTTTATAGCATTTCCCTAATAGCAGACCCTGAAAATCTGAGTTTCGATGAGCTCTGAAAAAAATGTAACCAAATGAAATATCAACTAAATAAAACTATCTGAATGCACATAAATTAATGCTGATTCTAGCATTGAAATATATCTTCCTTGAGACTTCATAGGTCACAACAAAGGTGCCAATGCACCGCATAACAGAATAACACATTTCAGAGCATAACAGGTAGCTGAAAACTGTAAGGAAAGTCAAATCTCAGGCACAACATGTAAATCTGCCACCTGAGCACATGAAATATAAAGGACGGTTCAAAGAGTGAGATCAGAAAAACGAGTATCAAGTCCTAGTCTGTAAAGCCTAGAAGTCTGTGCAGCACTGCCAGTTCCGTAATTAAAATCAAGCAACAAGGTCAATTTCTCTTGCTAGCTACCGCCATTCTTTTATAGCAACTTTGAAAATAAATTAGTCAATGAAAAGCTATTGTTACTCCATAATAACAGACGAAGAGTTTAGTTTATGGAATAGGTGTAATATTTAAAGGTATTCTACTACTTTCAAATACAGTAGTTATTTAATAACATAACATAAACAAGTTGCATAACGTTAAATTAGAGAGCAATTACGATCTCAAGTAATGGCACACCACCCTTAGGTCCATTTTCACACAGGAGTGAGCTGCCAGTCTTAAGGTGAAGACACACTAACAGAACAGGTAATTATCAACAGAGAATAGATGATTTAGTAAGCCTATGATCTGAAAAGCCAAAATCTTACATTTTTAGAGGAATGACTGATTTTGAACTTTTTACTCCATAGAAAGCATATAAGAAATCATAAGACCATTAATTACATAGTAATGCAGTGAAACCAAAGACATTATATTTCAAAAAGCTTACACTTCTACTCATCCTCCAAAAGCTATTCAAATACCATGCCTTTAAACTATATTGATCGGCCCAGGCACACATAAGCTGTAATGCATCTGACATTCTGGACGCTCAGTCTTTTCTAAGAATACTGTCCACATTCTTCTTTGCACTGTATAATTTTTTAATATATTACAACTGTACTACTAGCATTTTAAGTTCTTTTTGAGCACTCAATAAAGGATGAATAAATGATTTGGATGGATGGTTAGATGGTGGGTTGGGCAACAAAATCCAAGGTTAGGGGTCACGGATGATTTAAGATGTTGAAAGTATTTTAAGACATGCACTCAAGAATCAGCATTAGATAACAGGTGAAATTATGGTCCTCAAGTTGTACCAAATCTATATGTCCTTTTCTCTTTTAAATAATTCTGAGTCTGTGAGGTAAATAACCTCTATAAGCAGCCCAAAAACCAACCTTTTGAAAATTCTTTAATACTTTATATTTTGGCCAGTGTTCTTATATTCTAATAAGCATTAAATATGAATTTCAAAAAGTCTTTATTATCAAAAAACCATACTCTGGCAGTACAAAGACAAGAGGAGTGGTTTAGCTCCAGACTAAGTTTTATTATGCAAAGAAACAAGAGCACCTAAATTTTCTTAAGAGTTTAATTAGATTTGAATCTCTAATATCCTTATGTAATAACACGAACAACATGCTTATCAGATAAAGGTGACAAGGCAGAGCATAAAACTATGTACACATTGTGACTACTGCCTGGTAAAACAAAACTTGGCAGAGGAAAAAGGGCCTAAAGGAAACGTAACAAAATGACCAGGATGATGGGTACAAAGGGCGATACCATGTGTGATGTTTTTCTACTTGCTGCTTTCTGGATCTTAGATAATCTATGTTCTCTCATTATGATACATCTCTATATAACTCCTCAGGGTTATCTCTTTATAGCTCCTTAAATTAAATGAGTACAAATCGTTTATTAATTACTATCCATTTTTATGTTTAAAAATACCACTTTGGACACCCTGGCCAGTGTGGCTCTGTTGGTTGGAGTGTCGTCCTGTAACCCAAAGTCTGCGGGTTCGGTTCCCAGTCAAGGCACATGCCTAGGCTGCAAGTTTGTTCCCTGGGTCTGGGGGCGTGTATGATCTCTGGGCTGGATGCAGTGTGAGCGGCAAACAACTGATGAGTCTCTCTCACATCGATGTTTCTCTCTCTCCCTTCCTCTCTCTCTAAATGTAATGGGAAAAAATGTCCTCGGGTGAGGATTAAGAAAGAAATAATACATATATAAATAAATAAAAATATCATGTTGGAATCAGAGAGGCATAAGTTTGAGTCACTGCCCAGTCACTCTAGTAGTATGAATTTGATGAAGTTACTTAACTTCTCCAAGCCTCAATTTTCTCATGTAAGTAAACCTACTGAGCAGGATTAAGTAACATCTCATGTAAAACACCTACCGCGGTGCCTAGCTCACAGCAGTGATCAATTTATACTACTTCCACTTTCAACATTTTTCGTCATCAATTGAATTCCTATAAATTAAGTAGACATCGCTGATTAAGTACTTTGCTTAAGAGGCAATCCATTTATCTTAAGAAAAGCCTCCTCCATCGAAGGACTTTAAAATCTACTAAGAAGCTTAGGAATACATTTTTAATAGAGCCCAGTAATCTTTTCCACTTAGCCTGGATAAGAATGCAGAATCCTTCAAAACACAGCAGCCCAGGAGAAGCCATGAGACTGAAAACCTATTTATCATCAGCAACCCAAACATGGGATTCCTAAGGAGGTGCTCCCAGCACACACAGCACAAGGCCTATGACACAGGAGAGGGATGAGTTCATTCCACAGGGTAGCCGAAGAATTAAATCTATGACTCAATTCCAGTTCACCCAATAAAACATTTTAACAATGCAGATATTTAAAAACAGGTGTTTACAGCTTTTTTAAAAATTGGTTTAGTACTTCAAAAAAGAAACATGACAGGAAATCTTCATGGCTTTGGATTTGGCAATGATTTCTTAGCTACGATACCAAAGCACAAGCAGTGAAAGAAAAATTTGATAAACTATACTTTTTCAAAGTTAAAAACTCTTGTGTATCAAAGGACATCATCAAGAATGTGAACATAATCTAAAGACTAGACGAAAATATTCTCAAATCGTCTGATAAGGATGAACATGTAAGGAAGTCCTGTGAGTCAACAACAAAAGGAAAACCCCATTAAAAATTGACAGGAAAACCCCATTAAAAATTGACAGAAAAATTGAATAGACATTTCTCCAAAGAAGATAAGCAAATAGTCCTAGCTAATGTGGTTCAGTGGACTGAGCGCTGGCTTGTGAACTGAGTGGTCCCTGGTTCAATTCCCAGTCGGGGGACATGCCTGGGTTGCCGGCTGAGTCCCCAGCTGGGGACGTGTGAGAGACAACCAATTGACGATCTCTCGCACACTGATGTTTCTTTCCCTCTCTTTCTCCTTCCCCTCCCCTCTCTCTAAAAATAAATAAATAAAATCTTTGGGGTAAAAAAAGAAGATAAGCAAATAGCCAAAAAAACAAAAAACAAAACAAAAAAAAAAAACGCATGAAAAGGTGATCGACGTTATGAGTACAGGAAAATAAAAAATTAAAACCAAAATGACATACCACTTCACAATTTCTGGAAAGCTATAATCAAAAAGAGAGAAAGTAAGTGTTGAGAAGGACACGGAGAAATGAGAACCATCATACATTGCTGGGGACGAAAAATGGTGCAGCCACTGTAGAAAACAGTTTGGTGATTCCTCCAAAAACTAAACATAGCATTGCCATATGATCCAGTAATTCTACACCTAGGTATATATACAAAAAAATTGAAAACAGGGACTCCAACAGATATATACACAGTACTGCATATATAGTACTGCAGCACTATTCACAAAGCCAAATGTAAAAACACCCATGTATGTCCACTGATGGATGAATAAATAAAATGTGGTATCTACATGCAATGGGACATTATTCAGCTATAAAAAGGATGAAATTCTACCATATGCTACAACATGGATAAGCCTTGAAAATATTATACTAGATGAAATAAGCCAGACATAAAAGGACAAATGCTGATGATTCCACTCATCTGAGGTACCTGGGATAGTCAAATTCATGGAGACAAAAGTAGAGTAGAGGTTACCAGGGCCTGGGGGGGCAGGTGGAATGTGAGTCATTGCTTAATGGTGATAGTTTCTGTTTGGCGTGATGAAAAAGTTTTGGGAATAGTGGTGATGTTTGCACAACACCAGCAATTAATGCTACTGAACTGCGAATTTAATGTTATGCATGTATTTACCACATTAAAATAAATTAATTAAAGTAAACTTAAAGGTCGGGGTTAAAAAATACAGGATATTAAGTAAAAATAACCACATCAGTACCTTTCCACACACTGCGTTCGGGATAGAGGGGGCCGACATCTCTGGTTCCGAGCTTCTCGGGCAGCAAGTCTGGCTCCTGACAACTGAGAGTACGAAATCCACTTAATATACTATCAAACTTGCTACCATGCTAGAGAAACTGGTACCGCATTCTGACATCAAGAAGCCAGAAATTCAAGCAGCTTAAAGTTCTAGACAAGCATTCATTTCAGGGGGGGAAAAAAACCCCAAAACGTTAAACTGGAAGAAGTCTAGAATAGTTTGAAGCAGTAGCCAACATACTGAAGATTAAAGCACGAAGATGAACTTACATGTGGCAATCTTAACAGGTGTACAGAAGGGTAATACACAAGACTGTTTTCTAATAAACCTAACAAAGTTGAAAATACTCTAGTCAAAACTTTCAGAAATTATTAGACCGAATCCTAGAGGATCCCCAGTTCACGACTATTTCTGTAAGTGCCCAACAGCTGTATAAAAAATGTTCCATGCAAATGTTCAAAAACACATGTTTTTCTAAAACACTTTCTGGAACGATCAAGACCTAGACTCTTTAGGGAGAAAGCTGTCTCTATTGGCAAACCCAGTATTAACACCTGAGAAAGTCTTAATGGGAGCTAAGTCTTGGAGACAACAACTTCAGATATCAGTGATCAAAGTAAGTTCAGAGTAAGTATGAACTCCAGTCTAACAACAACAACAAAAATCTTCATGTCTTAAAAGATTTCTCATGCAGTCTCAAAAAGGTCACATACATCAAAATAAAAAAATATATATCCAAAAAGTTAATATACCTTTTCATCTTCCCATTGAAAAAAATCACAATCTTTTCTATCTCTACAGGCCGAGCAGGCATAAAACCTCCGTGTTTCTTCTTTCCCTCGGCTCACCTTCACAAACAAAAGAGTGGGTCCTAGTTCCAGAAGAGGAAAAACCTTGTCAAACAATAACCATCTACATCAAGTTCCTAGTTTTCACCGCCCTTCAATAAAGTTTTAATTTGATGCACAACTTGTCATAATTAAGTTCACTGCTTTAACAGTTAGGAAATAATTTTTTGGTCTCGCCAGAAATAGAATGCTATTGTTAGAAGAACTGCTGTCCACATGGTGAATGGCCTGGGTCCGGAGAACCGAGCACTTTGGTACCTCGGTCCGCTCCACGCAGTTCTACTGAGCTTTAGAGCTGGACACACCCTCTGCCTGCGAGTTAGAAGGAAAGCAGCTCTGGTTTCTAAGCAAGAATTCATGCCACCGTTCTCCCTTTTTTTTTTTAACTGAAAAGACAGCAAATTAACAAAAGAAATCCCCAAATACTCAGCAAAGGGAATTACTCGATAACACGCATCCCCTTTGCCTAGCCTCTGCCCCTGGCCGCGGGACCAAAACCATAGTGGGAGCTTTCAGTGACGTTTCTTAAGTAAAATGAAAAACCACAACTTCGCGAGGAAGAAGCGTTTTCCAGGCATCACACACCGTGGGGGAGAGAGGCTGATTAAAAACTCGGGAGCCCTACAAGCCCATGGAAACTCAGGGTACCCTAGCCCCTGGGCGCCCGACAGTCAGGCTGAGCCCAAGCACGGACCCACCGTGAGGACACAGCGGGGCGGGGGTGGCAGGATCAGAGACAAGCACCACCTCCATTCCCGCGCTCCCCCGGTTGCTTGAGCTGCCCTCTGCCTCTACGGCCCCAAGCCGATCCCTGAGGGCCGCCATCTTCCCGCCGCCGTCCCAAAAGCCTCAGTCCAAAAAACAAAAAACAAAAAAAAAAACGAGAAAGAGCGCCACCACGACTCGCAAAGATTCACAGCGCCCCCGCGCGAGTGGGAGGAGCTGCGGCCACCGGGGTGAGGTCGCTTCCTGAAACAGTCGCCGCCAGCCCTGGCCTGCCCCTAAACAGTGTTTGGCTTAGGAGGGTACGCCTTTCAGGCAACTTGTTGGACCTGTGCAATAAGCTTACCTATTTCCTGCTACACTCCTTAGCACCTGTGTGTACCTTCTTTTCATAAGAATACATGCAAGAGATGAGATGAGATGAGATGAGATTTGGTCCTGCTTAAGCCCAAAAGGCAGCATCACCACCAACACCAATTGACAATAGAAATAGCTGATGCCTCTGTGCTTCATGAAACCACTCTGCTTTCAAAGTTGTTGGCACGGTGTCGTCTTATACCTTTCGAACAGTGTTTATAGTTGCACATTATAGTTGCATATCCATCGACATTTATATATTGTGAAGAAACAAAATCGCCCCTATTTGATACCTCAGTAGCAAATGACATGATTGTCTACATAAAAAATCCCAAGAAATCTACCAAAATACTCTAGTTTAAACTGAGTTCAACAAGGTTGCAGGATACCAGGTAAACATACAAAAATCTATTGTACTTCTATATACTAGCAAAGATCACAGGAGCACAAGATTAAAACTAGTTTACCACATACAAACACTCAAATGAAATACTTGGGTTTTACATAAATCTAATAAAACATGTACACAGAACTTGATTGCTGAAAGCTACAAAATCCTGATGAAGAAATCAAAGGAGATCTAAATAAATGTACAGGCATGCTGTGTTGGTAGATTAAAAGACTCAACATAGTGAAGATATCAGTTTTTCCCAAGTTTATGGGAGATACAGGTTTAGATCCATTTCTATCAAAATCTCAGATTTTTGTAGCTATAAACCATATTATTCTGAAATTTATATGAAAAGGCAAGGGAATTAAAATAGTTAAAACACTATTGACAAATAATAATAAAGTAGGAGGAATTAATCTATCCAAATTTAAGACTTATATAGCTGCAGTAAACACACACATATAGCTGTAGATGAAATAAATCTTCTTATAGTATTCAAAGAATCGATGGTACTTGTATGTATTTAAATTCATACATTTGCTACTATGCTACATTAATTTAGAACTATTGCACTTTTCCAAGCACATTTCATGCAATGATTTCACTCAAATCCTTTACCTGCACCTGTAGTACCTGGTCTTTGGCATAATAATTCCCCTCTTCAAGTTGTCCAGCACAAGTTATTGGCGTGACTATATCTTTAGGATAGTGAACTTTCTAATGGTCTTTATGAAAATTTTATCTCAAGACCTAACTACTCCTAGTCATTAATGTTAATACTCCCATTTAAAAATTTTAACTAATAGGTAGAGATTTGTAACCTTTAAAAGGCTTGTTTTTAAAACTTGCAACTGAATTTATAAAATCGTAGCACTAAAAAGCTACTGAATTCATATTTTCTGATTTACTCTTAAATAATTCTGATGCTGTGAGGTGAGCTCTATAAGCAGCCCAAATCAATATAGACTTGCAGCCTTTACAGTAAAAGTTCAGAAAAGGTTGTCCAAATAAGGTAAATGAAAGAACACCTCTTAGTGGGAGAGACTCGAAAGGTTTCGTATACAAAGCAGCTCTCTCTTTTTTGAGGGATAATTTGAGGACCGGAAAAACTCACCTATATTTAGACATGTATATGTAGTGTCTGTTGAATGTTAACCGAAGAGGTCATGAATTTGAGCAATAAGTTATGAATGTTTCATTTCGTGGTGTAATAATATTTTTAATTTGTACAGGAAAATCCCTGAGTAGACAAAAGCTAAGAGACATAGAAGATTCTCAAAGGAAACCAGTGGTAGACCTGAAAATGGGCCCCTTAAAGTCTTAGCACTGAGAGAGACCTGCTACGCTTGCCTGTAATGATCCTGAATGCCCCTAAGATGGGCTCCAATTCAGCTACTGCGCCACCAACCGATGCGGACAAATTGGTGAGCTTTCCATAGGCACCAGGATATCTCACACCTTGATTTTGTTAATAGGATAAAAGTCCTCCAAGCCCCAAATCTCCCACAGGGATAGTAGTTGAAGTCAGAGGAACATTTTCTGGTGGGTGCCTGACCGACTTCCCTATCTTCTGTTAGAGAACCCAGCTTTACTTTGGGTAGCTGACCCTCGCCAGTTTTAGCCCATGTCGTTGGAGAGGTGCAAAGAACCCTAAGGACTGGCTTGGGCTTGGGCTTGGGCAGGTAACTCGGGGAATGGCTGAAAAAGCTGTAACAATTAGATTTTGTCATCTCAGTGGCATCCATAATACTGACTTATCACGTGTCTGAGGGGTTCAGCTCTTCAGCTTTTTCTGAGTTAGGTCGTGTATCTAATGGTTGGCCAGTCCATGTTCATCTGGGCTAGGATAACTCAGCTCTCCTTGTGTCTCTCATCCTCCTTGCAATGGACTGAATTTTGGTGTCCCTCTCAGCTTCATATGTTGAGATCCCTAACCCCGCAAAGTGATAGTATTAGCAAGTAGAGCCTTTGAGAGGTGATTAGGTCATGGGGGTGAAGCCCTCATAAATAGGATTAGTGCCCTTTTAAGAGGCTCCAGAAAGTTCCCTATTCCCTTCTGCTATGCCAGGATACAAGGAGAAGTCTGTGACCCAGAAAGAGCCCTCACCCAACCTTGCTGGCACCCTGATCTTAAACTTCCAGCTTCCAGAACTATGAGCAGTAAATTTCTGCTGTGTTTGAGCTACGCAGTCTGTGTTATTTTGTTATAGCAGCCCTAATGAACTAAGACACTCCTGGCACCACGGGGCCGGCCTGGGCACGTCATTCTCATGGGGGTGGAAGAAGCACAAGAGGGCTCAGAGAAACAGTCAAACTCCTGGAGGCCTAGGCTTGGAGCTGCCACTGTCACTTCTACCTCATTCTTTTGGCTTGAGCAAGTCACATGGCCAAGTACTGCAAAGCTACATGGCAAAGGGTCAGAAAGGGCTGAAGAATTGGGGTCCGTGACACAATCTATCACAGAAGCATTCTTGTCTGGGATAATCAAGTGACTGGTGGCAGTGTTTCCAAAAATTTAAGGAGCCCTTGCCTTAGCAAGAAGTCAATAAAAAGGACCCAGGACTAGGAGATAGGAATTGTGACGATACCATATGAGCAGCTAGATCCAGCCACGCCTTCTGTTTTCAGTTCTAAGAATCATGAATTCCTTTATCTCCTTAGGCCAGTTTGAGATGGGGTTATTTCTATCAGTCACAACAAAGAATGGCAACTAAAGTTCTTAGGCTACGGCCATAATATTGGATGGATGGATGCCTATTAATATGTAATGAAACTCTTTCTCAGGCAAGACCAGCTCACCTTTCTCTCTCCTCTCCCTGCCCCAATTCTTATCAATCATCCTGCTATCCTTCCCTTCATCCTCTACCCATCAGCGGGCTGTCCTGCTGAGGCTCTTTAAATTAGACTAACGAAAGAGAGATTAACAAGAGAGAAAAACAGAAGTTAATTAACTGTGCATCAAACACACACGGAACACTTAAAGATGAGTAACTCAAAGGAGTGATTAAAATTTGGCCTTATACAACATCTTAATGGAAAGAAAACCAATACATTTTTAGAGATGTGATCAGAGAAAGGAGAAGGGCTCTGAGCTCTAGGGTGGCAAATGGTAGAAAGGCAAATACATGGGGAAACTAATGGCAGATAAAGGTTAGTTTTAGCACATTGTTATGTAGATGCCTTTCGTGCCCTCTCTGGATTGATGGGGGTCTCGAAATGTCTCCACTGATTAACTTATGTCCCTCTAGGTAGAGATGGGAGAGGGCAGACCCCTTTACAAATCATGTCCTGCTTTTAGGCAAATGGGGAGGACAGGAAGCTTTTCTGTGTCTGCTCCTCCTTGATTGCCTTCAGCTTGAAATAATCCTTATGCCAAAGTGGCATGTTTGGGAGTGACATATTCTGCCACCCCTCCTCCATCTCTTCATTCGGAGTCCAAAGCTTTTTCTACAGCATCCTCTGCAGATTACGCCAAAGTCTGCGTCATGGACAACTTGACCTCTCTGGGCCACAGACTTTCAAAACTCAAAGGTAATACTATTTCCCCTTAAGACGTATTAGGGTGGATGCTGTTCAGTAAACGAGCCGCATTTTAGCTAGAGATTCAGAGAATTACGCATTTCCAAGTGCTCAATGATCACATGGAGAGCTAGTGTAGCTAGATGTTAACATTGCTTAGCAACTCTGCCAGGGCAATGGCGACCTTGGTTTAAAGCAGTACCTTGATTTAAATGCAGTCCCTGATTACCTCTAAGTCCTGCCATTTGGAACAAACCCTTGAAGGGTAGAATAGCTTTCTGGATTGTTCCCAAAACCACACTGAGATGAAAGGCAGTTTTATTCACCCTGACAGGCGGTTAGGGCTAAGTGTCACTGAATCTGGTTAAACCAGTTCCGGCAGCCAGGGACCAGCCCAAAGATGTTTATAAGAACTTTCTGAATTGGGAAAGGGGAGGCTACTTGATTTTGCTGTTTCCTCAGGCTTCAGTGGTTTCCAAAGTCTTAGCTGTCAAATGGGAGTAGTGTAACCGGAGCTGAGGAACAGCCGGGGTTCCTGGAGTCAAAGGAAAAATAAACACATCTCTTTGCTTACAGTGTACCTTGGCTGCACGTTTTTGATATCATAGGCTTTCAATTTCCAGATCTAAAAAAACCCACCAGGTGACATGCAGAAGCACAGTCACCAACTGCCCGGTTCGCATTTCATGGGCTGGACCCGGATGTCAGGGTTCTGAACAAAAACCCTTTTGAAATGTCACTTAGTTTTTCAGGGAGTCAGGTTTGGATAAATCTCTTACTATTACCTGGTGACCCTCAGGTGCCTCTTCCTCTGAACCGCAAATCAACTTGTGTCACACACAGAACACTTTAAAATAGCCTTTTGATTCCAAATCTGTCACCACGCTCCGGGAAAGACGATACAAAATTGAGAAATTGGCGTGTGCACAGATCCCCTTTATGCAATAATCCAAACCCAGCATCACAGATGTATGCCTTATTTCATCATCTAAAACCAAAAACCCAAACGTACGATTTATACACACAGACAGCTTCTCAGATGGAAACAGAATCTATAACTAACAGAATTTGTACTGCACTCTTCACAAAATATACCTTATTTCGTCCTCATTACAAATCTCTGGAATTACCATCAGCTCATGTATTTCACATGTGGAGAGAAAGCTGGTCTGGGAGACTGCAAAATCTGACCAAAGACAGGGAGCTAATAAGGGGCAGAACCAGGACTTTAGTGCAGGTCTATTCCAACCTCAGCCTCTTAGTCAAAAGAGAATCGTGGCGTATCTGCCATTCATTGAAGGTATCAATATTAGAACCGTACGGTAATTTGTAATGACAAAAGTTAAATCTATTGCATTACTTGGTGGTAGAATAAAAACTTTAAAGATTTAAGGATTTATTTTTCCCAAAGAACACTTTACATGGATTCTGAAGCCGGGTAAACCTTACTGAATAAAATGATGCTGATTAATAATGCAATTTGCTTGAATAAATGCATTTTTGTTATATACTAAAACTTTTTAATATATAAAAAGAGGGTGAGTCATACCCTCCACAGTCCAAGAGAAATCTAGACATTGAAAATATCTTTCTATAATAAATATGAAAAATGTTGAGAGCTCAAGTCAAAGGCAGCCGAGCATTTAGTTTACAAAGCAATTACAGTGCCTCCCTTGTGTGCAAGGAGTTTACAATCTGAGAGGCACGGGTAGAAATGCGCAGGGGTAGGGCGCATAGTCAAAGGTTAGGAAGGACATTATTCCTTAGAAAATATTTGATTTTAGATCTATTACCATTGTCAGGTTTTCCCTCTCCCTCGGAGCAGCATTTAAAGAGTAAATCCAAGAGTTGAAATTGTATCTTATTGATTTTTGTATTCCTATTAACTTTTGGAGAATCTGGCATACAGTGAATACTTCATACATTTGTAGAATTCAATGAGTGATTTGTATCTATCATCCCAACTGCTTCCCATTCAGGAGCTGGGGTTTTATAAAGGAAATGAAACATAGCTAAAGCCAAATTCATGTATTTGCCATGACTGAGATATGAGAGGTTCTGGTTCACAATTACGTAGAACAGAACCAGGAGCCCAGCAGTAAGCAAGACATTTATCTCTACAGTCAAAATAATTATTACAAATCCAAGTTGAAAAGTTCTTAAACATGAAGAAGAACTCTCAGACCACACCTCAGAAAATGCTTACAGCTGGATGTTCCTATGATCTCAGTCTTTCGTTGGGGATATGACCCAGAAGGTGGCTGGCACTGTGGTAATGACCAAGGCAGAGGCTGATCTTGGCCACAGTAGACAGACATTAGACAGACATATGCAGGTGCTTAAGTTTCTTACTTTGAGTGGTCTTATGGACTGAAGTGTGTTCTCTCCCAAATTCATGTTGAAGGCCTCACCCCCAATGTGACTGTATTTGGAGGTAGGGTCTTTAAAAAGATTTAACCCTATATTAAGGTTAAGTGAGGTCATATGGGTGGGTCCTAATCCTATAGGAGTGGTGTCCATATAAGAAGGGACCCCAGGGATGTGAGAGCACAGAGAAAAGGCCATGTGAGCACACAAGGAGGAGGCTTTCTGGACCAAGGAGGCAGATCAAACCATCCCTGCTGGCACTTTGACCTTGGACTCCCAGCCTCCAGGCTGTGAGAAACCAAGTTTCTGTTGTTTAAGCCACTTAGTCTGGGGTATTTTGTTATGGTGGCCCGAGCAAACAAATAAAGGTGGTAAACCAAACATGCATGGAAACGTGCTCCCATATAAAGGCTTATTCTTTTAATAGAATAATCGAAACATGGAAAATGACAGACAAGAAAAAACATTCACTTACCTGCTGCCCAGATTTTAACAAATGCGGGCATCTCATCATATTTGCTGCAGTTTTCTCAATTCTTTTACGGTTTGGTGGTGTAGGGATCTTGCATGTCTTTGGATAGACTCATTCCTGGGATTCCGATGTTTTGCTACTGCTATAAATGGTACTTTTTAAAATTTTCTAACTAACGTTGTTGGTACAAAAACCTTACAAAATTCACTTACTAATTCTACTAGTTATTGATAGATTCTTTTGAATTTTCTCCATGGTAATTGTCATCTGTAAATGATGACAGTGTTCTTTCTTAGTTTCTGACCCTCATACCTTTATCTCCTTCCTGCTTTATTGCCCTGGTTAGGCTCTACAGTGCAATACTGAGTAAGACGGATGAAAACAGGCAGCCTTGGCGGGTAGCTGATCTCGGAGGAAGCATGTGGAAGGCAAAACAATGGCTCCCAAAGATGTCCATGTCCTAATTGCCAGAATTTATGGATATGTTACACGGCAAAGGGGAATTAAAGTTGCA
Source organism: Mormoops blainvillei (assembly GCA_004026545.1). Lineage (NCBI taxonomy): Eukaryota > Metazoa > Chordata > Mammalia > Chiroptera > Mormoopidae > Mormoops > Mormoops blainvillei. The sequence goes on along the minus strand of PVJD01000986.1, from coordinate 140,249 downwards.
GATGGAATTAAGGTTGCAGACCAGCAAGGCTTCAATATAGGAAGATTAACCTAGATTCCCTGGGTGGGCCCAATGTAATCCCTGGAGTCCTTTAAAGTGGAAGAGGAAAAAAGTGAAGGGATTCAGAAGTACAAATTGGTAGTTCCAGAACAGTCATGGGGATGTAAAAGTATAGCACAGGCAATATAGTTCATAATATTATTAAGTACCGATTGTGTCAGATGGGTCCTAGATTTATCAGGGTTATCACTTCGTAAGTCATATAAATGTCTAATCACTGGGTTGTATACCTGAAACTAATATAGTATTATAGGTCAACTGTAATTGAAAAATAAGTTATTTTAAAAAAGTGGAAGTGAGAGGCAGAAAAGTTGATGTGAGTGATTTGATGAGAAAAGGATCCAACTGAGAACCCACTGTAGCTGGCTTTGAAGATGGGAGGGAGAGGGCGACAAGCCAAGGAATGAGGCCACTAGAAACTGGAAGTGCAGGGAAACATCTTCCCCTCAAGACTCCAGAAAGGAACACAGCCCCACTGACACCCTGGTTTGGACCAATGAGACCTGTATCAGACTTCTAACCTGCATAACTGTTAAGATAATCAATCTGGATTATTCAAGCCACTAAAGTTTGTGGTAATTTATTTTAGCAGCAGTAAACTACTACAGTAACCTTTAGACTTTCCAACACTATGTTTCCTATGCGGTTTTTGTGAATGTGTTGTCTCTTTGCTCGTTACTTTGTTTACTTCTGAAACATATTAACCCTAAAATTTCCTCTGACCAGTCAGCTCTCATTTTATTTCCCTGTTGCTTGCCCATCTCTTTTCTGAACTTTTCCAAATGTGATGCTATGTTATGCTTAGGTTCTACCATTTCTTAAATTCCTTCAGTGTTTAAAAAATATCTTTTCCCCTGCTTTGTAAATGTTTTTGGGGTATCTTCATTTTCTGTGGGACACTTAGATTGCTTATCCTGTTTTTTTTAAAGCATGTTGTCAGATGTGGTCATGTTTATATGACATGGGTTCTATTATTTTTCCTCCTCTATTTTTAGAAGATTCCTGTGTTCTAACAGGTGAGGTGAGCCAGGACAGTGTCCCAGTTTTGTGGTCCTAGGGTTCTCTTCCGTAGTTACTAAATGGTATTAAGTAAGTTTTCTGTGTACCTCTTTGGTACTTCTGAAGTCTGCTCTCTTTGGTCCCGTTCTACCCAGTGTCTGAACCTTCTCTCCTTTACCCCCAGCATCCTTCCCTGTCAATGTGTGTTCTATACCCAATAGTTCCACCTGGTGCAGGGTTGCGTGCTCCCACTGGCTATTTCTGAGAATCCTGAAGACCAGGTTGCCCTAGCACCCTCCTATCTTTCTGCAGGCTCCTTTTACCAGCAGATAATTAATTGCTGGACAGCCCTCTCCCAGTTGTACTTTTTGCATCCACTGGCTGAGGTTTGCCTCTACTATTGTGGGCACCTCCTTCGGGGCTGAGCACACGTTGGCAAATTCTGGGTCCTTAGGCTTCTAGAAACATCCCAAGTTCTCCCTTGCTTTCTGCTTGCTCTTCCAAGTTGTTGTTCTCACATGATCCTGTTGCTCTGGATGGTTTTAGTTCACGCTGCTCAGATTCTGGGATTCACGGGGATAGTCTATCGCCTAATTTTAATGAAGATGGTGTCGCGGTTTTTTTCCCTTTGGTATAAGATAGCTTGAAGGGGATTTGGGGGATTAAAAAACTACCCTCTGCTGCTGCCATCCTGCCTCCTATAATTTATTTTTTACTTTAAAATGACTTGTATTTTTTTCTGTTTACATTATAATGCTCAAGATAGGTCAGACTAGGCTTTAGTAATGAAGAAATTCAAAATTTTCATGACTAAACACATTTATTTCTTGTTCCTGTCAATAGTCTAATGAAGTCGGTGGGATCTCCTTTCCCAGCAGTGACTCGCAGGCCCTGACACCTCCATTCTGCAAACTGTCTGTGTATAGCAAAGTAGGAAGACGGGGAGTGTGTTCAATCATGATCATGGACTATGATGGCAGTGACTTTTACTACCAGGTCTGGAAGTCACATATATCATGTGTCCCCACATCTCACTGGCCAGAACTCAGTCACAGGCCCCAAACTAACTGTAATGTAGGCTTGAAAACACAGAGCAAACAATCTTTGCCACAACTTTGTACAGGTGCTCAAGCAACTTTGGCAAAGAAGGTAGACTATAAAACATAAGATGCTGCCCATCTTTTCATATGTATGTAAAGGACTCAAGGCGTAATCTGATTAAAGAACATGTCTCCATCATTTTTAAATAAAATTTTAATTCCATTAGTACAGTATTTTAAATTTATTAAAAATTGTGAATCAAATTGTTTTCAAGTCTGCAAAACATGTTTCCAGATTCTTCAATTTTTGACAAATTTGGGGGAGAATGAGGCAGCATATAATTAAATAAAATTAAAATGTCTCAATTATAAAGGTTCCAGTTAAATATATCTTTTGGAATTACAAAGAGTTAAACTATACTACTAAGACATGAAGTAAGAAACTGGTGGTTTGGCATAATTTATAAACATAAACTTGTTTACAAACCTAAATATGCAATATACATACTTCAGGAGAAATCTAGCCTTAAGACAATTTCTACTACTTTTAGTCTACCATTTGACACTATAAATATATTCACTGAAAAAATTTAGCACAATACTTAAATAAGAATTAAGTTCATAAAAATTTACAAAATACAATCAAATATGCTCTGACATATAATCACATCTTAAATATTTCAACTTAGCTTTTCTGGCCTGGTAAGACCATTAAAAAATATTTCCACACTATTTTAATTTTAGGATATAAAACGGTAGTAACTTACTAAGATTTTCATTTTAAAAATTAATATAGCAATTCTCAAAATACTGAAAAAAATACTGTTTTATGAAAGCAGTACCCACATCATAACAACTTAGTTCTTTTAGAACACATCTTCAAAGGCACAGTTCAATTACTAGTATTTATCTAAAGGTAGGAGCTTGCACTTTAAACTTCCAGTTTTCCATCATCTCAACACTAAGGTGACGAAGGGTGGGGGTGGGTGGGTAGGAGAACAGTTCCACGTGGACAACAGTATTCTTACTCATCACAGCCATAAAGGTCAAGAGAAAGGAGTGAAGAAAGGCAGAACTGCACACCTGTCTTCCACCCTAACTTAACCTTCAGGAAAAACTTTTGACACAAAAGTACTTAATTAAAAAAAAAACAAAAACACAAGACAGAAAGCTTAAAAAGCAAAAGGACAAAACTACAAACTACCCAGTTCAGCCCGAGTGGTGGTGTTTTTTGTTTGGAGCCTGAAGAAGAGAATGAAACTTCTGCTTCTTTGGACTCACATTTTCAAACTGGGTTCATCATAAATTTAAATCACATAGTGAATTAAAAGTGTTACAAATTCTCAGAATGTCAGACATACTGACATTCAAAATCAAACAAACGATTTTAGGACCCCAAAATACAATCCAATGTGCACTTTGAGATATGTTTTACTTATCAATGAACTTTAATACTAACTGAAGTACTAAACTAACAAGATTAGTAGTCGGGAGTAGTGATTAAGTAATTGATTCCATTCAAGGAACAAAAGGGAATTTTTAATGCCATTTTGCAATTTCAAAAACATTAAGGATCTACCTTAATTTTATACAATTCTCCTCAAGTCTCAGTTGAGTGTTTTCTTTTTTTTAAAAAGGGGGATATCTTTAGATTTTTTTCTCACTAAACAAAATAATTGACCAAAAATATTTTGAAGTACAAAAAAAAAGGACATCTATTACTTAAACAAGATATAATTTTCTGGTCCCTCACAATGGTCACTTTAGGGACTTATTCAAGTTCTAAAGTAGCAGCTTTTTAAATTAAGGCAACATTGTTTTATTCTTACCTGTTTTTCTATTAACGAATCTATTAAGTTCATAAGAGCAGTTTCATATTCAAAGGCCTTTTATAATGTCAGAAGAATTAACATAAACATTCTTCTCAGTGTTTAAAAAGTATATAAAAAGTTATTTTATTCAAAGTCAACAAATACCTTATTTTTCTATTTGAAATTCTAAAATAATTACAGTCATTTCAGAATGTGTAAACCATGAAATTACCTTTTCAACTAACATCATCAACATAAAGTACAATTTTTCTACAAAAATACAATATAGGAGATGATATATCTCTTCCCTGAAATAAAAAAGTTAACATTTGGACAAAAAACTGTAAACTTTTGATTACATTCAAAACATAACCATTAAAATACATATTATTTGAGGTTCTGGCAACCCGAGTGCTTAAGAGTAGATTTACATTACTGTAATGTAAATACATTTTACATTTTAACAGCACACGAAGGCCAGTTTGTTTCTCCTACAACTGCTACCAGGAGGAAAAAAATGGCTTCCTGCAGTGGAAAGTCTGGGTGAAAGAACTGCTGAGGTGGACAATCCGGCCCTGAGCTCTCCCTTGACTGTGTTCCACAATCACACAAGGCATTTGTACCAGCTGGACAGGACTCTTCCCGTCTCTCAAAGCCTGAGTGAGATTTAAGATCTGTGGAAAGAAGAGATATGTTCACCAACTCAAAAAAAAGATAAAAAAACCCTTCAGTTCACTGACACTAAGTTTAAACATTTATTCATAATTACAATTTTTATTTCATCCATTTATGTTCAATAGATTGTGATGAGTAACTGCTGTAACTATGTATTGTATGGATATATGTATATTTATACATATGACATATACACACAAAAGAGCACAAAATTAGAATTAAATAACTTTTGCCAACTGGTACCTTTAAAATATTCTAGAAGGCACCCGCATCCAGGAGAAACGAAATCAGAGGCTGAAAAAAGTGAGTGGTTCCACATACCCCATTTGACATAGAGCCTAAATCAATACTGGTCTAAAAAGCCTGGTTTTAACTACATATTCATTTAACAAATACATTTATTGAAAGCAAAATACATGCTAGGCTCTGTTCCAGTACTAGGGATATAACACTAGACGAACATACCAAATCTCTGCCTCACGGAGCTTACATTTTAGCAGGGGGAGGAGTCCATAAACAACATGAATAAGTAAATTATACCATGCATTAGGGTATAATTTACTTATTATTAGGGTATTTTTGGCATTTTGGGACCACACTGGAAGAGGAGTTGTCTTGGGCCACACAATAAATACATTGCAACATGTAATCACAAAAGAATCTCATAATGTTTTAAGCAAATTCACGATTTTATGTTGGGCTGCAGGTTGGACACCCCTGTTAGAAGGTAAAAGTGCCATAAAAAAGCATGATGAAAGGCCAGTGGGCAAGTGGGTTACAGATTTTGGGAAGGCAGCCATTTAAAATAAATTTTTATTTAACCACTAACTCGTAAATAGGAAACATAAAGTAGGAAAAATAAAATATACTACATTCCATGTTTACATATTCTCGGAATTGCTACTTGAGCATAAAAATAAGGTTATGAAACTCAATACATAGCTTACAGTCTATTCTACTCTTATTCAGATAAAATTTTAATAATTCATTTTCTTTTTTCCCTGAATATCAAGCAAAAAAATTCCCTTTGTTATGTATTTAGTAATAAGGAGGGCTCCTTCAAGTATGTGGAAATATCTAATCTACAGATGGTATGCACTTTACTGGTTCATTAAAGACTATTTAACAGTGATAAACATAAAGGTTGTAACACAAAGCAATGCTAATATATACACTTCTTAATACATTTAAATAGTATAAACTAGATGGTTTAGATCTTAGAAGGTTTTATTTATTTATTTTTAGAGACTGGGGAAAGGAGAAAGAGCAGGAGAGAAAATCAACGTGCCAGATATATGTCAATTGGTTGCATCTTGTGTGCCCCCAACAGGGGACCTGGCCCACAACCCAGGCAAGTGCCCTGACTGCCTGGGAAACAAACCTGCGATCTGTCTGCAGGATGACACTCAACCCACTGAACCATAGCAGCCAGGGCTAGATCTTAGAAGATTTGAAGTATTTAACACATCATGGAATTATTTCTAGCAACAGTAAGTTACTCACTGCATCTGTTTTAGGATCCCTTTTAAGTTCTTCCCTTAAAATCTCCTAGGGTGGCATATTTGAATAATAAGACAAAAAGAATTTATGAAATTCACACTTATAAGCATTGTTTTTACCATGAAAGTAAAATATGAGCATCAGCATGGTTAAGGAATGAAATTTTCTGGTTAGTTCCCTCTACTGGTTGTAAAAATTCTGTTTTAAAAATGTTAGTCTAAATACACTAATGTAAAAATAGCATCTAATGTTTTCCTGACTCTAAAAACAATACATAATTATTGTAGAGATTCTGGAAAACAGAATGATACAAAGAAAATAAGTCATTCTACAAGATTAACAATTTTCAAATATATACTAATAGTAAAAATTATTCTATCCTAAAACTATCCTAAATATTAATATTTGAGAGTTGAGAAAACACTTGATAATCCTGCATTTATTTACCAAATAAATATTTACTAAACAAGCACTGTGTTAGGGAGAAGACTCCTCCTCATAAAAAGAACCATGAGAGCCATAAAAACACCCACGTTCTAGAAACAACAGCCAGACGAACAAATAATGGCTATGTGCTGCGACAGACACTTTAACAACAGCAGACCTATGCCCTCACTTTAAAAAATCTGTTCCCCCTCCCTACATATCACCATTTTTTCATTTCTCAAATAAGAAGCAAATCTATTATTATTTGTATTTCCACCACGAGAACTGAGAAGAACCCAGCAGAGTTACAGCCAGCCTAAAGCACTCATAAGTTATATGTTTAAATCAGAGAAGATTATTTTCAGAAATAGACTAACCAATGCAGGCAAGGAGAAACACTTCAGAATTGCCCACCTATGTGACATTTGATAACTTGGTAGGGATGTGATAGTTATGTCAAGGGCAGATGGTATAAACTCACAGATTTCTTTCCTTTAGGCTAGTTAATACACAGGTCCTCAGAATTGAATTACTGTATTATCTCCATAAGGACATATATTCTACTTTATGGTTGATTTTAATCTATAATCCTCACACAAGGGTATGTTTATTGATTTTAGAAAGGAAGGGAGGGAAGGAGAGGAAGGGAGAGGGAGGGGCAGAGAGAGTGAGGCAGAGAGAGTGAGAGAAACATCAATCAGCTGCCTCCCATACGCCCCCGGCCATGGCTCAAACCCACAACTTAGGTATGTGCCCTGACCAGGAACCATACCGGCCACCTCTTGGTGTATAGGAAGACGCTCCGAACAACTGAGCCACCTAGGCAGGGCTCAAACTATTTTTTAAAAGGCAAATGCCCAATATGCAGATTTTAACATGAAATTTCTGAATAAAATGTGACACCAGTGGATTCCCAGCAAGCGCTGTGGAAATCAGAACTCCCTGGACAGCAGGAGGGGTCTAGAAAGACAAAGTTGGAGCTTGAAGGAAGGCGGTCTCCAGAGGAAGAGGAAAAGGCACCTGAGGAGAGACAGCAGCACGGCCCACACAAGGGCACCCCTGGGAAACGAAAACGGGAAGGAAGAGCATTTTAGAGTGGCAAGGCTTAGCGGAAGCTGTAAAGGACAAGAGAGAACAGCAGGAGGACTGACGGGAGGCAGGCTGTGAAGGGTCTTGTTGACAGTGCTCAAAGCCGTACTTGCTTGTACACACTGATGCATCACAAAACACAGGATCAGGTTTGCTTTGAGAGAAACTGTTCTTGTCTAGTGTGGAAGAGAGGGAAGAGAAGTGAGGACACCACTTAGAAGATCATTAGCTCCAGAGAAGAAATGATCAAGGCCCAGGCAGAGGCAATGCCTCAGGCTGCGGGTCTGCCAGGCTGGGGTCCTCTTATTTTGCAGATGTCACTTAATCCGCTTTCAGCCAAGTTTCCTCCCTGTAAAATGCGAATAACTATGGCGAGCTGTTATGAGGATAAATGATAACAAACATAAAAATATCTAGATAAGAATCAAGTACTCAGGAGGTACTAAAGTGTTAAGTTCATTTTCTTTAAATCAATTATTACTAAATCTGCAAATGAGGGCGTGGCTTACAAATCACTGAATACAAGTTCACTATATACTCACGAGGCAGTTTTATTTATATTTCTGCCATTTTTTTCAGATCAAGTGTAAAATACATTTCGCAGTGCCCATAAATATTTTCTGAGGTCTAGTGTTCCAAATTGGCACAGGGAGAAAGGTAAATGAATGATTTTTATCGAACCTCATCTTGACCTACTGCTATTTAATGTAAAGTTCAAAACATGGTTTATCTTTAACTGTCATAAACATCATATCCCAGACTTTAAAAGAAATGCCTTCATACTAGTTTCAAGATCCATTCCACATCTTTATGTGAAGAATTAGAGCATGTCACTGATTATGTGTCAAGATTTACTATAAACTAGGGCAAAAGACTTGGCTGTATAAAGCACAAATCATGAAGTTAATTGGTAAAACTGGAGAAAAGAGGGATTTAAGGGATAATTACAAATGATGGAAATAACAAGCATTTTGGCTCAATTAAGGAACTAGCTAAATGATGATTCTGTTGTTTGGAACACTGGTTACTGTTATTTGTTTTTGTTTGTTAATCCTCTATTTCATAAGCACTGATTTACTTTAGAATATAAAATACTACCTGATTTTTCACAGCGGATTTTTAAAAATACAGTTAAAACTAGAGAACTACATAGGCATGTGCATGGTCAGGGTACCCTACTCTTTCTGGCTATCAGAACAGTCAAAACCAAATTTTAAAAAAATGATAAAATAAAAACATAGAAAGAAGGTATTGTTTTATTTATTCTTTCCCTAGATCTTGATCCTGTCATTTTCCTATTTTATTATACACATCTGTATAATACTTTAACTCCTTTGTGAATGAGACAGGATATGAATAAATAAAGCTAAAATAGCAGAGAGATACTGGTATAGCTTTGTAATAAACCTCAGTACTGGAATATCTCCATATCTTTTCAGATAAGCATTTTTAAATTGAAATTCCTCATGTACTAGCTTTAGTCAACAGTTACAGCTTATAAAATTATTTACAACTGCTATTTTTAGAAATTATTTCTAAGATAAAGATGTTTATTTAGAGATATGATGATTCCAGAAGATGGAGCATATTGATCAGTTAATTTGTTTCAAGCAAAAAGGTCAAATTAGGGCATACTTACCAATGCCTGAAAATGCAGCTCAAATATAGTGGGAATGGTAACACTCTGCACCATAATCACAATCACTGATGATCTAAACCCTTCATTCACGCCTGAATTACTGAAAACGCATCCCCAAAAGGCTCCCTGGCTCTAGACTCCTCATCCCCTGAGTAAACCTGCACCCCACTGATCAGCCTCATCTTCTACACTGGCTCTGAATCTTCGTTGGGACAGGTATGCCTTTTGCTGAGACAGGAATATAGTATCTTCCCCCCATGCCCAAAACACACTTATAAATGAAATTTAGCACACAATTTCAGGGAGCTCAGAGAAGAAACCCAGGATGAGGTCTCCTCTCTGAAAATGTCAGTCTCACCAAAACTCCTCTTAATGCTAAATCTCTTAACTGTTCCCATCCCTTCCGTGTGGAATCTATATTCTAGCACTTAAAAGGCCTTTCATGATCTGGATCTATGCTACTGCCCAGGCATCTCCCTTACTATTTAAAACTTATGACTCCAGCCAAGCACTGCATAAAAACAACAGAGCACAGAGACGTACAAGCTAACATCCACCCCCTTTCCCTTAGCTCCCTGAGAAACGGAACTGGGTTTTGCTCATTGCTTTATCTCAATGATGAGAGAACAATTTCTGGCACTAGTTCTGACAATAAATATTTGGTGAATAAAGGATTATTTAATTTAATTATATTTGTTTATTATAAATTAATAAGAGTGCAAAATCTAAACTCGTCTTTTTGCCACAGGAATACAGCAAATAGCTACCCAACATTAAATGTATATATTTTTAAAAAGTTAATTAGTCAGTCACTAAAAGACAACATTTACAGAATAATTTATTTTCATTTCAAGCTTTTGTTTTTTAATCTGAATACTATTAATACAGTGGAAGAGCCAGATGTCATCTATAGGTCAGCCTAGCCTACAGGTCCACACCAGCAAATCTAAAAGTAATACCTCATATCTCTCCTTAAAGGAGGTGAGAAGGGGTGAGAGGACTGAGGTACAATTAGTACTTTTATGTCCCAGCCAGTGCTCAGCCTTGGCAACATGGTTATTGACTGACTGCTCTTGCAAAGGCCAAACATGTTCTATGAGGCAAATAATCAACAGGCAACAGTACATCTAAAGCAAGTGAATTTGAGGAGAAGATAGTAACATGGTTATTGACTGACTGCTCTTGTAAAGGCCAAACATGTTCTATGAGGCAAATAATCAACAGGCAACAGTACATCTAAAGCAAGTGAAATTGAGGAGAAGATAGTAACAATCAGGAAAACAGTTACCAAAATGAAGGCAAAGAATTCACAGTAGGGGGAAACTGGGTAACTCAAGAAACACAGCAGTCAAGGATATCTAATTTATGAGACAACGGAGCAAAGATACTATTGAAATCAACTTCATTTCTAATCATCTGAGCTATTTTGGTTCACTTATGAACATGAAAAGGTGACCTACCTGACCCCTCATCACAGACATCTGACTTTCAAAAGTGGCTTTGTTAAATCTTTTGTCAATCTATCACAGAAAGGAAAAAAAATCATTACAATTCTAAAAATCAAGATCTTTGAAACAAATATTTGAAAATAAATGAACTCTTTCAACTTAGAACTAAGGTCATTGGAAAGCTTTCCTAATCGATAAAATAACATACAAAAGGGTATTTTTACCTGAGGTATTTTTGTACACCACTAGAATAAGAATAGCTTACCTATACTCCAACTTGTTCCAGAAAGAATTCAAAATGATACCCCAGCCCATGAGTTTAGGATTTTTGAGAGAATTATAGCTGGTCACTAAACACCTGTTACAATTTTTAGAGTCATTTTGTAAACATTCAACTTTGAAGAAAACAATTTCTCATGTTTTAAGTCTCACCACAAACAATGCTCATACCAGTGTAACTTTACAAATTTATGCTCCTAATTCCCTTCTGTTATGTCAAGTTCTACTGCAGGAAGTGGTATCAGAAGCAGTAAATTGCAAATTAGCTCTATTGAGAAAAATCTCTTCTATTTTAAGATTTCATTTTCTGTAATAATTAAAACTAAAAATTTATTTACCTTAAAAAGTTCATAAAGATCTTCACATAAATCTTGCACAAAGTTCATGTCAGAAATATATGGTAGAATCAAGTTTCTTGTTTCTTCAGAAAAAGGAACTTTTGCTTGAGGAAGCCAAGCCCAGTGAAATGGATCTAACAGAAAAAAGTATTCTAATCAGTGGGAGAAAGGGTTTATTTTGACCCATATTTATCCTCATCCTTTTTCTACAATTCCCAGGTTCTCAAAAAACAGGAGAACAAAGTTAGAAAACAATTATCCTATGTTATCTAAATTATTCAGATTTCAAGTTTGAATGTTAATTCAGATGGCAAAACACAAAAAATTACTACCTGAACTACCTAGGTTTCTGAGTTTTAAAGAGTAAAGAGCTTTGATAATGTGTCTATTTCAAAACAGCCCTATATAAAAACATGTATCTGAATACATGGTTCCTAAGCTTGGCAATTAAGATAGCTATAATCTGTTCACAGCCCCAGATCAAAAACACCTTGGCTGAGGTCTCCCTGCACTTCTAGCCACAAATCATCAGGAGCTGCCCACTCCCCCTACACCAACCAATATTCTAAAATTTTAAATCATTAGTAGGTAAATAGGTGAGTGGCTTTAAGGGATAAAAGACCCATCATTCCAGGCCAACTATAGTTCTCTCCCAAGCAGACCATTATCTACACAGTTCCAGGACTAGAAAGATTTGTAAAGTAGTGGAATCTTCTAGAGACAGGGCATATTCAGCTTCCTGAACAAAAGCATACAGCTTATGACAATGTGATCAGTCACAGAACTACTGTGGGGACACTGAATGAGAACCTCCAGCTTTACTGGCTGCGACCACTTGGAAAACCCTAAGGAAGAAATCTGCCGTGAGAGTCCATTCCAAAGAAAGCTTGTCCGCAGGCCCACATCTCCCTGAAGTTATATACAATTTCCTTTTCACCTTTTCCGATCAATTACATAAACGTGTTTATTCTAACACCTGCCTCTACTGCCAATTCCTACTCCTCAACTTTACTATCACTCTCCTCCCAAGACCACCAGCGGGAGAGTCTCTCCAAAGGCCCGTTTGCAGCCCCCATCTACTTAATGTCCCTGCATCTCGGCTCTCAAAGTTTACCTTTTATCTTTTAAGCCACGTCTCTGGTATGCTGGCTCTCCTTCTCTTCTTCAATGTCACCACTCCCCCAGATTCTATCCTTACTCCTTTCTCTCACTTGTCCACCAAGCATTCATGAAATACTCAGGACTTATGTACTCTGAACTATCCTACTGATGGTATTTGTTTACCATAATTTCCCTGAGTGATAGCAAACACCACCATGGCTTCCACTACCAAAGTGACAGTTTAAAGGCTACAGTATTTTGCCATGTATAATGCACACTTTTTTGCCCAAATTTTTGAGGGAAAAATAAGGATGTACATTATACATGGGTAGTACTAATTCCATATCTGTTTTTTATTTTTTTAATGCTTGTCTTAAAAGTATAACTCTAGAGAGCAATAATGATATTCATATGCAAAATAATACCCTGGAACACGATCATCTGTTTTGTTTCTAAATATAAAAAAATAAAAAATTGAGTTAAAAAATTAAAACAAATTTTTTTTTCCTGAAAGTTTGGGTCAAAAACGAGGATGTGCATTATACATAGCACAATATGGTGTATCCTCAATACTATTTCCTCTTTCAAGACCTTCAATCCCCAACAGTCTGTTTGGTAAAATTTCCCAGATGTATGTAGACACCTTAAACTTAGCACTTTTAAAGTGCAATTTATATACAGACTCCGAATCATTAGAGGAAAAAGAAATGGAACAAAGACATCTCAAGTCAGTTCAGTAAAAAAAGAAATAATTGGTACTTATGGTAAATAGAAATAAATAAGATGGCAGTAAAAGTTCACACATATCAGTTGTTTATTGAGACAAACTACAAAGTGTACTATTAAAAGAATCTCAGGCTAGGTTAAAAAAATCCAGCTAAGCAATGTTTACAGGGCATATACTTAAAAAGATGGAGATTAAAAATAGAAGTATAAAATAATACCAGGTAAATGCTAATAAAAAGAAATGAGGTATACCAAGTTACAACAGACCAAAAAAAAAAAAACCAAACCCCAAAACAAACAAACAAACAAACAAACAAACAAAACAACCCATGAAAAGAGAAACACACTGACAGGGATAAAGTGAGATATATTTCACAGTGATAAAAGAACATACCACCAGCAAGATAAAATGCTGGGCCTTTAGGAATGTGAAGTACAAAGGAAAAAATGTATTAAAATGCAAGAAACTGACAAAAGCACAATCACAGTGGACTTTAACTTTCTCTAAAAAATTAACAGGTTAAATGGTCAAAAAATAAATCAAGAATATGATTTGACTAACAGCTAACAAGCTTTAGTTAGTAGACAGATACAGAACTTTGTGCCCCAACAAACATTCTTTTCAAATACAGTCCTTCAAATTGGCCATATATCAAATTAGAGCCACATTCGTAGATCACAAAGCAGTAAGACTTGAAAAAACAATGGACAGTTAAAAAAGAAAAATCAACTGATCTAGAAATTTTTCAATCAAACAAAACACTTCTAAATTAATCTTGTCAAGAAGATAATCTGAAAGTATGTCTATAAAGCAGAATAGAGAAGCACGCCCAATCTACGGTTTGGCCGAAATGATACCTAGAGAAAAACATATAGGAAAGTAACATAGGATGAATATAGAAGAAAATTATAATGATAGAAAACATGAATCAATGAAAAATAAAAGCAACTAAATAAACTGAAAATCTGATCAATAGAAGGCCTATTAGCTAAACACACGTGCACACACACACACAAAACCATAAAGAGGCCAATGTTTTACAGTAAACAAATCTTTGGCAACTCTAACAAAGGAAAAAAGGCTACTAATGGAGAGTGGGAATTTAAAAGCAGCATAGTACTAGATATGGAGATTACTTTGAAAATTTATCACATATATTTCAAACGCATACAAAAATCCAAATACTAGTAATATAAGCTCCCATATTCTGAATAACTTAATTCAATTATCCCTAAATTTTTACAAAATTGATTTCATCTATCCCCATTTTCTCTCCCCAAGTATTTTAAGGCAAATTCCAGACATTTCATTCCACCCCTAAATACTTAATATACATAGAGGAAATTTTCTTACCTATAAGAGAATTCTATTAAAAAGAACCTTCATACCCACAAATCTGCCACACAAGATATGGACAAATTTAAGCAAAATAAAAATGTCTAGCCCTGACTGGTGCAGCTCAGTTGGTTGGGCATTATTCCACAAAGTGAAATGTCACCGCTATGATTCCCGGTCAGGGCACATGCCTGGGTTACATGTTCAGTCCCAGGTCGTGGTATGTGGAGGCAACCAATTGATGTTTGTCACATAGATGTTTCTCTCCCTCTCTTTCTTGCTCCCTTCCCCTCTCTCTAAAAATAAAAAAAAAAAATCTTAAAAAAAAAGAAAAAATTGCTAAAATTGGCGTTAAGAAGATATTGAAGTCAGACTAGAAACCAAACCAGTAGAGACTTGGTAAGGCAGTTAAAACACCACTCACTAAAAAGGGTGTAGGGCAGGTGTTAAGACTTAGTTTTATCAGTGAATATTACCCAAAGCATTAAAATAAAGCCCTAGCCCTGGCTAGTGTAGCTCAGTGGATTGAGCATCAGCCTACGAACCAAAGGGTTGCAGGTTCGATTACCCTGTCAGGGCACATGCCTGGGTTGCGGGCCAGGTCCCCAGTAGGGGGAGTGTGAGCGGCAACCACATATTGATGCTTCTCTCCCTCTCTTTCTCCCTCCCTTCCCCTCTGCCTAAAAATAAAATAAAATCTTTAAAAATATATAAAAAATAAATACATGAAATGAATCTCTATGAAAATATTAAATAGATAATTTCATGTTATAATGTTTTATGTATTTATTTAAAATTGGAAAGCTATCAAACTTATAAGGCTAACAGAAGTCAAAAAATCAAAACCAGCCACAGTCATCTTAAGTGAACAATACACAGCAAAACCCATGTAGTACACATCTCTGCATCTAGTGCCTAGAACAGAGTCCTAATGAATAATACTTCACCCATTTTTTCCCCTGCTAGTTTAATGACCATAAATTTTCTTCCCTTCCTTTTCTGGAAAAAGGGTAATTATAGAACCTCTAGAATGTTTTAAATACTCACATGCTCTCCACTCATCAGGATGTTTAAAAGGAAATGCTAGACCATTATCAATTGCAGCTATTTTAATAAGCAATTCTTTATTATCAATCCAATTTGCTTCCTAAAAAGGAGAAAAAAGGTCTGTTGATAAAAAAAATGTATATATTTTTAACAGATAAAGTATTTACAGTAATTATTGAGGTTCAGAGACATTTTATCTGAAGAGCCTATAAAAATAAAAATAAGTTCCTAGAAAGCACAAATTCACAGTTGAATGGCACGGACTGACTTAAAGGTAAGAATTTCATAATCACTATTTTTTTAGAAATTTGCATTATAAATTTACATAGCAATGGTTTCTCCCCCCCCCGACCCCTTTATGGAAGAGCATTTGGAATTATTAACTTAAAATGTTATTTTGGATAACTTATTGCTAGATGTATTTCTTAAATGTATGAAAGTTGCAAAATATGGACATTTTTAACAATTTAAAAAGTTACCTTATTAAAATCTAGTGTTTTCTAGGGTCCCATAGAAATAATTAGTTTCAAATACAATATGTTTCTAAATAAAACTCCCCAAAGACCATAGGGGAGTCTAATGAGGTTCGGTAGAAGGAACCTCAAGAAACTCTTGATTACAGAACCTCGGCCATTCCTAACTTCTACATTCTTCTATAGCAGAAACAAAGACCTCAGGAGCAAGAGGGTTCTCATGTTAAAGGGTATTTCCTATTATTTAAAGATAGTTGCCATTATTAAGTGGCCTAGATAAAATAATAAAAGGTAAAATTGATAATTTTTAAATTAAAAATAGATTAGTGGATAAAAACGCTGTGATACATTGACACAATGGGTTACTACTCAGCCATAAGGAGTAAAATCTTACCCTTTGTGACAGTATGGATGGGCCTGAAGAGTATTATGCTAAGTGAAATAAGCCAGTCAGAGAAAGACATGTACCACATGATTTCACTTACATGTGGAATCTAATGAACAAAATAAACTAACAAACAAAATAGAAACAAACTCACAGATATAGAACAAACTGACAGCTGTCATAGGGGAGGAAGACTGAGTGGCTAGGTAAAAAAAAAAGGTGATGGGATTAAGCAAAAAGCAAACAAATAGCACCTCACAGACACAGACAACAGTATGGTAATTACCAGAGAGAGAGAAAGGGGGAAAAAGGGGTGGGGGGAGCTAGAAAACGGTAAAGGGGGAATATATGGTGATAGAAAGAGACATGACTTTCAGTGAACAATATAATATACAGACAATTTATTACAGTAGGTATACTCGAAACCTATATAATTTTATTAATCAATGTCACTCCAATAAATTTAATAAAATTTTTTTAAAAATTGAAAGTATTAAAGTAAAGGTCTGTGTGATACATGCCAGGTTTCTTTTAGTTTACAGCAAATAGTAAAATGCACAAAATACTTAAGAGCAAAATAACAAAGTTTTCAGTAAAATCTAATTGCTCAAAATAAACAAAATATATTTAGGATCTCGTATAAATATATATATATATTTAAGTCTGTATTTTAAACCCATTTCTGCTATAAATGGCATTTGGTTTTATTTCTATCATTTTTTTCTATTTATAACTTTATTGAGGTATAATTCACACACAATAAACTTCACATATTAAAGTGTACAGTTTGATAAGCATGGACAGATGTGAAACCTTCACCCAAAAGTTCACCCGAAAGGTCCTTGTGCCCCTTTGCAGTCCCTTCCTCCCTGTACCCCACCGCCAGGCAACCAGTCTGTTTTGTTATAGGGATTTAGTTTGCACTTTTTAGATTTTATGTAACTGAGACCAGGCACCCTTTGTGTGCAATTTCTTTCACTGCTTCTTTCATTCAGCAGGATTTTGAGGTTCATCCACGATTGCCTATATTGAGTTCATTCTTTTCTTATTGCTAAGTACTATGAATATGAAGTTTTAAACTGATAAACAGTGAAAAGTACAAACTTTTAAAAGTGATGCCATAGCTTTAAGTGATGAGAGCACATAGATTATTAAGTACTGGGGAAATTATTTTTTTAACTGGTGAAAACTTTCTCAGATGTATAGACTGTTTTGAACTAGTAAAACGATTGTAAAATATCTCATGTCAATATTTAAAACTTGAACTTGGGTAGCCAAAACTGACAAAAATTGATCTAAAATCTATCACTCTGTTGGTGTTATAGGTCTATGCAGTCCATTATAAACATTAAAGCCAGCTTCTTATAAGTACATATTTTTAAAGTTCAATGTATATGAATCACAAGTAAAGGATACATGTTCTATAATACTGTATAACCTAATACTGAGTCATAAGACTCAGAAAGAAGTAAATTAGCAATGTATAAACATGACCAAAAATATTAGAAGCCTTTATTACATAAAAGCAAAATAAATCTGGTGGTTCTACAAGTTTCCCAAGCTCTATACAAAGTACTAAACTGGTAATATTCTTCTATTCTAATGCAACATAAAAAATAAAGTTGCATGGAAATTTTTTAAAAAATAGAATTAAAAAAATAAAATGTAAACAAAGGAAGAAAAGAAAAATATGAGAAAAACAGGAAAAGATGATAAAAACCAAGGTTTTGAGTGAAGGAAATGAGACAATAATAAAGAATAACTACATGGAATCTTTTACAGAAATTGATTGTGTGTATGTGTGTGTATGTGTATACATACATATTCTTTTTAAATTTCCTTACCTTAATTTCTGTTCCATGTTTCTGCTTTTCATATCTGATTAGCCAATTATCATTTCCCCTGTCTTTCAAAATAGAAAAAGAAACCCAAAAATCTGTTACTTCATTGTTTTTGTGGATATCATAGTCTAAGTCAAGGGAGAAATCTAGTCACTGCTTAATTTTCAAGACTTTCATTGGTTATCTGTGACATATGTTTACATATGACAAGCTCCAATTTCACACACACAAACTAAAAAATACTTATAAATGTTAGCTAACATTTTTGAGCCCTGGCTTTTGTGGCTTCATGGACTGAGCACTGGCCTATGAACTGAAAGGTCACTGGTTCTATTTCCTTTAAGGTACATGCCTGGGTTGCAGGCCAAGTCCCAGGTTGGGGGGCATGTTGGGGGCACTGGTCAATGTTTCTCTCACACATTGACGTTTCTCTCCCTCTATTTCTCCCTCCCTTTCTCTCTCTCTAAAAATAAATAAAATCTTTAAAAAAAATGTTAGCTAACATTTTCGAGCATTTACTCTGTGTCAGACATTAAGTACTTGTAAGTACTTACATAAGTACTATACATTGTAAGTATATTAATTCATTTAATCCTCATAACCATTCTGTAAGGTGGGTACAATTATTGGCAAGAACTATTAAATCAAGGTTATTAAAATCAAGGATAATTTCTCTTCACCTTAGAAAGAAAAAGCATGTAACCCTATTACCAGGCAAATATCTGGATAGAGGCTCACCTAATGTCTGTATAGGAATATTCTAGACTTTATATTAATTTTTAACATTAACCTAAGATCATATTAATTAAGATAGTAAATCTAGAAAAGTATATACTGCTTGTTGAGAAACCAATATAAATGAGCAAACATTTTGAACCTCTGGTTCTCAAACTTCAGAGTGTAGCAGAAATAGCCGGAGGATTTGTCAAAACACAAACTGCTGGCTCCCACGTGCAGTTTCAGTGTCAGTAGGTCTGGGGTGGGCTCCTAGAAGATGCACGTGTAACGGGTCCGCACATAACACTGACTTTCCCTGGCCAGGAACCATATTTGGGAACCACTGTGTTATATTACCTACATCATTGCTCCCTTCCAGCACCCCCCAAATGAAGAGTTTACTATATTTATACAATACACTAAGTTACCGACAGTCAAAACAAGCATCTAAAATAATTTATACAATCAAGTTTTAATTATTCACATTATGCAGATAACATTTCTGTAACTGGCTTTGTCCTACTTCCAAGAAACATCCCACTAGGGATAGGGACTGGTCAAGACCACCAGGTGGGTGCCTGCTAGGAGTTGGGGTCTCCAGGACAGGATCGATTCGGTCAGGAGAGGCAGAACTGCATCTGTTTTCTAGGTCAGGTAGGGAAAAAGTAGCCTCAAGACTTCTGCATGAAAATATGACTTTGATTTGGATAATGCCTTGAAAACAGTTTGAAAACAAGGTTTGAGTGAACAAATGAGAGAACTTTAATACCTGTATTTCTGATGATGTAATCCAAAATCACTAATCTTTCAAACTGTGACTGAAATTGTTTTCTAATATTCTCAGGCAAAGGGTCAGCTTCAAATTTCCTAAGCCAAAATTCAGCCTCCTTGTAACCTTCAACAAATAACTGAAAGGAACCAATCTATAATTTTAAGAACTAGAGTTAGAAAAGAAAGTACAAGAACAAAGGCATTATTTTTTTAATTCCTCAGTAGTATCGTCATAAAATATATAAACACAATAAGAAAAACAGAAGGGTTAACACTAATTTAGATAAGCCACATTTACCAAGAACACTTTTTACACCAATTTGAAATAATCACATAAAAAGAATACATAGCAAATAAAAAGGTTCAACCCTAGACTTTCAAGGAGCGTAGCAGTTATTTCAGGATAAAAGGCATTTCTATCACTAAAAGTTACTGGTTGTTAACATTAAAAAAGTTATTAAAGGAAATACAAATTTAAACAGCCCATGGCACACAGGTTAATGGGTAACCTAGTTGGCCACATAAATACAAGCACATCACCACAGAGAAAATCTATTTCTTATCCTTTCTTAACAATTTATGCTCTCATTGTTGGCATGAAATTTTAATGATTTCCTAAAGATTTTCTCTAAAGCATTTATAATGAAGTCATAGTAGTCATAAATAGGGAAATAATTTCCATTTTTATTCCCCCTTATTTTCAGCATATCCAAGTAACAGGCCTTGTAAAATTTTTCCAACTTCTTGCTTATTTCAAGTACAACTTTAAAAACAAGGTAGGCTGACCATGAATTTCTACTCAAATTCTTTTATCTAGATAAATACACACCTACAACGTATCAACAAAGCTGCACGTCAAATATATATATTTTTTAAAAGCCCAGAGTTTTTTCTAAAATATCTTTCCCAGTAACCCTCTCCATCCTTGCTTAGCTAGTTGCTAATCATCCCTTAGGTTTATTTAGAAGTGGTAAGGAAAAACTAAATTTAACATATAGTCAGTAAACACAGTTACTACCATTCACTTTATGTGTGCTAGGATTGTACAAGTACTTCACATAAATGTCTTCATTTTATCCTCACAACTCTAAGAGGTAGTTTTGATCATTTCCCTGTTTTATGGAAATGGAGACTTGGCATATACAGAGCTAGGTTAAGGTCTTAGAGCTAACTGGTAGAGAAGCTGGGAGTGAAACACAGGTCTGATTCTGGACCTACGCTTTTAGCCATTATTTTATAAACTTTCGATGCAACCTCCTCACGCAAACATTCCCCAGCCCTCCAAAACAAGTTAGACATTCCTCATCTATCCTCTCTGAGCTCCGTGAACTTAACCATCCTAACAACGTTATATTGCATTGAGGTTGTTTCTTTACTATAAGCTCTTCGAAGATGAAAAACTGTTTTCTTTACTATTATATCCACAGCCCACAGAGCGATGCCAGCACGTGGAGCTCAGGTAACAGACGCTGAACTGCCCCCCAATAAAGCTTATCACAGATACTTACCTTAGGAGGGAGTCCTATCCGATGAAATTTTCTACCTACTTTGGGCACTTTCTCTAAAGCATACTTTTTGCCTCTAGCTTTTGCACGGTCAATTGCACTGTAGTTAAATGTCTCACTGACAAGCCATACCACCTAAAAATATACAGTTTAGAAAAATGGTTATTAGAATTTGCATGATAGTATTTATATTCACATATATCATGAAACTCACTCGAATACTGTAAATTAGCAAAGTTTAATCCTATACAAAAATGCCTCAGAGAATCTACAATAGAAAGGCTAAGGGATTTTGCAGTCAGTTAAATGACACACATTTCTCTCTGAGGGGGCAGCCTCAAATTAGCCAGTGGAAGAAAGAAGTAATAGTCTTGAAATGTACAATTAGGAAATAATATTTTGAGGAAGTCTTCAAGTAAAAATGTATAAAGGACAAAAAGAAAAAAAACAGTCTTTTAAGCACATTAGCTATCTCTACCTTCAACAGAATTTCTAGATCCCTGATCTTTATCTGCTTTCTAAAAGTTCTTTTTCCTCTTTTTGTCAGCATCATCTCAGCTCATGTGTGCAAAAGACATTCCCATGGGTACTTTGTGGATCTACGCTAGAATCAATTCAGTCATGAGTCACTCTTGACTGGATTACCAAAAAAAGGGGGCTCAACTTTAGGCTCTGTCATTAGAAATGTGTTTACAAAGAAGTAGGCTGTAAATCTGAAGTCTGTGCTTAAAAACAAATTCTCCTTTACCCTTGTTTTCGGTACAATGCCCAGATGAAGCTTTTCATCCACAAGGGAGGCTGCAGCTTCAGAAAGATACCCCTGGTTAGGAACCAAGCAGCCTCTGCCAAAGCAGCAGGGGCAGCAGACCTTATGGACATATTTGGTCCACTTTGGATTCAGGTGACCGTAAGGCTCTTCTGACTTGGGTTTAAACACACCAATAGTTTTCTGTAAGGGAAAAAAAGTAGAAATTTTATTAGACTTTTAATATAGAGAGACAATAATCCATGAAGTTCATTCTGATAAATCTTTTATGCTTCTTTCCACCACAGACTTGAACCTAACCCCTTCGATATTAAGGGATTTAGTTCCATTCACATTTTTACATTCATTCTCATTCAATAGTCTAAAATCAGTAATACTTTGGGTTAGTGTTTTTCAAACTGTGCTCTGAGAAACCTTAGGGAAGGTGAGCGGGGAGGGGGAGGAGGGGGCCGGGCTCTAAGACCTCCTGTCACATAACCAGGTAGACTTTGATTCCATCTGTTTCATATAACTGGATTTCCAAGTTACTAAAGGATCCCGCTGATTTCAAAATGTGTGAAAACCACTGCTCTAGATCAAATAGTTATTATTTGATATTATTATTTGATATCTGTTAAATATCTAAATTATATGTTTATTAGTTTATTGTCTACTTTCCCCATTCAACATACAATCTAAAAGGGCAGGAACTTTCTTAGGGCTGTATCCCAAGTACTCAGAACAGTACTTGATACACGGCAGGCATTCATGCAATTGATAAATAAATAAATCCAATGACAAAAAGTGTTCCCTAAACAAAGATAATGATAATGATAAAATACAAAGGTAATGACAGGGTATGGTGAAAATCTGTTATCAGATTCTCCTAATCTCTTTTCCAATTTTTTTTTTAAGAACTAATTTTAAATAAATTTTCTCTTAAAAAGATTTTCCTCACGGATGTCTACTAGGCTATAATCTGTACTACGGGTCTGATAAAATACATTCATATTAAATTTAGGGACCGAATTATCCTCAGACGAAAAATAAAAATTATTATAATTTTATGTATATAACTGCTTTATAACGCAAAAAGTCCGAACCACTAGTAAGAAACTCAACAGAACAAATGATTGAGAAATCATTTACCTATATTCTTAGGTAATGATTTCTCAAAATCCTCAAAAACTTATGTTTTAAAATATAACTTCAATCTTTGCAAAAGACATCTGGATGAAATTACAATCTGTCTTTCTCCTGAAAAAGGAACTGCTGGCTATGCATCATTCAGAAAGCTTTTACAAATGATAACACTGATATTTGAAAAACTCTAGACTAGGTGGAACAAAGTCCCACAGTGGCTTTTCTTTTCTGCCCTAAAATTATGCTTTGGTCCATTTTACTTTGTCACATTCCAATGCCTTCAAACTTCAAACTTCCCAGGGTCCTACTCTGATATAATGCAGGGGGAAAAAAATATTCCTAGGGATTAAATAAAACTTTGGAAAAAAATCAAGCAATTCGGAAATGACATTAAACAGCCTTTGAAAGTTTAAACTTCTACTCTGCTTGGCTAATATGGTTATAGACTACTATAAGTAAGGACTTACGAATAACTCAAAAAAATCTACAGCTAAAAGCAAGTATTCAATAAATGCTTGAAACCAAACAGTAAAATAATAGAATGGCAAACTATGACTTCAAATGAATAGTTTGATTTCTAAATAGTCATGCTTTAGTTAAAAAAAAAAATTCCTTACTTTTATTTCTGAAAAGAGATGTAATCAGTTTAGGAAACTATCTCAGAAACTCACAATGACTTCACATTTAAGTTAGCATTTTCCAAAATTTCTGTTATATATAGGAGGTCTGTGAAATTCTCACCCTCTTAGGATCCTTCACAAAGTAACTTCCACTTGAACCTTGAGAGATTCTTTCTGGAAAAACTCCAAATTCAATTGCTTGCTCTGCTTTCAATACAACATCAGCAAACTCTGGATCATCCAAGAATGTATTCAACTCTGAGGAACCAACAATTATTGCATTAAAAAAATCAATGTTAAGATAGCACATGAAAAAGAGAAAAGACCAGCTATGAAAATGCTCATGATATGAACCTATAATATTGGATCATGTTAATAGCCTTAGGACATGAAAGTATAAAAATGTAATCAAGTATTATATGAGCTGCCTTGATCCTCCTTTTTTCTCAATACCCTCACTTCTCTTTAAGCTTTTAAGTAATGACACATGGAACACAAGTCCCTATTTGTTGACATAACCACACTACTATTTCACATTACTTTCAACTCCTCTCTTCCAGTGATTTTGTTTTCCATTCCACTGAAGTCTTCAACTGCACAGTCACACCTCAGACATGTCATTACCAATACCTGCCATCTCTCAATACTCTGAATTTCAGGCAACTTCTTTCAAATTCGCTCCCTCTGGCATGCTGAGCCCCTAATTCTTCCATCACACTCGGAACCACAAAGCATTGATCTACCAGGTTGTCACTGATCTTTACCCTCTTTGTGCCCTTCTTGCCCTCCTTGGTCACCTTTAATTACAGTCAATCATCATACAATCACTCTCTTCCTCTCTCCCCTCATCATGGTCACCAGGAAAAACCTCAACCCTGATTAAACCCAGCTGTCAGCTGACTATGCCTATGCTCAGCCAGCCAAACTTGACAAGAGAAACACACACAAACACAATGCATGCTCTCGCTTTAAATCCATCACCACAAACCTCAGGTGGGCTTCATTCTGCCCAGGAAGGATGTTACATTCTGGTAATAATCAAATGTTTGTCTCTTCCCAAAGTATGCTGAAGCTCTAATCCCCAATGTTATTGTATCAGAAGATGGGTCTTCAGAGGTAATCAGGTTTAGATGAGGTCATGAGGATAGGGCCTGCGTGAGGAGACCAGTGCCCAGAGTGGGCTCTCTGTCCCTCTGCCTCTGCCATGTGAGGTTACCCTGGGAAAGTGGCCATCTGCAAGCCAAGGAGAGATCCCGTGGAACATGACTAAGCTCCCTGACCCTGCACTTCCAGACCCCAGAACTAAGAGAAGCAAATGACTGTTGGTTAAGCCACCCAGTTTATGGTATTGTTTTAGCAGCCTGAACTAAGACAACTCCCCTGGTCGACAGACTCTCCCACTCTTCTCACAACTACCTCATACTCTCTCCTCTCCTCAAATTCCCAACTCAGCTCCCCTCTCAGCAAATGATCTAGTTTCCTATTTCACTCAGAAACGAGAAGCAATCAGAAAAAACTGTCATCAGCCCTCAGCTCCACACCTACCTACCTACACCCTCTCCATTCTATCACTATGGATGAAATGTCCAAGCTCCAAGATCAACTCTTCCACTTTGTGTACTAGACCCTGTCTTAGGGACTACTCCAGGACACTTCTTCAGTAATTCATCCCTGTGTCACAATTTCCCTCTCTACCGGCTCACTTCTCTCACCCTCCACATCCGATCCATTAGCAAGTTGTGTGGTTCTGCCTTCAATAAATATCCAGAATCCAACCACCTCCTACCATCTTCCTGACCCTCAGGCTTGCCCCCATCTGTTAGAACTGTTTTAACTGACTGATTCCTCCATTAGGTTAAGTGGGGACAAAGCTGGAAACTGGATATCTATTTGCCACTAATCCTACTTTGACACTGATATCTTATTTTTAAATCTGTTATCTGGTCACCACTGTTTTCCCAAGGCCTCCATTTCTACTGGTGCCCTGAAGACACTCAAACATTTTATGAATGCTGTACCTCTGCAATAAATGAAAAACAAAGAATATATGTATTCTAATTACTGGAATAATCTCTAACACATCGCTGCTTAGTACCTTTCGAAAGCTCACTTACTGAGAACTGTCAAGACACATAGGAAAGACATCTACTCTTCTAATACTTTCCCCTAAATTAAGCCAGATTATCAGCATCCTGACTCTAGATCCAGCAATCCAGACAGCACCATTCATTAGAATTACTTCTATTGAAATGGGCTGCAGGGAAGTTACAAGAAATACTACAAAATCACTTTTATTACAAAGGTGTCATTTAACATACAGTCTCTTCTCCAAGAGAATACATGACAGGTTATCATTTCTCAATTGTTTTGCTTCAAATAATCAGTTTGTTTAAGTTTATGGACATTGATAGTGTTCCTCTCAAGTCAGCTGCTCGATAATCTTAAAATCAAATTTGTGGGTTGTGCGTTCCAGCCTCCATCTTAACGTATTTTATTATCCTTATTTCCCATTCTCATCTTTCCTCCTTATTTTTAAATTTTATTTTGTTCCTATATTTATAAGCTACCACAAACATTAAATGTCTTAAAATACACACTTCCTTTTACTTTAGTAGCTCTTTGTGAATTCTCTAACTGTTAGGCTCACTAACAAAATTGGTAAGCGCTTCTGGTTTGTATTAACAGGACCTTGAAGAAGTCGCTTCACCTGCCTGTGCTTCCTTAAAAGGAGAATTAAAAAAAAACTTCATAGGACTGGTGATGAGTAATATATGTAAAGTGCATAGAACTATATCCTACATGTACTGTTATGTGTTAGTTATTATCACCTTTCTTACTCTTCACTGATTAAAATGAAAGAACAAGGAATGCCACTAATCCTACTTTGACATTGATCCACCAACACTATGGTTTAAGTTGATTCTTGATTTTGTCAAATGCCTTATCAAAGATGAGAGACATATGACATTCTTCCACTGGGTAAAGTACATAAATTACATAAACAGAATAGTCATAAATTATGTTACTATTAATCTAAAGGCAAGAATTTCTTGGAACTAGAGCAGTGGCTTCATGGAAATTGGATGGTAAAGGACAAAGGAAGTTAATGTACTCTGAAAGTTAACTAAAACTTAAAAAGAGTTAAATTACTCAATCATCAACTTTTTAGGAGACTGGTTTAAAATTTATAAAATAAGTTTCACAATTCAAAGTTATTTTTAAATGCATTAAAATAAGACCTCCACAATAAATAACCAAAGTAACAATTATTTTATAACACTTGCGGATCTACAGCAAAATGGAAAAAGTGTTGGACATGAAGAACTAGGCTCAGTCCTGGCTTTGCCACTTCCTGGATACTTCGGCTGGCCTCTGAGGTTCTGTAACTAAACACTAGTCATTACAGTTTCTTAATCACTTTCAACCCTCACTACAGGGATAGGGGCGAGTAACTAACTTGTTGCGCTGTTGTGGGAATTAATGAAATACACCAAAAAAAAAAAATCTTAAATCATAAACTGTGATAGAAGTTATTACAATTTTAAAAGGTAGTATTGTCTTTAATAATCCATTTGTATTCTGAGTACCATATCCCCGTTTTTAATTTGTCTAGTCTTAACATTATTTTTTTACAAAACCTCACTCTCACAGAATAAATGCACTTTTAAGGTTTTAGCCTCTTTTAAAATTAGCTACCCAGGTAAATTTGGGGTAAAAAAGGCAAGCTAGACACACGGATTTTACTTTACAGACTGGACTCTAGGTAATATATACTCAAATTATCAATGTAGCTAGGTGAATGTGGGTCCATTTGTGATCTGGTTCCAACTTTGTTTGTTCTGTTAAATGTTGTAATGTCAATGCATCCATTAGCTAACACAACGGTAGCCAACCTGCATGTCTGAAAGGTTTGCTAAAGCTTTATTATTCATGAAACACTTGAATTGGAAAGTCAGGCCTCTCTGGTTTGTTTTCTCTAGAATATGTTTGACTAAGTCCAACTACAACTTGAATAATCTGGTCCACCTAAAGTTCTTTAAAATGTAGAAGGCCCATTAGTGTACTCATAGGCAGCACAGGTAAAAATCTAACAACTGCAGAAAACATAAGCAGTATTAATGAAAATTACATTTTCTGTGGTTTTTTAAAAAAACTGAGTTGCCAGAAAGGGAGGGAGGGAGGGAGAAGAAGGGGACGGAGGGCCGGAGGACAGAGGGGAGCATCACCCCCCGCCCCGCGTGACCCCCTGCCCCCGTTGTCCTACATATTTATGCATTCCTGGGTGGTTTCTAACACATGCCCTGACCTCAACCTCTGTGTGTCGGCAGGTCGCTCTGACCAACTGCAGTACCTGGTCAGGGCTCTGTGGCTGCTTAAAAAAGCTCTCTGTAGGGAGCGACACTCCAGGCATAGTCCACGCGCCATCTCATTTAAACCGTCCTAACCACTAGCAAGCAGGTATTATCATGATTTTACAAATTCGCTTGTCTCATCTTTAGGTAGGACTCTTACAAGTCGACTCTATTTTACTATCAACTTAGCCTAACTCCACTTGACATGCCAAAAAAAACCCCACCCGTATTATTAATAAGTATCCATGCCTGCAACAGCATGCCCAAATTTTACTTTCAATATTATTTCAGTTACCCTCTCTTTCACCTGAGGCTATCAGTCCGCTCAATAATGACAAACAATTTTTGTTTTCTTTGTAAGGAATAATAATAGAAATGACTCCAGGGGGAAGAAAAACTTCGCAGGAGACAGCAGGTACAGGAATGCAACTGCCTCTGCCCCCTCTGGCCAACGTCACAATAACAACATTTAAAAGCAAAAGTTTTTGAAACGTGTCCCAGAAGCAACTGGCTATTCTTGCTGTACATCTTGCAAAATCACAACTCCGGGAGCGGTCTGCATACTTCAAGGTTCTTAACCCAAAACCCAAGCCCAAACTTGAGCAAACAACTTACGTCACTTTACAGTGTTAGGTTTCGTTCAGCGTCTGATTCTGAAAGTTTAGGCTCCCTCTCAGGGAAGGCCTCAGGGACCCAAGTTGAAGGACAACCGCGGGCCTTAGGCGAAGGAGTTTACAGCCCCTGGGAACCGGGCAGGAGACGCGGGGGCGGGAGAGACGGGCGCGGAAGGTGCCCGAGGTCTGCCCGGCGGCGGGCCCCCGGCCGGTGCCCTGGTCGGGATGCCCGGTCAACTAACTGCCTTTCCTACTAAACAAGCGCTAGAGTGAGACAGAGAAAGGAGCCGGGCCAGGGCGGGGAGCCGGAGCGGGGGTCCGGCGAGGGGCGGGGCCGGGGGGCGCCCCGGGACGGCCGCGGGAAGGGAAGAGCCGGTTCGCACCTGCACCCACAGGGCGGTTCCAGTCCAAGTCGACGGGCGAGCTCCGCGACAGCCTCACGCCCCGGGAGGGGCAGGGGGGCGAGTGCGCGGGCCGGAGCAGCAGTTCCTTGTCGTCCGCCTCCGCGGGAGACGCCGCGCTCGCCTCCCCAGCAGCCTTCACTAGCCTCACGGCGGTCCCCGGGGCGGCCTTCCGCGGCGGGGCCCAGGCGATCCGCGGCAGCAGCGGCTCCCGCTCCTCGTCCTCTTCTTCGTCCAGGCTCTCGCCGCCCGCGGCCGCCCGCCGCCCGGGCTCGGAAGACTCCGCCATTGCCCCCCTCTGTGCCTTCCGCGCTGAGACCGGCTCAGAGAGGCAAGCTGCCCAGGTTCGGTCTCGGCATCGCAGAGAAACGAGGGACGCTCCCTGAGAAACGGGAGGCCACCTCACTAAGTGCCGCCACGCTCGGTTCCCGCCCAGCGGTTGCCCCGCCCGGCCATCCGCCCCGCCCCGCGCCGGCGCGTCAGGGCCGGGGCGTCGGTGGGCGGGACGCGGCGCGGAGCAGCCACCTGCCTCTGAGTACCCGGGGAGACCGGTGCGGAGGGCTGGAGGTGTTGCTTACGGACCCGTGGCTCGGGGTGCGAGTTAAGTTACTTACGCAGGGTGCCTTTCTCCAGCCTATATCGGCCACTCTCTCCACTGAAGATTTGTCATAGAGTTTGCCACAGTGTGTTCCTATACATTTATCTTGCACGACTAACGTTTATTCCACTAGAAGTCCATGAGAGCAGGGACCTTGTCCTTTGTTCAGACATTCCTGATATCGGTAGTTAGTACTTTCCTTTCTTTTTTGTCTGAGTAACTTAGCTAGACGTTTATCCAATTTTTTAATCTTTTCAAAAACCTCTCTCTTGCTCCATTGAATTTCTGTTTTCTAGTACCGTAACTTTTGCTCTTTATTAACTTCTTTCATCCCATTAATTGGGGTTTGATTTCCTCTTGTTTTTCTAGCTAGAGTAGATTACATTGCCTACTCTTCACCTTTCTATTTTTAATGTTTTTTAATATAAGCTATTTTAAAAATAAAGCTATGCATTTTTCTCTAAGCACTGCTTTATCTGCATTCCACAGTTTTTCATATGTTATGCTTTCATTTTCAATTAGTTCAAAATAGTTTATTTCCTTATGTTTTTTTTCTTTGACTCACCTCTTCGAAGTGTTTTTTTAAATTTCCAAATATTTAGGGGACTTTCTAGATAATATTATTGATTTTTAATGCAATTCTGTTGTGCCAGGGAAGCTACTCTTTTAACCTTTGAAATTTATTGAGACTTATTTAATAACTCAAAATATTATTTACTGTGGTGAACATTTCATGTGTGCTTTAAAAAGAATGTGTATTCTGCAGATTGAGTAGTTTTATAACTATCAATTGTTTCTATAAATATCAATTCAGTTAAGTACTGATAATATTGCTCAGGTCACCTATATGGACTTTTAAATTTAGTTGTTCTATTGTTCACTGAGAGGGCACTACAATCTATGATTGTGGATTTGTCTATTTCTTTTCTTCCTTTAGTTTGCTGAGTTTTTTGCCTTATGTATTTTGAAGTTATTAGATGCATACATAGGATTTACTGATGATTTGATCTTTTCCTCTCTCTCTCTCTCTCTCTCTCTCTCTCTCTCTCTCTCATGAACTATTCCTCCTTATCTTTCTTAGTACTCCAGGCTTGAAGTCTGTATTGCTACATTATCGGATATTAATATAACAACTTCACCTTTCTTAGGCTTACTGCTTGCATGGTAAATCTTTTTCCATCCTTTTCCTTTCAATATATTTGTGACTTTATATTTAATATGTATGGTAGACAGCTTATAGGTGGTTTTGGTTTTTTAAAAAATCCAATCTGATAATTTCTGTCTTTTAATTGCAGTTTTTAGTCTGTTTACATTTAATGTAATATTAATGTAGTTGGATTTAGATCTACTATTGCTTTGCAATTTGTATTCTATTTGTTTTACCCCTTTTTATTCCTCTGTTCCTCCTTTTCTGCTTCCTGTTCAGTTAATCAATATCTTCACATTTCATCTTAATTCTTCTATTGACCTTTTGCTAAAAGTCTTTACATTAATTTTTAGTGCCTACTCTGTTATTTACTGTTTATATCCTTAAATTATTTCAATGCACTTAGACCTCAAATTGTACTACTTAACATAAAATGTATGAATCTTGCAACAGTGCAGTTCCATTTATCCTTCATTCATTATATTATTGTTTTAATACATATTAGACCCACATATGTTTAAATACAGTGAATAATTTTAGCCTTAAACAATTACATGTCTTTAAAAGAAATTAAGAAAACAATGGATAATCTTTCATATTTACCGTTTCCAGTGCTCTTCAATCCTTTCTGTAGACCTTAGTTTCCATCTACTATCATTTCCCTACTTTCTGAAGAATTTTTTAAAGCATTTCTTGTAATGCAGATATACTGGTGATAAATTCTAAGTTTTTATTTATCTGAAATTATTTTTATTTTACCATTATTTTCAAACGATATTTTCTCTGGACATAGAATTCTGGATTCATAGTAACCTTCTTCCTGGCTCCAAGTTCAACTCCAAATGTGTATTTCTGTTGTCCTCAAGCCTTCATTGTGTCTGAATCATATCCATTCACCCACCCACCCAATTTGTACTAAGTTCATTTTCTCTAGCTGTCTTTATGATTTTCTCTTTATCTTTGCTTTTCAATAGTTTGACCTAATGCTCTTGGTATGAATTTCTGTATTTCTATTCAGCTTGAGTTTTGATGGGCTTGTTGAATCTGTAAATTTATGTAGTCCAACCAAATGTGGGTAAATTTCAGCCATTGTTTTTTCAAATATTTTTTTCCTGTCTGGCATTCCTGTTACATTTATATTAGACTCTATGATATTATCCTACAGGTCAGTAGGACTCTGTTTTTTCTAATAGTTTGTATCACTTTTTCATTTTTTCATTTTGAATTTGTTTTCATTTGTTTCCAAATTTGCCAATTCTTCAATCATTTCCAATTAGCTGTTAAACCCACCCAGTGGATTTCTTAATTTCAAATTTTGTGGTTGTCAGTTCTAGAATTTCCATTTGGTTCTTTTTTAAGAGTGTTTACATTTCTGCTGTTTCCCATCTATTAATTCATTATGACCGCTTATTTTTTAAGTCCTTTTAAACAGTTACTATTATGTATAATAACTATTTAAAAGTCTTTGCTAATTCTTACATCTGAGTCATCTTGGAATCAGATTCTATTGACTACTTTTTCTCTGGACAGTGAATCAAACTTTTCTGTCCCTCTACATATCTGTTAATATTTAACTGCTTACTGGATATCATGGATAATATTTAGAGCCTTAGATTCTGTTATCTTCCTCTGATGAGTGGTGATGTGTTTTAGTAGGTAGTTAACTCAATCGAAGTAAAATTCCACCAGAAATTTCCGATCATTTCTTTTAGCTGTTGCTTTTTTTCTGAGCTCTTTGGAATATCCCTCATGCACACAGAATTCAGCAGTCAGCCAAGGATTTGGGCAGAATGGATGTATAAATTTTGGAAACCTCTCCCTCTATTACTCCCTCCTTTTCACTATTTCCCGCCTCAATTTCTAGCTGTTCTAGAAGCCCCACACTTCATCCTTTAATTCCTTAAGCCATTAAGACTGTGGCTTTTTGATTGAGTTCCAGTGCCTTTCACAGTGCAAAATGAGTAGCGCTCTCAGATGAAAAGATGTATGAGCCTAGATCACACTCATTATATTTCAGTTCTTTGAAGAATGGCCATCCCATCAATTATTGCCAGCAGGCTTTTGATTACTTTCTAGTGTCATCAGACATCATCATGCATCATTTACCAACAGAGATATGTTCTGAGAAATGTGTCATTAGGCAATTTCATTGTTGTGCGAACATCACAGAGTACACTTATACAAACCCAGATGGCATAGCGTACTACCCACCTAAGCTATATGGTATATCCCACTGCTTGTGGGCTATAAGCCTATATAGCATGTTACTGTACTGAATGTTGTAGGCAATTGTAATGCATTGCACTACGATGTTACAACAGCTATGACATACTAGGTGATGGAAATTTTTCAGCTCCTTTATAATCTTATGGGACCACTGTCAATGTAAATATGTAGTCCATCATTGACTGAAACATTGTTATGGGGTATGTGACTGTAATGGTTCTTGTATTTTGTCCAACATCTATAATTTTATCCATAAAAAGTTTAGTCTTATATAGCCTTCCATAACATTTTATTGGAAATGTATCTTTTGATGAGATGAATGGTTCAATATTTTTGTCAGTAGTTCACATGTTAGCAGAGGAATATTAGTTATTGCTAGGTAAGACAGGATTCATCATTAGTTCTAGTCACAGTTTAAGTTTTATAGACATAAACACTGAGAAAATCTGTTCAAATATATAGGTAAATATGGAAATAATTTTGTAATACCATTGTCACTGAAATATTTAATCTCCTGAGAATACCCTAAGAATCACAGAGTACTCAATCGCTAAAAATTATTTTTTATGATTTATCATCAGGCACCTCATTTAGGTCCTCCCTTGTTTGAGTTATTCACTTTCTCAATTTCTGGGAAGTATACCAAAAAGGCTTTTAAAAGACATCAAGTTATTAATGTAACTCCTTCATTTCAAGGCATCTTATTTTTTAACTCAGAGCTGAGAAAGTAAAGATATTAACATTTTTACAAACCTTTTGCCAATACAATACTATTTATTAAAATTATCTTATGAGCTTTAAGTATATATTTTTAAAACCTTGGAACTGCAGATTTGGCTTATTCATTGTATGTAAAACTTACCACTTAAAAGTCAATTGGCAGAGCCAGGCTTCATTATCAAATCAACTGACCAAAACAAACTTTTTTCAATTCACATGAACATGTGAAAATATATCCCTGTGTCAACATCTCAGTTTTGAATTCCAAGGCTCTACTGTCTTCAGTGTTTCCCACAGATAATATCTTTACTTCGTTCCCATGGAATATTCCTTAGGAGTGTATTGTTTGATAGCACTCAGGGTATAGAAAAGGTAAAATCTTTAAATGAAACTTGTCATCACTCTCACCATCTTACTCTACAATACCTATGTATTCAGAACATCCTAACACAGACCTGAATGCACCATGTCCAGTATCACCATCGCCTTTAAGATAATGCTCATTTAATAAGAAAAGACATGAAACACTGCTGCCATCTGTAAAAAGGAGACTTTGCCAATACCTTATTTCGAAGCCAGTCTCTTTTGGGAGCCTCGGGTTTTTGGCACCCTGGAACGAGGAGCCACTGGAAGATAGGATGGGTGTTCCAACACCAACTTGTGTACTACAGTTGAATTCTAGCACTAACCACCTAGAGTTAGCACAAGTCCCCAAATGAAGGGGTCAGTCCTGCATAACACTGCCATCACTTCAGATGCCAGCCACACTTTGGCAGCCCCATTTATGACAAACTGGCTATGAATTTGGGGGGCCCACAATCCCCTCAGGTTCTATAATTTGCTAGACCAACTTACAGAACTCAGCAAAGATCTCAAGGTTCTTGCCCTTCTGGAGATCATGATGAGATGGGACTTCGAGAGAAATAACGAGGCAGTTATAACACAGTACGCTGAGAACTATGTGGAGGACGTACAGAGTGCTCTGAGAGCATATAAAAGGTGCTAAGATTGGGAAAAGGGGTTAAGAAAGAGTATATAGGGACAGGGGAGAGACTTGGCTGGTGTAAAATCTCACTTGAAATATTTTATCATTATTTTCAGCAATCCAGCTGTTGCTTTTTGCTGGGCAAGTAGAAGGTTAGGGAAGACGTCATACGGCAGATGACATTTAGGTGAAGACTAGTGATAAGAAAGAGCTGTCTCTGGAAAGGATGGAGGAAAGAGCAGTCCCGGCAGAAGGAACAGCTTGAGCAGAGACCTGAGGTGTGCATTAGTGTGGAAGAGTGGAGGTGGTGAGATGGGGAAGCAGATACTGGGTCCAAAACGTGGTCCAGGGCCTCGCTGTGTTGCCTTTCAGTACAAATACCGTGCCAGTATTTTCAGTCTTTTGCTGAAGGTGCTGGCTACCCTGCTGCTCTTTGTCTGCCATCCGCAGGGCAGACAATGACACAAAATGGGGTTAGAGATTTAAGGGATTCATGAGGCTGGACTGTATGGGTTAAGGAGAATTTGGATTGAATGGGAAATTCAGTGAGTTCAAAAGGATAAGAACTTTTGCTTAAAGAGACACTTTAAACAAATGTGTGAACCCTCTAATAAATGAACTCAACAGAGAACCATATAGTACCGTTGAAGGTTAATCTTAATCTTAGATGCCTACACATGCACTGAATATTTTGGGAAATATATAGAGAAAATGGTAACAGTGGTAGCCGCTGGAGAGGGATTGGGAGATGAGAAAATGAGGTAGGCATGTGATATGCTTTTCTCTCTTTACAAGTGGCAGGCCGGTGGGGTGGCTTATTGGTACTAGTTGGGCTCCATCAGCAGCCCTCCTCTCTCCAAGGCCTCCCCCCAGGTGAATACACACCCTAGGCAGAAAACCATGCTTACTAAGCAAACACAGACTCAAGAATGTTTCCTAGTCCTTTCAACAAATAAATTGTGTCAGGTGCCATTCTAGTACCGAGGAGAGAGGAGTGAACACATCTCTGTTCTCATGAAGCTTCTATTCTCATGGGGGACACAAACAATGTCATGTAATTAATAGAATATCAGAATGTGAAATGATGACAAATGCTGTGAAAAAGAATAATGCAGGATGAGGAGTACAGGAGGATTGTGGTGTGAATGGGTGGGTGCTAGTTTATATAAGGTGGTTGTAGTGAGTTGAATGGTGCTTCCCCCCAAAGTTTTCCATGTCAAATCCCTGAAACCTGTGAATATTATCTCATTTGGAGAAATGGTCTTTGAAGATGTAATTAAGTTAAGGATTTTGGGATGAGATCATCCCAGATTACCTTGGTTGACCCCAAATACAATAAGTGTCCTTATAAAAGAAAGGCAGAGACAGATTTGAAACAGGAAGAAGAGGAGAGGACATTCGTGGAGACAGACATGAAGATGAGGCACACATAGAGTGATGTGGCAACAAGCTGAGGAAGCCAAAGAATGCGAACATCCACAAGAAACTAACACAGTAGTCCAACACTCAAAGAGAGTATTGACCAAACTGAAGGTGGTAGTGGTGGCTGTTAAGCTACCTGGGAGAAGAATGTTCCAAATACATGGTTACCTCTAAATCCCTTCTATACAGACATTCTGGAGCTTCTACTGCTGTATACATTTTTGAGCTGTTTGAGTTTTTTCCCAAAAAATTACAGTAGAAATGACTTTAGTGCATTATAAGGTTTTCATAGCAATGGAAAAAAGGCAGAAGAACTACTTGACTTGGGTGAAATTTTGATTCAATGTGGAAGATTTTTAAGGTTATGATTCATCTGATTAGCAATCAGTATGCATGGAAAACAGATAATACCACCAAGTTGATAATCTGTGTTGGGTTTGGTTAGCTAGCTCCAGTGGACTTTGGCTTCCTGGGCATCTGCTATTACCTTGAAGGAACACAGAGACCCTCCAGATAAGATCTCTAATCTTTCTGTTCTGCTCCATTTCAATATTTACATGTATATGTTGCGATTTAAATACAGATATAT
This sequence comes from Mormoops blainvillei, assembly GCA_004026545.1. Lineage (NCBI taxonomy): Eukaryota > Metazoa > Chordata > Mammalia > Chiroptera > Mormoopidae > Mormoops > Mormoops blainvillei. The sequence goes on along the minus strand of PVJD01000986.1, from coordinate 103,481 downwards.
TTAGGAAAAACTTAATCCCCACTTCTCTGCCATTCCCAAAACTTGTATTACACTAATATTGGATCTTGCTTTAAGCAGAAGCTATTCCCCAAAACTTACATGCAAATAAAACTCTTGTGAAACAAAGGCTGCTTTAGTGTGGCAATAAGGAAGGCTACAGGTCATTGAGGACAGATGCTGTTCCATGTGCCTTGAGTTTATTAGAGTATACATCTTCGCAACCATTGAGGTAGGGGTCCTTGTCTTCTCTTTACACATGCCGGAACTAAGGCATATAAAAGTTAAGTAACTTGTCCCAGACCATCCAGATATAAGTGGCAGAGGTAGTGTTAGAATGCAGGTGGTCTAACTCCATCCTCTTAGCCATTCTATCACACAGCCTCTGTTTGTTTAGGAAACCAGTGGAAGTTTCTTTTAAAATTACAATTCTGATCCTTGTCACTAACTTCTAATGTTATTCTGTTGCTCACCAGAAAAACAAAGACAAACCTAAAAATTTAGCATGGCATGTAATTCTTCCCACAGACTGGGCTCTAACCTCTAACGTAAACCTTGCTTCATCTCATCCCAGCTGCAGCCACCCTGAACCTCTTCTTACTTCTAGAACCAGCTATTTCATGACTGCATCTTTATTCTTGCTCACAGGATATCCTTACCCTGTTCTCGACTGGACCAACAACTACCTGGCCACTAAATCCTAGTTTAATGTCAATTTCTTTGGAATACTGTCCCCAGTTTCTTAAGCAGGGATCATCATGTCTCTGTCCTGTGTTCTCCCCAAAGCCTTGCTCTGACCTCTGGTGGGGCCCTCTCCCACTGAACTTTATTTTCCTATTCAAAAATGCTTTGAAACTCTGAGCCCCCTGCAAAGAGGCATGTGATGTTCTTTTCTCTGTATTTCTCTCTTATTCCCTCCAGTTCCTAGGAGAGTGACTAAAACATAGTGTGTGCTTGACAAAAGTTTTATAAATTAATGAACAGTAAATGAATGAGTAAAATTATATTTAAAGTTCTGTAAATGACTTTTGTAGTGAAAGCCATCAGCCTCCAACTTCCCCTTGGTAATATTAATATTTTCTCACCAAGTATCACCAAGACAACCTATGTTGGAGGTCCCCAAGAGCACACCAAGGTTTGACGATTCTAGGAGGACTCATGGTCTCGCCATATGTCATCTTCACAGCTATGAGTTAATTATAGTGAAAAAACACAAAGCAGAATAAGCAAAGGGAAAAAGTACATGAGATGAAGTCAGGAGGAAACCAGGCACCTGCTTCCAAGAGCCCTCTCCCAGTAGTTACACAGGACGCTCTTACCTCCCCAAACTACAAGTTGTGACAAACCACAAACGTGAAATGTTGTCTACCAGGGAAGCTCATTAGAGACTCAGTGCCTGGACTGCATTAGTCATTGTTCTCTAAAGACACAGAATTAATAGGATAGAAAAGATTTATTTTGAGGAACTAGCTCATGCACTTCTGGGGGCAAGTTCAAAATTTGTAGGGCAGGCCAGCAGCCTGGAAACTCAGTCAAGAGTTGATGTAGTAGTCTTGAACTTTTTCTCTGGGAAATCTCAGTTTTTGGGTTTTTTTGTCTTACTGCCTTTCAACTGATTGGATGAGACCCACCCATGTTATTGGGAGTAATCTCCTTTACTTAAAGTTAACTGGGTATAGATGTTAACCATGTCTCCAAAATACCCTTACAGCAACGACTAGTTTAGTATTAGATCACATAACTGAGAATATAGCCTAACCAAGTAAAATTAACCATCACATGGACCATTCTTTTCTTCCTCTGTCCAGCTAGATCACGCCCATCCCTCATCTGGGACTCCATGTCCCCAGGAAGGCCTCCTTCACCAACCAGATGACACCTCCTCATTAACTCCAAATGAACTCTCTAAACATAGCACCAACATTATACAATTTTGTAATAACCCATTTACCTATTTACCAACTACAACATAAGCCTGAAGAGCAAAAAGAGCGCTCGGTTCAATGTTATGCCCATCAGCCAGCACACAACTTGCCACGTAGCCGGCACTCGGTAAACAGTTACCAAGTGAATGCATCTGATCCAACTCCACGTTATGCTTGAAGTGATAGATTTAGAGTTAATAAGCCCTTTACTTATGATTACCATGCAGCTTAGTAGCAGAGCTGGATTAGAACTCACAGCTCTTGCCTGTAACCTCAGGCTCCTCCCCACTTTGCTACGCCTCTTTGGCAGGAAGGGTAAGATCCATGAGATGTGGTGAGGTTTAGTTTTCAGTTTTCAGAGCGTGTTCAGCTCTTTTCTATAACAAAAGAGAGGCAGACGCAGGTTACTTCAATAGGGTTTTGTGTTTTTGAAGTATACACATGATGATAGGAAGGTCACAGGACAGGAACTGCCCTCCTGCAGAGCCTGTGGGACACCTGACCAGGAACTAGGTTCTCTCTTTGCTGCTCAGCAGCTGGTGATCACTGGTTCCCCGCCATCCCGCTGACTCAGCTCTGCCCTTCTTTTCTGGCTACTACCCACCAAAGACTCCCCTCACCGTCCATTAGTGGCTTCTTGACTGCTTATGGGTGATATGGGCTCACTCATGCCTTCTGTTTGAAAGTTTTCAGTGTCTCTTTCTGCCAACCAACTGACTCGCTTCATAATTCCCAAATCTAATCTCTGACCAAGGCACTCTGGTTGGTTTCTTTTGACACTATCTTTTCTGGATGCCGGATTTTTTTAAAATAGACTTTTTTTTTTTAGAGCATTATTAAGTTCATAGCAAAATTGATCAGAAGGTTTCTTACATACCGCCTGTCCCCACACATGCACAGCCTCCCCAGTATCAACATACCACACCAAGGTGGCACATTTTTATAATCCCTGAACTTATATTGACTTGTTATTATCACCCAAAGTCCATCATTTACATGAGGGTTCACTCTTGGTGTTATGTGCTCTGTGGGCCTGGAAAAATGTATAATGACACGTATCCACCATCTGGTATCATACAGAATATTTTCACTACCCTAAAAATCCTCTGTGCTCCATCTCTTCATCCCTTCTTCTTCCCTAACTCCTGATCCTTTTACTGTCTGCATAGTTTTGCCTTTTTCAGAATGCCATATAGTGGGAAACACATTTAATGTACCCTTTTCAGATTTCATGCCTGGTTTTCATGCCTTCACAGGTTAGCCCATGAACTGGCTGTTTTTAGGTTCAATCGGCTGTGACAGGAGGCGCCAAGAGGCAGACAGATCACATGCGGAAGGCATTTGTTTTCTCTTCTGGTGACTGAGAGTGAGGCAAGTACGATAACTGACCTGTCTAACATGCAGAAAAAAAGATGACCAGAGTTTTTGGATAACAATCTAAAGCGTTATCTCAGGTGAGGTATAGTATTTTAAAGAGGCTCCCTCGTTTCTGGCACATGGTGGCTCCAGATTTTCCGTTTCATGTTAAGAGGCTAGGGGTAAAACATGCTGGGGGCAGTGTGAAGAAAATGGAGGAAAAAATGAATAATAGAAAGAAGTAAAATAACCCTGAGATTATAACAGTCTTTGACTTGGACAATAACAAGTGAATTTAAATGAAGCTAGATCACAAAGTGATTTCTATAAAAACAGACAACTGAGTTTTATTTTTCTTTCTTCCCTTTTTTAAAAAAAGAGGTTTTAATGTAATCTGGTAGAGTAGAAGAAAATAACTCAATGTTCTGAAAATAAATTTCCCAGAGGAAGCTATTACGGTAGCCCTCTTGTTTCCTGTCATACTCTGAATCAGTTACAAGGACAAACTCTATTTGTTTGGGTACATTAATTTTGCTCAATGGCCTTTCTATAAAATGAGCATCAAATTGATGGGACTGGACCTCAGCAAAGAAGAAGTTCCAATTTTCTCTGGATGGATTGTTCTGGACGTGCAGTGGAAAATTATTATTAATAGCGATTCATGTTTACTATCCAGTGAGCACAAGAGGAAGATGAAGTTTAGAAATGCGGCAGTATCCGAGTAAGCACTGAGCATCGTAGGACAAATAACCAGGGAGTGATGACCCCAGTCTTTGGTTCTTGTGTCTATTTGGTCACATTTGGTGTGTAGGACCATAGGTTTTCTCTGACTGTGTTTTGGTTCGGGAACTTCAGGGAAGCAAGATAGACTTTTTGATCTGATCTAGTCATTTTAGTTGTCCTGGATGTATCCATGTGTTTATCTCAATCATTTAACTGGACACACGGAGAGGGCCTGACAGACATGTACCTTCCCTTCCCTCGTGGAGTTGGTATTTTAGCCATTGCATCTGGTTCCTAGATCTTCCTGATTATGACTCAGCCTTCAAAGGTCAAACTAAAACAGAAGCGTATGGTGGCTCCAGATTTTCCTATTTTAGGTTAAGGGCCTGGGAGGTAAAGTATGCTGGAAAGGGATGTGAAGAAAGAAACAGAAAGTAAAACAACTTCATCTCATGGGGCTTAATCAGAACTCAGCTGGTCAGTGGGTTTCGGAGAGTTGCTACAATGCTTATTTCACATAAACATATATGCCTTTGTCATTGCATTCTGTGTGCTAAGCTAATTCCTGAATTCATTTCTCCTTCTCTTTTGTGGAAACAAATGAAGACCAACCAAATGAGAATGGGCAAGGTGTGTTCATTAAGAGCATGCTATAGTAAGGGTGTCAGCCACCATCACTTGCGTTTTGGCAAAGACACAAAGGCAGGCAGAGGAGTGGGCACGTTTTTAGAGTGAAACAAAGGGAGGCTTCAAGTATGCCCTGGTTAGAGGCTGTTGGCCTGGAGAGACTGGAGGTGGGCTAAGTAGAAGTGAGTCATGTTATGTGATTGGTTAGGGGTGCATATTGGGCTCTGTATGATTGGTCCTACATTCGAAGTGGAGACAAACATTAGGGAAGCTCAGTTATTAATCAAGTCCTGGATGTTTGGGGTCAGTTGCTACTGAAATTATTGTTTAGCTTCCTGGGCTGGTTACTATAGAAAATAGGTTGGTTTCCCAGGCTGGTTGCTGCAGGCTGTGGGTCAGAGTTCTGTTTTTATTTATGGTCTAGCCATTGTCTGTTTGTATATTCAGTCTCACTTCTTATTTTACCTAGATTGCTTCATCTATTTTAACTTTTAAATTCTTTATCTTAATCATATCTATTGATGGCTATTAATTCTGCAACCCTCCATGGTACATTTTCAAAAAACTTTTAATTACAAAAATAATGCATTTTTACAGATGAAAAAGTTTTAAAATAGAGCTAAGCAAAAGGGAAAATAAATTTATAAACTCCCACACCACGCCCCTACTCATAATTTGTTGTATGTTCTTTCTATGCCTACATATTAATGTAATTCCATAGTGCTTTGGACATTCACAACTCTCATAATTAGTTGTCGGTATGTGATTTCCCCTTGGGGGTGTGCAGAGATGGGAGATGTCTTATTCAACCCTTACTCCACCAGCCTTGCATAGTGCATTGAACATGGTAGCGTGCTCAGTAAGTATTAATTGAATATTTTATGTTAAATTATATGAAGTTGCCCATCTTCTAAGTCAAAAGTTAGCAAATAATGGTATTTTCATGTGGTTAAACCCAGCGGATGGATAGATACGTGGATGGATGGATGAATTAAATGACTTTCACCATTGTTGATTCTACTCCACATAACTAAAGATTTAAGCATCAAAATTCTGGATGACTGTGTTGTGGTCTTTTGACAAAGATGGGGAAAATTCTGACTTCTGCTCTCAACTTAGCTATTTCTTCCATTTGTTTATGACTGTTATTTAGCCAATTACCAAATGGCAGTGTCAACCTTTTTCATCCATATGTGCATTCAACATTTTTATAGGGCTGCAATCTCCCTGTCAAGAGTAGATGGATCATTTTCATTTTTCAATTATTTGAGCTTCAGTTTAGGACTTTGGTTAATGGTTTTTGTAAGACACTGATTACAGAGGTCTTTTTCTTTCCTGATTAAAAGCATGTATGATATCTTCTCTCCTGCTCTCCTTTATTTGTATCTAGTAATTGTGGATCTAAATATATGGCTGTGGTAATCTGTCATATACTATATTATATGAATTTTTCAGGAAGCAAAATCATTTAGTTTTTTTTTTTTTTTTAAAACCATTTCAGAAGGTTGTCATTAGTCAGACTAAGGATTTTGGAAGTAAATCTTAAGTAAAATGAATTGTTTCAATAGAACACTGTAATAGCAAATCACTGCTGCCAGCTCCACTTCAACATTCCTCCTATTATGCTATCTGTGTGTCATATCTAGAGAAGGGTTTTCACGTAAATTACCTCTAAGGCTGCTGTCCGGAGGGCTTGGTCTTTAAACCTGAATTTTATTGTTTTTTTAGTAAGGATTTTGATCACCACTTTTATACTTATAGTTTACATAGGGCAATCATGGAAATAACCTCGTTTGATGATCTCATGGAACTACGGGTACACTGCTAGGACATGTAACTGCGTAGACACTTCTGGGAGGTCCGTAGGAAGAAACCATTATTTACGTTTTGCTCGGAGGGAATTGAGAGAGAAGTGTTCGGAAGCTTCCCGAGATCAAATAACAGCAGCTTGAACCCAAGTACTCCTTTCTCCAACTACAACGTGTTCGTTTTGAGAATTGGCTTATATCTTTGAGTCACCAATGATATTGCACTAGGACAAAAGATTTCAAAAATACCTTGCCTGTCCTTTTTTCCCATTGTATCTTTGGAACCTGGAAAGCAAAGCGAACATATTTTCTGTTCGCATTATGCATGAAATTGTGCCACCCAATAATACTGCCAAGGACAGGCCTGGACACATAAGTATATATTTAATGAAAGAATGAATGACTATATCCTCCAAGATAACATTATCCCCATTTGTCTTTTTAGGTTGCTATAAAAAAATACTGTAGACTGAATGGCTTATAAACAACAGGCACTTATTTCTCACAGTTCTGGAGGCAGGGAAGGTCAAGATCGAGGCACTTGCAGATTCAATGTCTGCCAAAAGCTCACTTCCTGGTCCATAGACAATAGTATTCTCCATGTAACCTCATGTGACAGAACGGATAAGGGATCTTTCTGGGGTAGCATTTATAAGGGCACTAATCCCATTCATGAGGGCTACACCCTTGTGACCTAATCACCTCTCAACGGCCCCAGTTCCAAATACCATCCCATTAATGGTTAGAATTTAACATACGAATTTTTTGAACGGACACAAACGTTCAGTCTATAGCACCATTTTACAGAGGAGGTAACTGAAACTCCAAGAGGGAAGATAGAAGCCTGAGTTAACAGAACTTGTAAAAGACACAAATGGAAGGAAAGACAACTCAGGAAGCCAACCTTGTACTCCTACCCACCATACTAAACCACCAAATTTAGAAAAATTAAAATCGTTCATTTGTTCATTTGACAGATGTTTGTTAAGTGCCTAATATTCATCAGGCACTGTTCTAAGTCTTGAGGTAGAGGGGATTTCGGGGTAGTTAAATGAGAATTTCAAAGATGTCATTACAGACCATTTTCCCTTTTCACTGTCTTTGCAGTGTTTTCGAGTAGTTAACTTCATCTTCAGGTTTGTACTCTCGTAGTCTCAGAAATGCTGCTGCAGCTCCAGGCATCACATCATTACAAGATCTCATCCAAAACAAAAAGTAAGGGGAAAGAGGACTCTTACGTGTGTGTATTTTATTTTATTTTTTAAATCAGGAGGGAAACTTTCCCAAAAAACCACAGCAGACTTTTCCACAGCTCCATCGACTAGAGTGGGTCATATGCTCATGCTCTAGCTGAGAGAACTCTAGGATAAAGTATGTTCAACATTTTCAACTTTTTAACGAAAAGCATGTTCAACCAGCAAAAAAGAAGAAAAATAGTTATGGATGAGCAACTAACAGTGTCTCCCATGGCTATTTTATAGCTTTTAAACTTCAGTTAAACTTGAGTAAAGGCTTTCCTATTAGAAAAATGGGGGCAATAACACCTGCTCCAAAGATTAGGGTTAGTATTAAATATTATAAAATAAAATAACATGTGATGTAACAGGCATGGAATATGTGCCAAATAAATGTTAATACCCTCCCTTTATATTATTCTCACATCCATGCTATTCAATGTTTGTGGAGGTTTCATCAAGAATTGTTAAAATGAAAAGACCAGTTGAGAAAGACAGAGAGGAGAAACAAAGAATGTATTTCATGTTATGATACAAGCCTATGTAATTTATAAATTACATGGCTAGAGAAATTGTAGCTTATTATTTTAAAGGGTGAAAGAGAATGTGGAAATCTGAATCAGTTACAAGATATATTTCAGTTAATCAAATTTTGCTGCTTCACAAATACATGAAAAAAAGGATCATGTAAAGGATATTGGATACCAAATGGGCTTTATTTTTAACTGTTTGCTTTAATAGCTTACAAAAATATGGTGGTGTTTTTTATAGCCATAATGAATTTTAGGGATATGAAACTTCGCTGCAGCTAGTACTAAATCTTTTTAGTGGGGAGATAAAATACACAGTATACTGAGTATTTTATCTCCATGCATCTTGGTGGTCAATTCCTTTTTTTGTGTCTATTCATGCTTTTCTAAAAATTGAGGGCTGTAAGTATGGGTATAAGGGGTGATAATTTCAGGAATTTGTGCCTAGGGAATTAGTATGATCACCCATGAACTTCATTTACTTTCCTTAGGTTTATTCTCATTTCTTAGACACAAATCTTTCCCTAGTCCCATGTAAGACATATAATGGCTTTTTTTGGCATTGGAACTTGAAAAGGGGGAGGAATATATGGATGTGACAATATTCTTTGATTCCAATATATGAAATCCAGCTTAACTTCTTAGTCGCCCCTGAAAAAAGAATATTGATTGGTTCATATAACTAAAAAGTCTGGGCCGTACCAACCTCGGATATGGCTGGATCCAGGTGCTGGAATGTTGTCAAAGGATTGGTTTGCATGTCTTGTGTCTTTCCTGTTTCCTCTATGGTGGTTCCATTTTCAGATAGGCTGATCTCTAGTGGTAAGAGGACAGCTACCAAAATTTGTCTTCTCAGCAAACCCAGCAGGAAAGAACACATTCTTTCCTTACTAGTTCTAGGAAAAGGTGTCCACTCTGGAGGAAGAGGAATAATGGCAGGGCTGATACTGAGCCAGCTACCACCCACACATGTGGGACAATGGTTTATAGTTTCCATCAGATTTGGCAGTGCCTATCCTGTACCTGTTGTTAAACTTTTTGGAAGGAAAAGTGACAGAGTTATCCCTACAGTACACTTTATAGCCTTTATTCATTTCGTTCATATTCATTTTTTTCCCCTTCATCTCCTTTGCGCTACCAAAGCCTTAAGAAGTAGCGGGGCAAGAGTTGATCCTAGTGTGATATAGTTGTAATGGTGGTGGTTGTGTGTTTGGGGAGTGTACCCTGGTTATTTCAGTCCCTGTTTTCTACCACAAATCCCCTTTTGTTCAAGCAGAAAGTAGGAAAAACTTCAGCTTCACTTGGACAAGAGCCTAAAGTCTCATTCACCGTAATATATGAAGTAGAAAAAACAAAGTTGAAACATTGTATATGTTATGATTCTACTTTTATGTTAAAAAAGCATACAAGTATTTGCATAGAGAAAACATTTTGATGGACATACAACCAATGTGGTAACAGTGGCTCTTCCTGGGTGGCATGCTTTACGGGGGGGTGATTCTTACTTTCTTCTATATACTCCACCATATATCTTTCCTTTTCTTTTATTTTTTCAATAGGTATATATTACTTTTTTCAATAGGTATATATTGAACAGAAGAAACAAAACAATTAAAAAAATATGCCAATGTGACAGGGTCAGATAAATATTATAGCTCTAAACAAGTAGACTTTGGAGTGTGGCAGGTCAGTGATGACACGTGGAAAAGCACACAGTACAAGGGTGAGTCCAGATTGCAGGCAGAGGGTGTTTGCTTTCTGACTCATGATATACCCCTCACTAGATGCTGGTGCTCATGTTTTCTTCTGTGATAGGTGGAAATAAAACAAATGTCGGAAGCTGATCTGCTAAATGGAGGAGTGTTGTGGACCAAACTGCATCTCCCTAAAATTCATATGCTGAAGTCCTAGTCCCTAGCACCTGAGAATGAAATTATATTTGCAGATAGGGTCTTTAAAGAAGTGATTAAGTTAAAATGAGCCCATGAGGGTAGGCACTAACACAAAAGAGGAAATCACCCCTGACTGGTGTGGCTCAGTGGACTGAGTGCCAGCCTATGAACCAGAAGGTCACTGGTTCAATTTTGGGTCTGGGCACAAGCCTGGGTTGCGGGCCAGGTCCCCAATTGGGGGCATGTGAAGGGCAAATGATTGACATATCTCTTGCATATTGATGTTTCTCTTACTTTTTTTCTCCCTCCCTTCCCCTCTCTCTAAAAATAAATAAATAACATCTGTAGGAAACAAAAAAAGAAAGAAGAGGAAATCAGACACACAGAGACCCTAGGGATATGCAAGTACAGATAAAAGATCATGTGAGGACAGTGAGAAGGCTGCAGTCTGCAAGCCAAGGAGAGAGACCTCAGAAAAAACCAAACCTGTTGACACCTTGATCTTGGAATTCAAGAAAATAAATAAATTTCTGTTGCTTAAGCTACCCAGTCTGTGGTATTTTGTTAAGATAGCCCTAGAAAACCATACAAGGATATTATTCACAATATTTTAAGTTTTTGCATGTTGAAAATATATAAATATTTCAGCCCAAATATTTTCACAGAAGTTGCCCTTTTTGCTTAATTCAGAGTACCTTTCTTCAACAAATATTTCATAAGAAAAACCTCATCAAATAAGTTGTCTCTGCTTATGATTCTGCATAATTATAGGTCTCCTAAATTTCATTTAATTCCAGTACAGAACATAAATTTATCTAATTAAAAGTAGCTGCTTCAACAAATGAGTCATCCTGCAAGTTGAGATATTCCAAAATGCAATTACAAAATTTCAATATTAATATTGTATACCATTTGAGGGCTCCTTGTTTAATTTGTTTTGTATCTCCTGTGCATATGAAAGGATAAATTGCTAGTCTCCCTGTTTGCAAATCTTGCATTTCGTGTTTTGGCATTTCATTTGATAAATACTTCGATTAAAAAATTTCATAAGCACATGAAAAGATGTCCGCCTTTATTGGTCATCAGAGCAATGCCAATTAAAATTACAATGAGAGACTTCCAGTCAAGATGGAGGCATAGGTAGGCATGCTTAGGCTCCTCGTGCTGTAATAGAATTTCAACTAGATCTCAAAACAAATAACACCCAGAACCATCAGAAAATCCAGCTGTACAGTCATCTGACAACCAAGGATTTAAAGAAACCACATTCATCCAGACAGGTATGAGGGGCAGAGTCCCGGAGAGGTGGCAGTGGAACAGATGGTTCCACATTCGCTATGGTGGATAAACACTGGGAGGACACCTTGGAAGTGAGCAATACCAGCCCCAGGCCAGACTGCACAACCCAGTGTTCCAGTGCCAGGAAGATAAATCCCCATAACTTCTGGCTATAAACATCAGTGGGTGTTAGGATGGCAGAAGAAACTGATGGGTTTTCAGGAGACTCTGTGTAAAGGACCCACATGGACTTAGAACACATGCAAACCCACCCACTCTGGGATTCACCACTAGGGCAATAGCTGGAATGGCGCCAGTCACATACAAGAAGTGGGCGAAGTGACTGAAAATGGGGTGAGTGCTGGGCAAACCTCCAGAAACCAGGCAGTGGCATTGTCCCCTCTCCGAGCCCTCCCCACATGCAGAGCTACAAAGCAGTGAAACAGATTGCTTCACCCTGGTGTTTACTCTATCTAAGGCTCTGTCCCACACAATTTACAGGTGCTTTACAATAGGCCGCGCTACTGAGACAGGAAGTCAAAGCAGCTCTACCTAACACACAGAAACAAACACAGGGGGGCTGCCAAATTGAGAAGACAAAGAAATATGGCTCAAATGAAAGAACAGAACAAAATTCCAGAAAAAAACTAAATGAAATGGAGATAACCAACCTATCAGATGCAGAATTCAAAACACTGGTGATCAGGATGCTCAAAGAACTCATTGAGTGCAGCAACAATGTAAAGGAAGAAATGAAGGTTACACTAAGTAAAATAAAGAAAAATCTACAGGGAACCACTAGAAGGGAAGAAGCCAGGATTCAAATCAACGATTGGGAACCTAAGGAAGTAAAAAGTATTCAACCAGAACGACAAGAAGAAAAAAGAATTTGAAAAAACGAGGACAGTATAAGGACCCTCTGGGATATCTCCAAAGATACCAACATCCGAATCATAGGGGTACCAGAAGGAGAACAGGTAAAACAAGAAACTGAAAACTTATTTGAAAAAATAATGAAATAAAACTTCCCTGATTTGGTGAAGGAAATAGACATACAAATTTGGGAAGCAAGTTGGACCCAAAGAGGACCACACCAAGACACATCATAATTAAAATGCCAACAGTTAAAGATAAAGAGGGAACCTTAAAAGCAGCAAGAGAAAAGCAGAGAGTTACCTACAAAGGAGTTCCTATAAGACTGTCAGTTGATTTCTCAAAAGAAACTTTGCAGGCAAGAAGGGACTGGCAAGAAGTATTCAAAGTGATGAAAAGCAAGGACCCACAGCCTAGATTACTCCATCCAGCAAAGCTATCACTTAGAATGTAAGGGTAAATAAAGTGCTTCCAGGACAAGGTAAAGCTAAAGGAGTTCATCCTCACCAAGCCTTTATTACACGAAATGATAAAGGGAATTATCTAAGAAAAAGAAGATCAAAACTATGAATATTTAAATGACAACAAATTCACAACTATCAACAACTGAATCTAGAAAAACAAACCACGCAAACAACCAGAACAGGAACAGAATCATGGGTATGGAGATCACTTGGATGGTTATCAGCTGAGAGCTGGAAGGAGGCCTATGGGGGAAAAGGTACAGGGATTAAGAAGCATAATTGGTAGGTACAAAATAGACACGAGGATGTCCAGAGCAGTATAGGAAATGGAGAAGCCAAAGAACTTATATGCATTGCCCATGAATATGAACTAAGGGGTGGGGTTGCTGGAGGGAAACGGGGTACTGGGCAGAGGGAGGTTGAGGGAGGCAATGGGGAAAAATATTGGGACAACTGTAATAGCATAATAAAATATATTTAAAAAATAAAATAGTAAAGTCACAATAAGATATCACTATACATTAGTATGGATAAAGTAAAAAAGACTGATATCATCAAGTGTTGGCAAGGATGTGGAACAACTGGAACTCTTGGTCCTTGCTGGTAGCAATATAGTCACTTCGGCAAACAGTATGGCATTACCTTATAAACTTAAAGATTCATTACCATAAAAGCCAGAAATTCTACTTCTGGGTATTTCCCCAAAAGATATAAAAAATATGTCCAGACAAAACATGTGTATGAATAGTTGTAGCAGCATTATTTATAACAGCTCCAAACTGCAAATAACCCAAATGTTCATCACTGTTGAGGTGATAAACCAAGGGTGGTGTATTCATACCTTGGAAAACTACTCAGCAGTAAAATGGAAGGAAATATGAATATAGACAACAACATAGATACATCAAAAAATATTATGCTGTATGAAAAAAGTCAAACACAAAGATTCTATACTGGATGAGCATTTATATAAAATTCTATAGTATGAAAAACTATAATGATAAAAACAGACCAATGATTGTCCGGGGCCAGAGTGAAGGGAGATGGTTGAATATATATGAGTATGAGGAAACTTTTTAGGGTGAAGAAAATCATTCTATAACTTCATTGTGGTGATGGTTAAATGATTGCACAAATTACAAAAATTCACCAAATTGGACACTTAAATTCAGTAAATATTATTTTGTTTAACAAAAAGAGGGGAAAACCCCAACTATTTTGAACATGCAATCAAAATTTAATGGTAGTACACTTAAATTGATTTACAAAGCTCAAATTTTGAGGCTCAGATATTTTTAATATCAGATTGAAGGCATTCCACCAACTCTTTGAGGAAGTATGATCTTCATTTTGAAAATTATAAAGCAAGCTGAGAAAACATGAGTAACTTGCCCAAGGAAATAGCTAGTAAGTGGTGAGACTGGAATTCAAATTAGGTCTGAGTTCAAAGCTCACACCCTATCCACTACATGCCTTTGACTTCTTAATTGCACCTGACATTAGCGTTTAACATGGTCTTTTGGGGCCATTTGAACACGTTGTGATTAGCATTTAATGATAGGCCTCATTTTTAACCTGTTTTCAATGCTTCCTATTGCATCCTCTACCACAATCTCAGTGCTCCCAGTGGCGGGAGAGTGAGTCTTATGTGCCCCTCCTCCATGCCTAAGTGTCTTCCATTTCAATCAGCCTCTAACATTCCCTTTTGCTCGTCATCAGTAGTTCACACCAGGAAAGCACAGTCCTCCAGGGGGTATTTGGAAACCTGTGTGTCAGGCGTCATCTGGGACCGACTGGTACTTAGTGGGCAGGAGTCAGGGATGCTAAGTATTTTATTATGCCATGTGTGAAGCATGAATGAATCTAGCCCCAAATCGCCAATAGCACTATAGCGCTCCCCACCAAACTTTGGCTACAGCCCGTCAGTACAAACCCAACTCACATCATCTCTGCAAGGTTTTCTTTGCCCCATCTGGCCCAAGATACCTCTCCTTGTTGAATGACACCAGGCTGTTGCGATCTCTGCTGCTCCTGCATAGATTTTGGCCCTACGTTCTCTGGTGTTCTTCTTGGTGTAAAAGCCTGTCTGCCAAAGCACATTGGAGGCACTCTGGCTTCAGGAAGCCAGTCTGAGATTCAGTTATACCCAGCAGTTCAGGAGCATAGTGTTATGCTTGTTCAGTCAGTCACAAGATGATTTAAAAAGGCTTCATGGCGATGTTGCAGGAATTTCTTTAGGGATTGTAGCTAGAGAGACAAACAGGGGCCCTTTCTACCGAGTGAATATAAATATGCATGCTGAAGATACCTGTGAGAGACCTGGCGTGGGGGTGGGGGAGCTTCAGTGGTGGCTGACCTTTGCTTGGGACTCCAGGTGGCAGCAGCGATGGCTCTCCTGAAACCTCCAGCTAGCACTTAATTCTGTGCGGGTAGCCATCGTGATTCATGCACCAGGCCATTAATCCAGTAAGAAGCTGCTAAATGGGCAGACGAACAAAAACAGGAGGCCCTTCTGAGAGCTGTAAATTATCTCTCATAACAGCTTTATGTACTTGAAAGTGAAGGGTATCCGGAGCGCCGTGGAAAGTACCTGGGACCTCAGTTTCTGATAGAAACCTCGGAAATTTGATTCTACCACTAACAAATTGAAGGCTTATTTTGTACAAGTGGCTGGGCTGGCACAGAAATGAATAAAAAGACAGTCCTTAATCTTTCAGGAGTTCAAAAACTCGAGAGAGAGAGAATCTTGAATACTATTTTTCCCTCCCATGCCTCCATAGCTAGAGCTAAAATATTAAAGGCCCCTCAGTTCCCATTCTGGACTTTCCTCATCTTCACCCCTTTTGCAGGATGATGGCTGCAACAGCCTCTCAACCTGGTTTCCCTGCTGTCCCTGCCCTAGTCGAAGCCAGAATCCACACACCACAGATGAACATTTCCAAAAGATAATCTAATCATTGTTACTCAGTAACTGACGCAAACCTCTTAATGGCACTCTCCTGTTTTAAGGATGAAATCTGAACCCCTTACCATGGCCCTTCACCATTGCAACCCTATTTGCATCTCCAGCCTCTCCATAATATAATTCCCCAACCCAGATATACTGACCCTCCGGCAGTTGCCCAGACCTCTATGGTCTAACTTCTACCACCTTGCACCATGTGTCCCAACCTCCAGTCCAGATAACCAAGGTCTCAAGATTCAGCTCTGGTTCCATCTCCACCTTCTCCACCTGCCCCTGGATGAAGGGCACCTCACTCTGTGCTCCTCTCACCACCATGGTTTCTCACTAGTCACATGTGCCATATCTGACTCCTTCTTTGTCTCTCTCAGTCAACTTTGATTTTCTCATCTAAGTCACAAGAATTATACCTGATTCATCTTTGACTCCTTGACACCTAGCAGTATGCCTGGTACCTGGTAGGTACATAATGAATGCTCACTGAATGTATTTGAATGAGTGCCTATAAGAGGTCACAATAAATAAGAATGACTCATTTAGAGATGCTGTAAAGCATGTTTATCTCTGTGTGGTCCCTGCTTTGTTTCTAATATTGCACTTGGAAAAGCTGTTGTGAACAATTGAATGCCTCATTGTTCCTGAATGATGTATGGGTATAGAAAAGAGACAATATTTGTTATATCTGGGGAAATCAAAATATAATCCAATATAATTCTGCCTCACAAAAGATATGAACATTCATGTTCAAGATGATATATGCATAGAAGATATGCAGTTTGCTAGGGCGAACATTTTGCTTAATTAGTTAAGTTCGAAATATCACAATTTTGTTAAACTGCCTTGTTTTGGGCTCCGTTTTATTTACTTGGACTGTGTATTAGTTTCCTAAGGCTAGCATAAGAAATGACACAAACTTGTTGGCATAAAACAACAAAGCTTTATTCTCTTACTGTTCTGGAAATCAGAAGTCCAAAATCAATATGTCGGCATCTGTGCTTCCCCCACAGTATCTAGGGGAAAATCCTCCCTTGCCTCTTCCAGCTTTCGGTCGGTCTAGGTGTTCCTGGTGATGTGGCTACATCGCTCCATTCTCCGCTCATGTGGCTTTTCCCTGTCTTCTGACTCTTCTAGGGACACTTGTCATTACGTGTAGGTAATTATCCAGGTAATTCACAATAATCTCACGTTGTGATACTTAACTTGATTACATATGCAAAGATCCTTTTCCAAATAAGGTCACAGTTTCCAGAGATTAAAGCATGGACATATCTTTTTCGGGAGGGTGGGTGGAACACAAGTCAACCCATCACAAACTGGAAATAGTAATTTTAAATACATTTATAAAAGCCATTGGCGCGAAATTCTAGGGGGTTATATAATTACTTCACCTTAAATACACATAAATAACTATTTTGAAAGGCTTGAGAGGGGTCTTCTTTCCTCAAATTGAAGGGGCTGCCTATGGGTGAGCACTCAGTAGTAAATGATGGCGCCACCTACTGGTTGCTAAGATCCACAACTGGCCGAGTTCTACCTTAATAGCACTGAACACAGAGTAACTGTGGTGGCACAGAAATTAAACCTACTATGTAGTACCTGTTAGCGCATTTTAAAATGTAAAATGGCTATACAAATACATTGGATATTTTAAGTCCAGTAAGAATACTTGGAAAGTTTATTTTTCTCTTAGGCTTTGAAGCCATGAGCTCGAAGGGCTAGGGGGTAGAAGCCATTTTTTTCCCTTAGCGCAAATGATATTTCATGTTCATTAAGGAAGAAGCAAGGAGAAGCAGATTAACTCTAGGAATTGCTGAGCATCAATTCTAGAGTTTACAACGACATAAATGGAAAAAGTCATGCATAAATAGTACTATGGTGCCATGAAGTCAGTCAGTCACATAGTCCAGTGGTTGGCAAGCTATGGTCTCAGGCAAAATACAGTCACTGCCTGTTTTTGTAAATAAAGTTTTATGGGAACATAGCTATGCCCATTCATTTACATATTATCCGTGGCTGCTTTTGTACTCCGCTACAGAGTTGAATAGTCAGAACAGAGACATCATGGTCCTCAAAGCCAAATATATTTACTATCTGGACCTTTAGAGAAGAAGGCTGTAGCCTTGGCTGGTGTGGCTCAGTGGATTGAGTGCCGCGCTGCGAACTGAAAGGTCTCTGGTTTGGTTCCCTGTCAGGGCACATGCCTGTGCTGCAGGCCAGGTGCCTAGTCGGGGGCATGTGAGAGGCAACCGGTCGATGTGTCACTTGCACATTGATGTTTCTTTCCCTGTCTTTCTCCCTCCCTGCCCCTAGCTCTAAAAACACGTAAATAAAATTTTAAAAAGAAGGCCACCAACTCCTGATTTTGCTAGATGCTGTGTTGTTTTATATGCATTTTTCATATATTGTAATAGCTTTATTTCATCCTCAAAGCTACACTATGAATTGGTTATTATTACTGCCATTTTATAGATGAGAAAACTGAGGCTTGAAGGACCGAGTAACTTACCTTGGATCACAAAGCTGATCCAAGAGTGGGTCTTAAGTGACAGAGTGGGTCTCAAACTGCTGTTTGTGTGATTATTGAACCAGACTTTTCATTTATCAAACTATGTGTAAACTTTTGTGCTTCTAATTACCTAAACTAGCACAGGACCAAAAGAACATAGTCTATATTGGAATATATTTGTTGTGTCTTTGGAAAAATACAAAAATGTTTTTAAGCCTTATTAGAACAGTATTTAAAAAGAAGCTATGGCTCATTTTAGTTATTTAGTTAGTATTTACTTATCTAAGCTACCTTACATGCAGAGGCAATGAATTCATTAGTGAAATGAGCCCTCTCCTCTTGATTATAAACATGATGAAAATGAGGGTCTCATTTAAAAGCTACACATGGGATATAAGCTTGACCAACAGATTTCATATAACACTGTGGTTCTGTTGGCAAGATTATCTTTGCAGTGGGGAAGAATGCCTCAAACCATTTTATCTGAGGACCGCTACTGAACTGTCCCTTCCTGACTCTCCTCCCTCTGGTTCTATGTTCAACAATGAACCTACTAGTAATTAAGTGCTGGTGCAATGGACAATTGTGGGGGTAGGGGGTGTACCATTCATACTGCAGTCCACAGGAATGGCAGACCCTAGGGCTCCGAAGTGTGCAACTTGGAATACCATGGGTAGGTGGCTCTGGAAAGAATGGACTAGTCATGCTGACACCTGTAGTTTTAGTGAGAGTTATGTCACTCATTGTAAACTAAATTGGCATCCAGTCGTATGCATTGTTATCCGTGAACCTGAATTAATGTGAGTCCACCACTGAGACTGCTCTATTTTCTCTGTGCTCACACCATCTGAATTTTGGATTTGGCAGACCAAGAACCAGTCCCTGGAGGGTTGTAATGTTGCCAAGGAAATAGATGCCACACGATGAGGTCTCTGGGTAAAGAGCTATAGGCTTCCTTGGCATTACTACGATTAAGCCACATGTCTTCCCATTTGTGGAAGACGTTTTGCTGTGCCGCTCAGAAGTGAAGGGCTACCTCCCCAGCTGTTGGGTGTGCTGTTGGCAGCTAGCCCTTAGCTGTCTAAAGGGATTGCATCAGCTAAGAGGGCTGCCTTGTTCCACTGCTCCAACTTTTAAGCTCCAACAGTTTCAAAGGCGCAATCTGTTTTCAGAATTCCCGGTAGAGTTGGCCGAGGCTCCTACTAGGACTGTGTCGCAGCTTTCCTTTGTCCTTCTGCCCATTCCTGCTTTCTCTCTTTCCTTGCACAGACACTGACTGATACACTGCTTTCTGGGGAACCTGTGATACCACTCAAACGTCAAAATCAGAGACCCCCCACCTTTAGGGATTGTCAATCCAGAGAAATGACAACAAGGAAATCAATTTCCACTTATTTATTCAACAGTTATTTATTGGGCATCTATTATGAGCTGAGTACCTTCCAGGCACTAAGAAGAGAGAAGTGAATAAGAAAAGTCTCTTCCTGGAGAGCTTTCTAGTGTGGGACACAAACAAAAACAAGGGCTTTCACGTCAGGCAGAGATACGTACTTGAAGAAAAATGAAGCAGGGTGAAGGGGTGAGAGGGACTGGCACAGGAAAGGCCTTCCTGCTGCTGCGGCATTGAGCAGAGATGCCGAAGAAGTCAGCAATGCAAGGGTTTGGGAGAAGAGCATTCCCAGCTGAGTCAACTAAAATGCAAAAGGCAGGTCTTAGTTTCCGGACGAGCACTGGGTTTTCGAGAACTGTCAGGAAGGCCAGCCAGGCAGAGTGGAGTGAGCAAGGTGGCAAATAGTAGGAGGTGAGATCTGAGGCCCAGACAGGTGTCTCGTATCTTGAGCACAAAAGGAAGCATTAAAGGGTTTTGAGCAGGAAAGCAACAGGATATGATTTATCCTGTTTTTAAAAGATCACTTTGACAGTAGCGGGGGAGAGAATGGAAGCAGGGAGAGCAGAGAGGCGGGTTTGCAATGGTCCAGATGAGGGATGATGGTCACTTAGATCATTGTGCTGGTGTGAGCAGTGGCTGGATTGGGGGGCATATTTTGAAGGTGGGGCCTCAGGATTTGCTGATTGCTATGAACTAAATGTTTGTGCCCTCTCCCCAAATCATATATTCAAAACCTACCCTCCGATGTGATAGTAGTAGGAGGTGGGACCTTTGGGAGGTAATTTCAATTAGATGAGTCCATGAGGGTGGAGACCTCATGATGAGATTAGTGCCCTTATGAGAAAGAGTCACAGGAACTTCTTACGCCATGTGAGGACACAGCAAGAAGGAAGCTGCCTACTAGTTGGAAGGGGGCTCTCACTAGAGCCTGTCTGTGCTGGCATCCTGATCTCAGATGACCAGCCTCCAAACTGTAAGGAATAAATTTATGCTGTTCGGGACATCCAGTCTATGACTGAGACGCTGATGGGTTAGATGAGGGGCTAGGGGTGGGGGGAGACTCCAAGCGGCTCATCAGTTTTCTGGCCCGATCATGTGGGTGAGTAGCGGTGCCATTTTCTGAGATGGGCATTCTCCCCCTTTACAGATTTCTGGAATCTCTTGTGTGCAAGTCAGAGGGCCCATATGATAATTTGCATTCGCAGAGGAATTGTTCACGTATGCCTGCGGAGGCTCACGATGAAGGAAGCAGGGGAGATGGCATTTCAGTTAATACAAATATGCACTTATCGTTTTATAAGAAATATTCCTGGTGGGAGGGCCGTGGTAAGGGAGACTGCAGTCAGGACATTCTCCTTTTAGTATTCCTAGGAGCAGTGTCATCTCTGTCATAAAAGAGAATTCGGATGAGGAATCAGCTTTAAAAGCGGAGGAGTGCTGGGCGCAGTTTGGCATCTCTGGTCAGTTCTGCTGGCATCTATTGATATAATTATAGTCTTCTTCTTTAGTGTGATGTAGTAAATTTTACTAATATATTTCATAATGTTGAATCATTCTAGCAGTGACGAGATAAAATCTACAAAGAAATGGCATACCACCTTTTCAATATACTCTTAGATTAGATTTGCTAATAATTCATTAATTATCTAATTTATGTATTAATATTAAATGTTCTTCATTTTTTATTTTTTCAAGTGTTGAATCTGTTTAATTGAAAATAGAATTATGAAATTATAAGACTGGTAACCACTTGCTACTACTAATGTGTGGGAATATTAATTTTTATATGCTGCCATCTTGAACAGAACCTATTCATTGTTCTTTAAAAAATAAGCTTAGGGTATTTTCTTTCTATTGTCTTTTATTTTCTATTTTATTAGTTTTAGTTTTTATTCATTACTTTCTTTGTTTTACTTTATTCTCTCTCTAGCTTCTTGAAATGACCATTTTTATGTTTTTATATTTTTAAAACAATAACAGCACTAAGTCTATACATTTCCATTTGAGTATAAAGCTACCTGTATTCACAGGCTTAGGTATGAAACATTTTCCTTGTTAATTTCCATATATTTTTTCAGTTTTGAGTTCTCTCTTTGATACAGGTTGTTTAATTTTGTTTTGTTTTCTAAAGATAGTTTTAAAATTCTCAATTACTTAAGATCTTTTGACATAATTTTGTTGTTGACATAATTTTATTACCTTATGGTTAGAAAAATTGATCTATAGAAACAATGTATTTCAGAAAGATTGTCTTTCTGAACAACTATATGACCAGTTTTTGTTTAAATAGGTAAAAAACTCTAAAAGCCTATAGGAAGTCGGCAAGAAAATACCTTACTTGTGTGGCATAGATGTTATTTAATTTTTCTATATTAGTTTAAAAATAAAGGATGCTGGTTAAAGATGGAAAATTGATCGCATAATTTTACTCTGTTCTCTACGAAGTCCTCACTAAAGACTACAATAAATGACTTTTTAAAAAATTGTAAATCCAGGAGAAAGAGAATAAGAAGACTGGGACCTAATTTTGTGAGCTAAAATGTACAAAGATGAGTGGTAATTGATAGGAAGCTACTGCCATAAAGGAATGAAATTGTCAACGTCTAGAAGCCTAAAGAAGTGAGATGACCTTCCCCTGTATCTTTCATGGTTCCTAACAAAGGGATTGGCACATAACAGTTTATTATTGCATATTTTTAATCCTAAAAATACATGTTAAAGAGAGAAAAGTAAATACTAGAGGAGTTCCAAAACCTAGAACTTTCAGAAAACTAGGGACTAAAATAAGAGGGAAATGCTGTGAATATACAGAAACTTTACCAAGCTTACAAATGTAAAGAGAATAGAAGAAATGACCAATTAAAATACTTAATAAAATAAAATGGGTGGAAGGAATGAAAGCAACTGAGATATCATAAGGAATAAAATGATGCTCCGGCTTATGTTGGCAGCACCAGCAGAAGGCAACAGTTGAGCACATCATGCGTGCTCCACAGAGGATCGCACACTCGGAAAACCTACAAGTTTCCTTTCCTTTCCTATGCTCATGTTCATGGCATTTTTACAAAAATGCTAATGGCCATGAAGAAGACAGAAGGTCGGTACCCAGGCAGGTCTGCAAAACAACCTTACTAAAATAGCTCTTATCTTCCATTAGTTTTTCCCATGTTTCCTAATGACTTTCCCACACTTTCCCACACTTTCCCATCCCTAACCCAAACCCCCTTTCCTTCGTCTTGTCATAGCTTCACAATTTATAATATTTTGTTAAAAAGGATACATACATAAGGTCTCAGGCCTATTCACTTCTTTGGGTCTTCACTTTTTGGCAAAGGCCAAATGCATAATAATAAAACTTCCTCCTGTTCATCTGTCTTATCGGTCTAACTTGCAGGACACGGTCACTAAACATAAGAGGATAGAGGAAAAGTTTCTTTTTTCCCTCCTCTTTTATATTAGTCGTACTTTCCCAGCATAAGAAAAGAAAAAAAAAAGTTCACGAAATTAAGTAGCTGGCCTGATTTGGTCCCTGAGATCCAGTCTCCAGGGGTTGTGTTTTTATTTTTGGGCATATCAGCCCTCTAGGGAAATTCTCTGGCGGTCGTTTACTGTGAGGTGAAATGTGTTGGTGATGATTTGCTCTTGACAGTGAAGCTTCCACTGCGAATGTGGAGGCTGAGTCTACCACCGTTTCAGAGGGAATCAGTGTGTCCCCCTAGTCCTGACTTACTGGTTATTTGAAGAAACAAGCTTATACGAGAGACACAAACGATCTGGTAAGAGCACCAAAATCTTAGCTAAATCACGGATGTTCCATTGTTATAAAACCAAACCACGTCCTGTCTGCGGAGATGAAGTGAGGGGCCGAGGCTGCGTGAGCACTGCCAGCTCTTCAGAAGGCAGACCGTGGAATCACAGCTCTGCCACTGACTGGCTGTGCCGCCGGGCCAAGTTCCTTTCCCTCTCTGAGCCTTACTTGCAAAGGTGGAGATTCGCTCACTCATCGCTTCATGTATTGAGACACTATTATGTGGCCACCACGATGTGGTAGTGACTGGGGATGGAATGATGAGAAAGCAAGAACACAGTCCCTTACAAACGATAATTTTTATTTCATAGGACCGTTGTGTGGATTAACTAGAATAATTTAAATAAAGGGTCTGGTGCAGCAGTTACTGTTATTATTAACTTTATATTTGATGCGAATGCCCAGGTAGAGCAGCCTGCCTTGGAGCTTGGTCCTATTTGTTGAAGATCTCCAGCTTTTTGGGGGAATACTGGCAGGCTCTTACTCCCCACGGCTTCCTCTGGCCTACAGAAGTCCCCCCCTCACCTCCTTCACCTTGGTTAACTCTCTGGATCGCAACAAATTATTAGCGAAGAGGGAGAAAGGGGCCAAGTGGTATCTTTCCCTTCCCCTCCCCTCCTCCCACCCTACCCTGGATTCCCTTTGATTAGTGTATTCTAGAAAAACTATCTCATTCTTTCAGCGTTACTGAATACCTTTTATACATTGGATCATGTACTAAATGTGGAACATACAAAATCAACAGACTATGGTTTTTGTCCTTGAGAAGCCAAGAATATTCCAAACCCAAATTCTAAAAAAGGGGCCAGACAGACCCCAGAGTCTCCAAGAGTATAAGACAGGTATTCTTCAATTGATGTTCAGGGCAGTGTTTGGCAAATCACAGTTCTCATCATTTTTAGAAATTCGGATGCTACACAGTGTCACATGGGCATAAACTTTTCCTTGATGTCTTAACCATTGGCTCACCAGCCTTCCGTCTCAGTTTGTGTTGACTTTATTTCAGCTGGACATCACCTAACATCCTGAGAAGGAAATGTCTCTAAGCCATACAGGAGTTGGAATGTGTTTTTCAAAAGTACATCTTACAACATTCAAGGGATTTTAAGAAATGAACCATTTGCTTCAGGGCAGATGATTTAAAAGATCTCTCTTGTGATGGCTTTAAAATAAGTTAGTGATTGGAAAGCTGACGCATGAATACAAGGCATTATTATTCTACAGTGATGCTTCAGAGGAGGAAACTAGTTAGGGGAATATTTTCCTCCCTAACATTTTATCCCTGCTGAAATAAGTCAAAATACCCAATGTTCTTTGTATTCAGAGGTGACACTGGTACAAGCACGACTGTCAGCTGCTGTCAATCCCGGGCTTTGGAAGCAATGTCACGGTGCTTTAACTTGCTTTTCAGTTTGCTCAGCATGTCTTTGAAGCACTGCCTCTACTCATCTCTTCCACAGCTCACTGTTCAGCCAAATTACACTATTTCAGCAGGAACTCAGCTAAATACTTAGAAGGGAGTAGGCCAGCCTCCTCCTTGTTGAAGACTAAATGCTGTGTTTTTCAAAGAGTGATCTTCAGGTAGGCAGCATCCACATGCCTGGGGTGGTTGTTACATTGCATATTCCTGGACCTCATTCCCAAATCAAGAGAGTCAGAGGTTCTGGGAATGGGAGATCAGGTAACCTGCATTTGCCCAGGTGATTCCTATGTACCGATGGTTAAGACCTCTGAGTTAAGAGCTTTACAGTCACTAACTATGTTTTGGTTGAGCCTGT
Organism: Mormoops blainvillei; assembly: GCA_004026545.1. Taxonomy (NCBI): domain Eukaryota; kingdom Metazoa; phylum Chordata; class Mammalia; order Chiroptera; family Mormoopidae; genus Mormoops; species Mormoops blainvillei. The sequence goes on along the minus strand of PVJD01000986.1, from coordinate 78,329 downwards.
TGTATTCTTTTACACACAGGGCCATGAACATTCTGCAGAAGCTTGTTCCCAGAAAGATACCTGAATATCACAAGGGCGGGTCTAGTCATAGGATTCAAATCTTCCCAGAAAACTTTGTGCTCCTAAAATATTTTATGGCTTATATTTTGAAAATGTCTCACATCCAATCAAACATAGCTTTCTAAATGGCCAGGTAGATCCTAAACAAAGGAAGAAAACAAGTCAAATTCAAAACATTGACAGACTTGGAAAGAAGGGAAAAAGCCCTAAGCTTGGCTGATACACAGGTAAGATCCCTTTCACGTATTGGTTAAGAAAATAAAAATAAGTGCAACAGCACCTTGGGCTTCCTCCCCAGGCAGGGATACTCCCGCTCCTGCTCTGGGCAGACTGTACTTCTTCCTCTGGCCACCTGGAGCTCAGGGCTCCATTTCTATCTCTATGGTTTCTACAACCACGGACAGCATTTCTACCCAATTTTTAAAAAAAGATTTTATTTATTTTATTTTTAGAGAGAGGGGAAGGGGCGAAGAAAGAGAGGGAGAGAAACATCAATGCGTGGTTGCCTCTTGCACACCCCCTACTGGGGACCTGGTCTACAGCCCAGGCATGTGCCCTGACTGGGGAATCGAACTGGCGACCCTTTGGTTTGCAGACCGACACTCGATCAACTGAGCTACACCTGCCAGGGTTTCTACCCAATTTTTTTAAAACTTGACTTTGAAATAATTATAGATTTGTAGAAAATTGTAAAAAAGATGCACAGGGATGTTCCATGTATCTTGCACCCAGTTTCCCCAATGGTAGCGACTTGCACAACTATAGCATAATATCGCAGCCAGGAAATTGACACTGGCCATTGGTACAATTCACAGAACTTACACAGATTTCACCAGTTTTACATGCATTGTGTGAGTGTCTGTGTGAATGTGTGCCCAGGCACGTGTGTATCTGTAGTTCCATGCAATTTTATCACATGGGTAGATTAGTACAACCTCTACCACAACTAAGCTACAGAACTGTTCTATCATCACAATGTTCCCTGTGCCATCCTTTCATAGCCATGCCCACCCCTTCTACCACCATCCCTAACCCCTACCAACAGCTAATCTACTTTTCATCTCTATAATTTCCCACAATTATTTTTAATAGCACTTTAATAACCTTGAGGCAACCTCCAACCATGCTGAGCTTCCTGCCTGGACTGTCCAAGTTGGCTCTCAAGGTACCAATTACTGTTTTTGTCAGTGCTCTAGTTGCAAAGTTACATAAATTTTTAGTGCTTTGACTATAATCCCAGTGTTCCTAAAAGCATTATTTTGAATGTACAGTTTTGCTGAATATGTGGTTCTTTCAGCAATGTCTATTCTGTGTCACAGCAGAAATAATTGTATAATGGCTCCAACATAATAGAAGTGTGTTTATTTTGTTTTGTTTTGTTTTGTCTTTCCATAGAAGCATCCAAGGAAGATATTCTGTCTTGCAAGATTTCTTCTTCAGATGGCAATCAAGTAGCTCAGACTCCTCATTCTGTGACTCTACCACGTTGTTGGTCAGTTTTACCTGTCAAATGCAGGGGGGCATGGGTGCCCAGAGATTTAGTAAAACATTATTTCTGGGTGTGTCTGTACAGGGGTTTCCGGATGAGATTAACGTTTGAATTGGTAGGCTGAGTAAAGCTGATTGCCTCCCCTACCCACCCCTGTGTAGTCAGGGCTCATCCAATCTGTCGAAGGCCTGAAGAAAAGCAAAGGTTGAATGAGAAAACGCTTTCTCTCTGCCTGGCTGTGTTTGAGCCGGAACATTGGTCTTCTCCTGTCTTTGGACTCAGACTCCAGCTAGAATTTATATCTCCTGCTCTCATAGTTCTCTAGCCTTCAGACTCCAACTGGCACTAAAGCATTGGCTCTCCTGGGTTTCCAGCTTGCCAGCTGCAGATCTCAGACTTTTCAGCCTCCATAGTCACATGAGACAATTCCTTATAGTAAATCTCTTTCTGCCTATACATACCCTGTTAGTTCTGTCCCTCTGGAGACCCCTGACTAACACGGCCTCCCTCTAGCGCTATGGCAGAGCTGCAGCTGTATGTCCCAAGTGGATAGGCACAGAGAGCATGGAAGAAGCACAGCCGCTTCTTCACATTGACTAGGAAATGACACATGGAACTTTTCATTTAAATTCCATTGTCTAGAACTCAGTCCCATGGCCACTCTTAACTGCAATAGTGGCTGAGAAAAGTTGAGATCAAAGGCCATCTCTCTTCTAACTTCAAAAAATGGAGGTCTCCCTAGGAGGAAAAAGGGGGAAGAGTAAATAGCTTCTGGGTAGGCAAAAAATAGTGCCCGAAATAGCGGCAAAAATTTTCATCAGAGAATCGTTCATAATGGTGAGCAAATTCTAACAGCTCAGATAAGCCATTAATAGGAGATTGGTTAAATGCATTATGATGGGTTCATACAACAGAATAAAATGAAATGTTATATAGTGTTTTAGAAGAATACACGGTTTACAATGATGTAGAAAATGTTTGTGATGCATGTTGAGTGTAAAAAGCAGGTGACAAACATTTATAGAGTATATTCCCTTTTTTGTAAAAGAACAACAACAGCAAAACAGTAAGTATGTGTGCCGGAGAGGGAGTGAACGGATATGCGGTATATACCACAATTTTAACAGTGGTTATCCCTCCGGGAAATTCTAGTTGAGTCTCAACTTTTGTAATGTGTAGTTTCTAAATGTTTGGAAATATAAAAATGTATCAAACTTGAAATAGAAATAATAAAACATTTAAAAATAAGATCATGAATACAGATGACCATAAAACAAGGATAGAATGGGTGAGGTTGAAAGAAGAAATTGGCAACCTAGATTTGAATCCTTACTCTACAGCTTATTAATTGTTTTACTTTGGGTAAAGTCTAAGTCTTGGTTGCCTCATCCATAAAAGGAGAACATGAGAAATAAAAATATTGACCTCACTTATTTGTTTTGAGGCTTAAATAAAAGACTGCTCTTCTAGTTCAGGGCTTGGCACGCAGTAAGTGCGCCAAGAGCTTAACCATTGTTATCATTATTAATAGCAATAGAATACTGTTTTAGGGAAACTTAAGGTCATGGGGTAACATGGAAGTCTTTGAACATTCTCTCCACTTCTGGGCCAAATTTCAGTCTTCATAAATAAAGTCTTGCTTCTTCCCCCAAATCCACATTGCATTTCTTTCACCTCAGTTTTTGCACTATTCTTTTTTTCTTTTAAAAAACATTTTATTTATTTATTTTTTTTAGAGCGAGGGGAAGGAAGTGAGAAAGAGAGGGAGAGAAACATCAATGGGTGTTTGCCTCTGGTGTGTCCCCGACTGGGGGCCAGGCCCACAACCCAGGCATGTGCTTTGACTGGGAAGCGAACTGGCGATCCTTTGGTTTGCAGGCAGGCACTCAATCCACTGAGCCACACCAGCCAGGATAGTTTTTGCACTATTCTTATTCATAAACTTTCAAATATGTTCTTTGTTATTTATACCATTCAACCTAAACTCTAATCTCATTTTTTAAAAACCTACAAATTATAATCTTCATGATTTTATTTTAACAGATGATCATACCATCAATCAGCCATCATAGAAAACCACTTCTAAAGAATTTGGCTTTTAAGAAACTTCTAAGCAATTATGAAGACCACATTTTATAGAACATAGCTCCCTCATCACTACCACCCACGTACCTGTCCCTGTTCCTAGTGTTTCCTTTCACGTAGAGGTAATGCTCCTGGCTCTCTCCAGCCCCTCACTCACTCCTGCTTTCCCCCGCTGTCCCCCAACCAGGCCTTCTTCTTCCCTCTCTTTGGGGAAGGCAGCAGCTCAACTTCCCTGTGCCAGCACTGATAATGGATAAGCCTGGGTAATTCTGGGTATTGTATAAGAAGCCATTTGACGATGTCTCTCACCTAGACTTTCACAGTGATTAAGATGAATTTTGGCCTCTATCTGCTTTATGCTTTGTCTTATTTTCTTCATTGGTTTAAAATCTAGATAGGGAAGTAAGTTTCACTTTTTGGCCCTACTCAAAGTTCCCAAGAAAACACAAATACATATTTTCTTGAAAATACAACTTCAAAGGATAAAGGCCAAGCCGACAATGACATCAGAAACAGAAGTTAGGAAAAGAAACCCCATTTGCTATAGCAATAAGAAAAATAAAGTACCCAGGAACAAACCTAACCAAGGAGGTTAAAAACCTGTACTCAGAAAGCTATAAAAGACTGAAGAAAAATCAAGGAAGACACAAATAAATGGAAGCATATACCATGTTCATGGACTGGAAGAATTAACATCATCAAATTGTCTATACTACCCAAAGCAATAGGTTCAATGTAATCCCTACTAAAATACCAATGACATATTTCACAGATATAGAACAAATGTTTCAAAATTTATAGGGAATCATAAATGACCCTGAATAGCCTCAGCAATGTTGAGAAAGACTAAAGTAGGAAGGATCATGATACCTGGTATCAAACTGTATTATAAGGCCACTGTAATCAAAACAGTCTGGTACTGGCATAAGAACAGACACAGAGATCAATGGAACAGAATAGAAAGCCCAGGAATAAACCTATGTCTCTATGGTCAATTAATATTCGACAAAGGGGGCAAGAGCATAAAATGGAGTAAAAATAGCCTCTTTAACAAATGGTGTTGGGAGATCTGGACAGCTACATGAAAAAATAATGAAACTTGACCACCAACTTACACTATACACAAAAATAAACTCAAGATGGATAAAAGACTTACATATAAGCCGTGACACAATAAAAGTCCTAGAGAACATAGGCAAGAATATTTCAGATATTATGACAGCAATATTTTCATGGATATGTCCCCTAGAGCAAGGGGTATAAAGGAAAGAATAAACAAATTGGACTACATCAAACTGAAAGCTTCTGCCTGGCTAAAGAAAACACCAGCAAAATGAAAAGGGAACTAACTGTATGGGAAAATATATTTGCCAATGATGCCTCAGACAAGGGTTTGATCTCCAAAATATATAAAGAACTCACATGGTTCCACACCAGGAAGACCAATGGTCCAATTAAAAACTGGGCTGCCCTAGCTAGTATGGCTCAGTGGGCTGAGTGCCAACCTGCAGACCAAAGGGTTGCTGGTTTGATTCTCAGTCAGGGCACGTGCCTGGTACTGAGCTGGGGCATGAGAGAGGCAACCAATTGATGTTTCTCTCACACGTCGATGTTTCTCTCCCTTTCTTTTTCCTCCTTTCCCTCTCTCTAAAAATAAATTTAAAAATATGTATTTTTTAAAAAATGGGCAGAGGACCTGAACAGACACTTCTCCAAGGAGGACACGCACAGGGCCCAGAGGCACATGAAAGGATGCTCAGCATCGCTAGCCATCAGAGAGATGCAAATTAAAACCACAGTGAGATACCACTTCACACCAGTCAGAATGGCCATCATAAACAAATCAACAAGCAACAAGTGCTGGCAAGGATGCAGAGAAAAGGAAACCCTAGTACACTGTTGGTGGGAATGCAGACTGGTGCAGCCACTGTGGAAAACAGTTTGAGATTTCCTCAGAAAACTAAAAATGGATCTGCCTTTTGACCCAGCAATTCCACTGCTGGGATTATACCCTAGGAATCCCGAAACACCAATGCAAAAGAACCTATGCACCCCAATGTTCATAGCAGTGTTATTTACAATAGCCAAGAGTTGGAAACAGCCTAACTGCCCATCAGTAAACAAGTGGATCAAAAAACTGTGGTACATTTACACAGTGGAATACTGCACAGCAGAACAAAAGAAGGAAATCCTACCCTTCCCGACAGCATGGATGGAACTGGAGGGCATTATGCTAAGTGAAATAAGCCAGGCAGTAAAAGACAAATATCATATGATCTCACCTATAAGTGGAACCTAATCAACAAAACAAACAAGCGAGCAAAATAGAACCAGAGACATGGAAATAAAGAACAAACTGACAGTGACCAGAGGGGAGGGGGGAGGAGGAAAACTGGGAAAAGAAGGGGAAGGGTCAAGTCAAAGGTCAAGGAACATGAATAAAGGACCCGTGGACAAAGATAACGGTGGTGGGGGGCGAGGACTGAATGTGGGAGGTGAGGGGTGGGTAGGGCAGGGAAGAGTAATGGGGGACAAATGGGGACAACTATAATTGAATAATTAAAAAATAGAAAATATAACTTCAAAAGATAAAGGCAGTTTTTTAAATTATTTGTGGGACAGAATTCCCTAAGGGTGTGGCTACTGGGGTGGGGGTGGGGTGGGGGAGCACTTGCCCCTGCTTTTGCAATCTGAATATTCAAGTTCAAATTGGCCTCTAAGGCGGTCCTCAGAGAGGCCTATCAGCTTTGTTTTTTCTTCACACTATTGCTCTTTCACCTCGATTCTCCTGGATTGCTTTCTATCTACTTGTGAACAGAGCCCTAGTCCATGTTCCAATGCTAACTCCTACTTAAGCTTGATGTCTAAATTGGATGGGCTCTTCAGTCATATGGCACATCTCTTTCAGACTCTTACATTCACTTATGTACACGTTGCATCCTCCTCTACTAGATCAGATATTTCTAAAGGCTTTCAATTAAGGCTTGCTCAGTTTTACATTCTTGTAACATCCAGCAAATAATATCGATTGCTATTTCTTAAGTGTTACTATTTATTGAGTATAGTTACTTTATATATCTTTTACCTCATCCAAACTAAGTATTCTTATCGGCTTCTTTTTATAGATTAGGAGATGAAACACAGAGAAATGAGGTAACCTGTCCAAGGCCACAGAGCCAGGAAGTTGCAGACTCAGGATCTGAACCCACAATCTATTGGAACTCGGAACCTGGCCTTTTCAATGTCTCCTCATTGAGTCAAAATAAATGGTTTTGAATAAGCCACATGCAGATAATTAAGAACTGATTAAGGAGTGAATATTTGTCCGCTTATTGGAATGCAAGTCAGGCTTTAGGGGGTAAAAGAAGGTGTCAAGGTTAATGGGCACAGAGATGAGCTCAGATTTTTAGTCAAGTGTATAGGTTAACAAATAGCTCTTGGTTCTCGGTAGAACAGTTTCCAGGCTATGTAGAACTGAATCATTGATAAAACGATTTCGGACTCACAAAAGACTGAAAAAACAAAAACAAACCAAACTAGAATGCTTATTTATTTGTGTCTTAAAGAAGTGACAACCATACCAGCACAGATATCAGATAGTCAGCATAATTAATGCTTTAGCAACAGGGAAAGAAGCTAAGATGAGAAGGTTGCAGTGTGTGCTCACTTTCTGCCTCCTTTCAAAAGGATTTGAGCCCACTGCAAAAGGCGTGGCTATTTTTAAGTAATACAGTCACCACTGAGGATGGTGAGTCACTCCCAATTAAAATGCTGAATCTGCTGGGAAGACTCACGTTGAGTCATCAACACTCCATCTCTCTTGGGCAATGCTGGAGAAATTCTTTTCTTTCAAAGACTATTTTCAATATTCCATGACAACATCAATATTGATTGGGCTTCACTCTCTTGGTTCGGATTGTGAGGTCTGCTCTGTTCTGACTCTGCTTAGTCACATCCCAGCATTCGAGCTGCAGTTTGGGCAGCTGTCACCAGAGGATGTCAGTGCCTTAGGCTTAGTTATATAGGGATGGGATAATTGGTCAGTTTTTCTGCAGGTGTGAATAATGCAGGAAAAAATAATATATTACCAGGTGAAGCAAATAATACTTTAAAATTTTTTTCACTTGTAAAAAGTATGGTACACAATTGAGACTGCGAAGGAAAGAAATGTAAACACCTCATGTAGCAGTCAGGGTTCAGCACAGGAAGCGGATATGACTCCAGAAGGGACTTAATGTAAGGAATTACATGTTTACAAAATCTCCGGGAAGTCTAGCGATGTGGGCTCTAGACTGGACTTCTAGAAATGACCCAGAATACTGCAGTACTGACCGACCAGGGGAGCTATCGCCGTTGAGGCCACCACTAGGGCTACCGATGTCAAGAACCTGCTGCTGAGACTGTGCATATGGTATCAGGGAGCCCCGCTGCCTCCAGACACCCAGGAGGCTGGAGAATGGACTCCAAAAGGCTGAAAAGACTTCTCGCATGTCTACCGCGTAGCTTGCCAATGACAACACAGTTGCAAGAAGCAGGACATGTTCTCTATTTTCCAAGTCTCGTGCAAGTACATCTAATTGGCCAAACCTGCTTTTAGAATTAAGAACTAATTTTCTTTGTTGGCAGGGAGTCTGGAAAATAGAGTTTATAGTTGTCCAGCCTCTGGTAAGGCCCAGAGGAGGGAGCTGACCCAGCCAGTCCACACTCTCCACACCCAGGGTCTTATGGCTAACCACCATGGCAGGGACCGGCTGCAACAGCAGAGCTCAGGGGCTCACCTTTGCCGAGTGCTGCCTCTGTGTCATGGGCTGCGCTGACTCCTTTACATCTGTCACCGCCTCCCCCTCACTCTTACTACACCCCTTTGACAGGAGAGTGAGCAGGGGCCTACAGGGACAGTGGGGTGACCGTGTCGTCGTCGGCAAGCTAGGCAGTAGAGACATGAGGTCTGCACCTACAGAGACCGGGTAATTTTGCACAAATTTAGGCTGGAGGATGAAGAGGAGCCAGGCTCTGAACTCCACCTGCTTGATTCCCACCACTCCTTAACCACTTCCTGCTATCACTGCTTTACTACCTGCCATCACTCCAAGTCCAAGGCCTCTGAAACTCTTCCTCACTCTCTTTCAAATGTCAGCAAGCCCCAGGCTCTGGGCCAGTTCACAGACTCCTGACAGGTCTCCTGCAGCTTGTCTCTTGCTCCTGCTTTTAACTGGCTATTGAAACTCTGTAGCTATGTCTGCAGCTTTACGGCTTGGAGGAAGCTTTCTCTACCCACCTGTCCTCCCACTGGAGAGAGAACTGCTTTACTCATCCCAGGGAAGTTCTGAAATTACTTTCTGCTACAACCGCATCTACGTTTATTTCATCTTTCTCCATCTGAAATAGGGAAGATGAAGGTGAGACCATCGCCTTTCTGAATTCTCTGAGTCTCAGCAAAATGTAATTACCACATTTTTTCCTTTTTCTAATCACAGGAGACTTCTCTGAACAACCTAGTTACTGATTCTACTGTTCCCTCACTTCCTCCTTCCAACTGTTCTTTGAAGCTTGGCCTTGGTGTGGAAGTTATTTTGCTTCAGATTGCTTGAGCGGCCTCATTAATGAGGTTGGTGACAGCCAGATCCTGCCATGCTTTTTAAAAGACTTGTCACTTCCCCTGCCCTAAACATTTTAGAACACGTGTGAATGGAATGACAAAGTGATATGGTCATTATTTGTCTATTTGCATCGCCACTGGAAAACATCTCCTCAATTTAAAGCACCCTCCTCACATGAGGTGTCACCTGTTCATCCCTCGTCCCTGCTCTCTCTCCGCTCTCCACTTCTGGGTTTATTCAGCAACTGGCAAATGATAAGCCATCTTTGGGACCCATTCTTATCATTTATTCACTCAAAAATGTTTCTGAATGCATGTCATGTGCCAGGCACATGCTAGGTGCTAGGAAGAGTAGGTAAAAAGTCAGGGCTCCTGTCTTCCAGAAGCATCTAATCCAGTTGATTACCACAAGTATTCAACTCATTAAAAAAATTGAAAAAAAATATTTTTAACTTCAAATTAGTTTCCTACTTCAATAAGGTGGTTAGGAAAGGCTTCTTAGAGGAGGTGGTATTTATAGTGAAGGAAAAGTAAAAGCCAGCCATTCAAAATGAGAAGGGGAAGGTCATTTAAGGCAGCAAGCACAGCATGTGAGAAGCTCTGGAGGTGGGAAAAATAAAAAGTTAGTGTGTGTCATGGTCTGCAAGGAAGTCAGTGTGGTGGGAGCCCATCAGCTTAAGGGAGCATAGTGCTCAATATCAATGAGGGCCAGGCCTTACAGGGCTTTATAAGTTAAGGTGAGGAGCCTGGACTGTGTGCTCAGCGTGATGGGGAAGCGTTGAAGGGTTCTAAGCAGGTGAAGGACATGATTTGATGGGTACTTAAAAGATAATTCCCTCTGTTGTGTGGGAACTGGACGGGGATGGAAGATGATAAGTAGAAGTAAAAGCAGACAGGCCACTGCAGTTGCGCTCTGCCATGGGGGAGCTGACGGAGGATGGTGGTGGGGGAAGTGGAGAGAAAGAGGTGGGGTGCACCTGACGAGATGGCTGATACAGGGGACCTGAGTGGTGATGGAGCGGAGGAGTCTGTGACAGTTTTTTGGTTGTCAGCATCAGGAATCCTGGCACCGATATTGTGGGGATCTTTTCTGCCCATGGGATTTAATGGGCTTTCTGACTTAATAACATGCTTTTTGGAAACCTGCCTACATTCCTGGCTATATTCTTGTCACTCCATATACATCCCATGGACAGAACTTTGAGGCTGCATAGTTACCTGCCTAAAGCCTAGAGCACGCAATGCCTCTTGTCTCTGACAGTGGAGGAAGGTGGTTAAGAGTTCAGCTTCCAGAGCCCGACGGCCTGGTGTGAATGCTGGCTGTTTCCCTTGGCTAACGGTGCGATCTCACCTGGCTTCCCTGGGCTAAGCCCTCTTCACTTGTAAAACGCGGTGAGGAAGATCACACCTACCCAAAGGGTGGCTTACTGCACGTAGGGTCCTTAAAGCGGCGCCTGGCATACCGGCTTAGGGTCAGCTCATATCAGTGTAAGCCCGAGGGTCCAGGTACTTGAGATGCCTTCGCTCTACACCCACTTTTACAGCAGGATTTAGTGCTTCGAGGCCTCCCCAAAATAGATCTAATAATCCCATAGTGGATTAACAAGAAAAACCTATTTTACTAAGGGTTTTATAAAGACGTGGAGGATGAGGATTTCCCCTAGTGTACATGTCATTTTAAACCTCTCATTGAAAATCTGGCCTCTTCTCTGCCTCCCTGGGCACTTGCTGCATATCTACTCCCAAACTCCACCCTCACTTCCTGCAGTTTTCCTGGTTTCTGGACCTGGATTGTTCCTCTCACCTGACTCTTAGTTTTTCACAGAAGCCATGATTGGTTTTGCGAATAGGGGGTTGGGGGAAAGCATATAGCAGAAGAAGTAAAAAAAGGCCAAAGCTTTCTGAGCTAGGATTTTATCTGAAGAGTTTGTAAAAGAATAGAAAATAAACCCAAAGAAAATAGAAGGAAAGAAATAATAAAGATAAGACCAGAAATTAGGAAAATAGAGAACAGTGAGAGGATTAGCAAGATCAATGGTGAAACATTCTAGAAACCACCTGATAAACACTTCACAAGTCACAGACACGGAAAACATACAAACAAACGAAAATCCTGAGAAGCAGTAATAAGCCAAGGAAACTAAGGGGACGTCACCATGGAAAGCAATGTGATATCCTGGAATGACACATCAGAAAAGGCAAGCCAAGGACCAGTACCGTGAAGCAAGTAGCTTCTGGTAGAACTGATGCCAAGGTTGGTACTAACGGCAAGAGAGAGATAAAAATTTTGTTGATTGTCCTGAGGTCTTGAAAAAAATCATATCCTCATCCATTTTGGGTCTTTAGTTGTAAGACCAAAGTGTTGCAAGGGCCAGTAAGGTGTAAGAAGACCTTTGGATATAAGTCAGTCAGCTATAGCTTTGAAACCTTCCTTTGCTTCTAACTTCAAGAGATACAGAAGATGTTTGGGTAACAGGATTAATCTACTCTCTGGGTTCTGCCCCAATTATTTTTACAATGTTAGTGGACTTTGAAGGTCACAGAATGTCAGGTATGATGTTAAAAACCATTACCAGGGTATATATAGAATATAATGGGGAATACCAAGTTATATCCAGGGCAGACACAATTTGATTATGAAGAGAAAAGTTCTCTGGAACTTTAAGAAATAGTTCGTCTGTTGAGTATTTAATATTACAATTCCACTTGCAGGGTAAGTCTCTCCTTATTAAATTTGCAGGGGTGATGTCGCAGCACAGGAAGAAATATTTTTCATTCAAGGACCCAAGGGTTACAGTTAAGGGTTGGGAGACAGGAAAAATATGTGGGTGATTTGACAGACAGGAAGAGGTTGAGTGAAAATGAGGGGTTTAATGTAGTAAGAGTAGCAACCTATCTACCAGGAATTGATGAGTTTGACCATCTATATTTATTGAACTTGAGTGTTTAAGGATAAATTGGGATATTGGGAGATTTTTCTTCTTCTGAGCACCCACACTGATCAGAATTGAGGGATTTTTATTGTCTTGGTTTTTGTAAGATGGGACATTCTCTTTTCCAGGGCCCTTTCTGTTTATACTGTCTACACTGTCCTTGTCAAATACGGTGGCTTGGAAAGTGGACCACCTAGCTGTTTGATTTGCAAGATCATAGTTTATTTTGGATTCTGTCTCACTTTTATTCTAAACCCCTCTCAATGTTCTGACAGATGTTTTAGTTCAGGCAAAGGTGCTATTTCCCATTCTAATTTCTACTTTTGAATTAGGCTTCCAGTTTTAAGTTAACTCCACTGACAGAATGAGATGAAAGAGCTGCTTTTACGCCCACACCTTCATTAACTCCTGAATGATATCTGAAGATATTTTTTAGTCTACTATAAAAATCTCCTATATTTTCATCTTTTTCTGTTTGCATGATTGAATTACGGGCCAATCAATTTTTATTGGAAATGTGTGGGGAAACTCCTTTTAGGCGACTTTGCCCTACTTTTCAGGCCTTTTTATTTTAAAAAATTATTTATTTTTTAGAGAGAGGGGAAGGGAGGGAGAAAGAGAGGGAGGGAGACATCAATGTGAGAGAGAAACATCAATCGATTGCCTCAAACCTGTAACCTGGGCATGTGCCCTGTCCAGGAATGGAACCAGTGACCTTTTGCTTTGCAGGATGATGCCCAACCGAGCCACGCAGGTCAGGGCCAGACCGTTTTTTGTTTTTTTTAATGTGCTTTTTTAAAAAAAAGATTTTTTATTTGTTTATTTTTAAACATAGGGGAAGGGAGGGAGAAAAAGAGAGAGAGAGAGAAACATCAAGGTGTGGTTGCTTCGCACGCGCCCCCTACTGGGGACTTGGCCCACAACCCAGGCATGTGCCCTGACTGGGAATCCCAGCGGCAACCCTTTGGTTCACAGGCCAGCGCTCAATCCACTGAGCCACACCAGCCAGGGCCTGACCTTTTTTTTTTTTTTAACCCTAGGTTTGTTGTGGAATGAGAGATCTTGTAGATTCCTTTCTGGGCCAGTCCAATCAATCATCCACAACTTGGCATCTGAGGTTCTGACCAACGTCTATACAAGTTGTTGTAAGTTAGGTAACCCTGAATCATATGCACCCTAAAAGAATTTTAAATTCTTCTAGGAATAGTTGCTGATCTTGTTGGAAAGTAGGGAAGATCCTTAATTACAGCCTTTAATTCATTTTGGGTCCAAAATTTAAATTCTACAGTTGCCTGCCTACCTGGCTCATTGGAAGGATATCTCTTTACAGGCAATTAGTATTTTGTGGTCTTCACAGAGTTGTTGGGAAAAGGTAGGGCGTCTAGTCAAGAGGAAGAGAAGGAAGTAGTTGAAGAAGGTGAGGAAAGAGAGATCAGGAGGATAAAGGAGGAGAGGGATATTGGACATAGGGAGGCAACGGAGGAACAAGAAGAGGAAGGATGTACTAGAAAATGAGTCTACTTTGTTGTTGCCTAAGTGTGTCAAATTACCAATTAGCTTTGGCCAAAGAATTTTTTAGTGAAATAATTTTTCAGCCAGAATTTCTTTTGGAGGCCTCTACATACCAATCAAAAACTGCTTCCCATTGACCTGAGAAATCTTAATTCCCCTTCTTTTCTAAGGCACCAATCGAATAAAAATATTCATTTAAGTTAAATGTGCCTCGGAGTGGCCACAGAAGGTCCAAATCCTCCTTGCTGAAGTTACACCAATTAGAGAGCTAGGCACCTGAATTAGGATTGTAATGAGAACACAGATCAGAAGCAGCAGTTTTTCCTAGACAAGGAGAGGATTTAGGCTTGGAGGACCTCAGGAGAGCTGGCAACGGCTAGTTAAAAATGATGCTTGCGCTCTTAGTGTCTCAGGCCCTCCTCCTGATGATCGGCCCCCTCTGAACACAGACCCGACGATTGTTCCCCACGGCAGGTGGAAAATTAGAGTAAATTCCTTCTCTAAATTATAGGCAAACTCTCAGGACAAAAAATAAAAAAATAAAAAATCAAGACAGCAGGGACCTCATCTAGCTTGACTGGTTACCCCCAACAAAGTTTGTCCAAATGGATGCCGGTTTGGAGAGAACTGAAACTCATTGGTCTATAAGGCCGCTTCAAAAACAGGCTTTCAGGGGCTGGGCCTGTGCTCCACCCTGTGGCTCCACTTCTTGTGACAAACAACACTTTCAGGCAGCACAATACAAAATAGAAGTACAAAAGCGAGTCAACAAAGATGAAAAGGAGTAACTTGATTCCACCAAGGATGCCAAACAAATGGGAACCAGTAACAAAACCTGGGTGCCAAACTTAGAATAAGTAGCTGAGGAGCTCAGTGCAAAGACAGCGGAGTTCACATCCAGCACTGACATACCACCATGGCGCAGACCTGACGAGCCACAAGCAGCAAGACACAAGGGGCCTCTGTGGGTACCTCATCTGGTCAAAGGCGGGGGTCTGTCTTGATGGAGAGTGAAGACTGTGTCTCAACGCAGTTGTCATGAAAACTGTGGAAACAAACAAGGATCACTCAAATAAACAGATTTTCAGAGCTTGCTAGAGCAAGGGAGTTAGTCACCATCGCTTACATTTGGAAGCCTCAAAGGCAGTCGGGAGGAGAAAAGCTTTATGTATAAAAACCAAGGAAACATCCAGCCCTTGCTGGTGTGGCTCAGTTGGGTGGAGCATTGTCCTGTACACCAAAAGTTTGAGGGTTTGACTCCCAATCAGGGCACATACCCAGGTGGCAACTTTGAACCCCTGGTCAGGGTACATAAGGGGGAGAAACCAAATGATGTTTCTCTCTCACGCTAATTTTCTTTTCCTCTCTCCCTTCCTCGATCTCTCTCTCTCAAAAAAAAAAAAAAATCAATAAACATATTTTTAAAAGTGAGGAAAAGTTCAGGTATACTCTGATTGGAGGTTATTGGCAAGGGGAAGATAAAAGTTGGCTAACTAGAAATGAGCATCCTATGTCATTGGTTTGGGGAATATATTTGGCTTTCTCTGGTTTGTTCTGCGATAGAAGCAGGTGAAAAAATTGGGAAACTGGCAGTCATTGACCATATTCTAACTGTTTTGGGCAGATTGCTACAGGGGTTTTGGTTTGGTTTCCTGGGCTACGTGCTGTCAAGGCTGTGAGTTGGGGTTCTCATCTGGCCCTTGTCCATTTGCATAATCAGTTTATCAAGGTGAAGATGTCATTGAGCAGTTAAATCTCCTTTAATCATCATAACCATCCCCTCCATGTCCGTTTTACAGACGAGGAAAGAAAACCTCAGGGACTACAAATAACATATCCAAGGCTATAGAACTAGTGACACAAGCAAAATTCAGACCCACAAATGTTAGACCTACTTTTAACTATGTTACATCTTGTAAAGACCATAGAATTATTCTGATGCTGCCCTATTTGTTAGAAATAGTAAGTACTCAAAAATTTTCATTGGGTGAGTGAATGGATAAAAATAATTTTAAAACACTTCTGAGATTGTCTCCATAGCCTGCATTTTTTTAATCCTTCAGTGATGGCATGTCTTGATGAATTTGGTTTTTGGAAACAAGCATTTTTCCAAATTAAGACTGGTGAATAACATGAGAGAACCTGCTGGCTCAAAACCTAGTGTATGCATTCATTATTGAGATGGATCTTGGGATTTTTGCACCTTTTGCCTGTGATCAAGAGAGCAGTTTTGAAGGCTTTTCCAAAGGAAAAGTTGTCAAAATAGTTGCATATTTGGGAATAAGATCTCCACGTTTCCAAAGTTTGAAGACTAATGCTTGTTTTAAAAAAAGATAAGCTAAATTTTCATTATGTTTGCAATTTATCTTTCTGTATAGTTTTACACAGTTCTCAAATTGTATACATCATTCAACAAATATTTGTCAAACACCTATTATGTGTTCAGTGTGTGCTTTGAACATAGACATGAAATATAGCCCTGTCAACCAGGATCTCAGAGTCTAGTTAAGGAAGGCAGAAAATTAACAATGGAAATGCAATTAGGCAAATACCATGGCTCATAAATGGCAGGATACCCTGTGAACATGCAGTAGGAACAGTGGTGAGTTAGTATATGTTAAACCATGGACCCCTGGTCGGGTGGGGTAGGGAGGTAAGGGCCTGATTTTCAGCATTTGCTGATTTCCATGGTGTAAACACTCCCACCATGGCCGATTTTAAGCTACCAACATGATACCACCGAAAAGGGAGTTGGAAAGGAATGTGTAGCGGTACACCATTATACCCTATTTCCACTGTACAGATAAAATTGATGTAAATTATGTCAAAATCATAGATAATAGTAAAATGCAGTAAAATAATTAGGAAGTGATGAGTTTGAGCATGTATTATTTTTGTTTTTTAATATATTTAACTGTAAATTTATTTCTTGTTAAAGAGCAGCTGTATTTAAAAACCAGCTCACAAAAATACCAAACATTTAACAATCAACTTTTGCAAGCAAGTGTGAACCAGTGCAAATGGGCTCTAGCACAGCCCTGGACACACTGTCAGGAATTAATGTAGTTTCACCTAAGGTGAAGATTGCAAGGAAATAGAAGGCAGGGATCCTGCCTCTTCATTTTTGTATCTACGGCACCTAGCGCTAGGTTGTTGAACTATCAACGTAAATCATTAATGCAATATGTATATTTTAAAATTAGCCTCTGCTATATGCTGGGAACTATTCTAGGGGCCTGTGGTTGGGAGTGGGTGGATTTGGCAATAAAAGCAAGGCACTGCCTTTTAGGGAGTTTACATTCATGGGGGCGGGTGTGTATAACAACAAATTTCTGTCATATAAGGCGGTGGGTGATGGGGTTAAAAATTCTATAGTGCAAAGGAGAAAAGGAGTGGTGAATTGCTTTTTCACAAGGAGTTGTGAGACGTATGAAGTAAGGGTGAAATAAATGTTCTGGAATCTGAGAAACACGGTCTAAGGAAGGCTGAAGCACAGACTCGGGCAAATCTCACTATTCAACAGGACTGACACAGAGTAACTTACGAAATTATTTCCTCGGGGAACCCCCCGCCACTGCCCTTCACTTTCGTCAGCCCTTCTGAACAAGTTCAAAGTCCTTCCTTTAAGTCCGTCTCAGAAACACTGGGGATTAACTAGACCAATCAGAGGCAGCGAGGCGGGGCTAATTTTCGGTATCCTCTGAAGCTCGCTAGACAAGCTGACACCCCCGCGCATGCTCAAATTCTCTAGTTTCTGGTGCACCATTTGAGGCGGTTCGCGCATGTGCGAGAGTGAAAACGAAAAATTTTGACCCAAGGTCTTGCCGTACCGTCCAGGCGGCGAGTTGCATCCCGGTGTTGTCGTGTGCGGGTCTCGTGTCGACTGTTCGTTCTCCCGCCACAGTTGCACCGCCACCATGAACCGGGAGAGTTTCGCGGCCGGCGAGAGGCTGGTGTCGCCGGCTTACGTGCGGCAGGGCTGTGAGGCCCGCCGCTCGCATGAGCACCTCATACGGCTGCTTCTAGAGAAGGTACCGAGTTGTCGGGCCCCTCCGCAGCCGCCGCGCCCCCCGGCTCGCCCCGCTGTGACTGCGGAGTCCGGTTCCCCTCGCTTCTGTTTCCCGATTGAGAGCGGTCCCCGGAGGCCGTCGCGGCTTGGCGCACACTGTGCCGGCTTGCCGCGCTCAGCTCCTTCGCAACCCCGCCAAAGCCGGCAAAACCCAGCGAGTGTTATTAGTGGGTGTGTGGGGGTCGAGGTTTTGAGTCCCACTTTGTGCGACTTCGGGATGAGGAAGTGAGTGGACGTCCCACTTGGTGTACTTTTTTGTTTGCGGAAAGGTCAAAGTTCGCACCTCCCACCAAGAACTCGGGGAACACATGTTTGTAAACCACGATGTACCAACTTGAGCCAAGTGCTGCCTCGGGACACCCCAGGCCTCCCTTGTGCCGGCAAATTCGAGTTTTAGTGTCACTCAAGTTTGACAGCCTCTACTTTTAACACTCTCGTTTGAAGAATCTTTGTTGAAGATGAGATTTTACTGGTTTTCAGTTACCTTAATTTACTACAACTTGAAATCTGAGTAAATCCCTCATCACATTCACCTATGCCTTCTTGCAACCTATAGACAATTATAATAGGGTGTAACATACAACGTTTTGCCTGTTTGAGGTTTCTGCATATTCGTCAATTTCCGTCAGAATTTTAGACAGCAAGGAGCATGGCAAAATAACACATTAAGTTTTAAGATTCACTGAAGTGGGTTCTGGGGAGCGACTAAACCATCTTAACTATAATTAAATTATAATGAAATATAATTATGCTTTGTTTGTTTGTTTGTTTAAAGGGCAAGTGTCCAGAGGATGGTTGGGATGAAAGCACACTTGAACTCTTTCTACATGAACTTGCCATCATGGATAGCAACAATTTCCTGGGCAATTGCGGTGTGGGCGAAAGGGAAGGGAGAGTGGCCTCAGCATTAGTTGCTCGCCGTCATTACAGGTAGTTTTTTCGAGAAGCATGTGAAAGCATTTTTTTTTCTGTGTTCTTTTTTTTTCTTCTGAAAATAATGGTGGCAGTATAAACTGTCTGTTTTGGATCTACTTCCTTACTCAAATGACATGTAAACGAGATGCAACAATTCAATCTGAGTAGTTGATTTTCAAGAGAGTAGGCTAAAACTTTTTGACAATTATTGGGTGGCTAACAATACTGGCTATATGTTCTTTTAAGAACGATTAACCTAATAGTGTTCGTAAAAGTTTAAAACATGTTAAGATTTTTTGTAGTTTTCCATGGTTCTTTTCTACAGTCACAAGTTTTTTTTTTAAAAAAGAGAACGATGTATAGGTAGAACCTTAAAGCCTTGTTCACCTGCATCTAAACCAAATCCCATTTTATAGACACCTTGCTTTGCTGTGATAGACATACAAAAAGATCTATTTAATTTTAGATTATTAAGTCACTGTTTTGTATTTTTGCAAAAGGCTTTTCTTCAATTCTAGTAAACATTTACTTGACAGTGGTTCCAAATATAATCATTTATCTATTCTCTAACCCTTCTGTGAAATGCAGGTATACTCTTAAAACTCCTGTCATTCATGATTTTAAATTACGATGAAGTTTTCCATCCTGTAGTACAATTTTATTTCAATCAAAACCACCAAACTTCTAGTTCAATCGAAAGGTACAAACTTCAAGTTACAAAATAAGTAAGTCATGGGATGTAATGTACAGCCGTGGTGCCTATAATTAATAATACTATATTGTATATTTGAAAGTTGCTAAGATAGTAGACCTTAAAAGCTCCATCACAAGAAAGAAGAATCTGTTACTATGTATGGTGATGGATGTAAACTAACTTGTGATTGTTTTACAATATATACAGATATTGAATCATTATTTTGTATGTCTGAAACTAATATGATATTATATTATATGTGTCAGTTAAACAACTCCATTGCAGCTAAAACTAGTGATAATGAATATATATCTTGGGTTAAAATTTCATGTTAAAAATGGACTGATAATGGCTTATATTATTATCTGTAAAAAATCCTTTGACATGAGATTTCAGTGGTAATGAAGTGCAAAACTAATGTTCTATGATAATTCCAATGTGTAGAATTTCTGATCTATTTTACTGTAAATCACAAATAGATTTTGATTTTGAAGACTATTCAGAGGTATTTTAAAATAGTATATAACATCTAATTTAAAATGAGTGGGTTTGCACACAGATTTTCAAAAAATGGATTAAGGCAACATTTGAAATATCAACTCACTCCCTTTGGAACTTAGCTCCCTGCTCTGGTCAGGGAAAAGGAAAGAAAGAAGAGAATTTAATGTAGCATATGTTTCGTTTTTCTACTATTGCACAACAAACCACTCAAAAACTTACTGGCTTAAAACAGTCATTTATTATTTCATAGTTCTGTGGCTATGCTGAGCTCAGCAGGGTGATTTTTGCTCTGGGTTTCTCATGTAGTTGCAGTCACATGTTGGCTGAGAATTTAGTTATCTGAAGCTTCAACTGGGCAATTTATCCAGGTTGACGCACTTAGATTGCTGGGAGCTCAGATGGCCTCTCCATGTGGCTTTGGCTTCTCCCAGCATAGCATCTGGATTATAAGAGGGAGCCCCCAGAGAGCAAGCCCTGTAAGAGGATTGGTGGAAGGCTTTAAGGCTTCTTATGACCTAACTCAGAAATTCCAGACCATTACTTCTGCTAGATTCTTTCTGGCCAAACAAGTCACTAAGGCCACGCCAGATTCAAGTGGAAGGAATTAGACTCTATCTCTTGGTGTGGCAGTACCATATGGGCTTAAGAGGAAAGGAATTAATGGTGGCCATCTTTGGAGACTAGATATCACAGCATAGTTGATGAATTTGTTTAAATTTAATAGGATATTTTTGTAATAGTAATAGTCAATGAAATATATCTATAATAGTCAAGCATTGCTTTTGGTATTTTTTTGGTTATTGTATTTGTATATTTATACAGTGAATTACTTAGAACACTGAATATTTGTGTCCAGTTGTTGGCCCATCTTTTGCTTAGGTTCATTCATGGAATTGGACGATCAGGTGATATTTCTGCTGTGCAACCAAAAGCTGCAGGTTCTAGCCTTTTGAACAAAATTACCAATTCTTTGGTCCTGGACATCATAAAGATAGCTGGTAAGTACTGTTAATCATAATACTTTTGGCTGACCAGCCACTCATGCCTTTGCCTAATTTCTTTTATTAATGTGTCTTACAAAGAGGACATAAATGGCTTTTGAAAAGGTGTATCTATGTATCTATATCTCTATCTCTATTTCTATCTATATCTCTATCTCTGTCTCTATCTATATCTATATCTATCTTGAGAATAAGATAGAAAACCAGAGCCTTAAGCTATGGAGGATGAATTTGGTAATGAGCTTCCCGAGAGTGAGTACAGAAGAAGAAGCACTAAATATAGAAGTCTTATTATTTGCTAGAAGTGTATCACTTCTTCAAAAAGATGCTGGTTTTTCAATGGAATAACTAGTTTCTGTTTTACTTCTTATTCCTAGGTGTCCATACAGTGACTAGTGGCTTTGTAGTGCCTATGGCAACTGGTATGAGTCTAACTCTGTGTTTCTTAACATTACGACACAAAAGACCGAAGGCAAAGTATATTATTTGGCCACGAATAGACCAGAAGTCCTGCTTTAAGTCCATGATCACTGCAGGTAAAAGAAGTGTTGTATATAATGTCTTCATTGTCACAGTTAGACATTTCAAACATTTAATGTAAAGATAGATAAATGAAAAGAAACTAAACCTGGTCCTATTTCTTCTTTTTATTGTGATAACATATACATAAAATTTACCATTTTTAAATGTAAGTTCCGTGACATTCACGTTGTTATGCCACTGTCACCACCATTCATCGCCAGAACTTTTTCATCCTCTTAAACTGAACTTCTGCCCATTAAATAGTAACTGACCCCTCCTCACTACTCCCAGTCCCTAGGAATCATCGTTCTACTTTTAGTCTCTATGAATTTGACTGTCCTAGGTCCTTCGTGTAAGTAGAGCATTTGTCCTTTGTGACTGACTTATTTTATTTACGTTTTTAAGATTTAATCTGTGGTATAATATGTGTTAGAATTTCTTTCCTTTTTAAGGCCTGACTAATATTCCATTGCATATGTGTGTGTCTCCCCCACATTTTGTTCATTCATTCATTCATTGATGGACACCAGGGTTGCTTCTGCCTTTTGGGTGTTGTGAGTAATGCTGCAGACATGGGCGTACCATACCTGCTTGAATTCTTGCTTTGAATTCTCTCGAGTATATACTCAAAAGTGGGGTTTTGGATTGTATGTTCCTGTTTCTTAAAATGGGGGTATGATTACCTACCTCACTAGATTTTTTTGATCATTAAATGGGATGACATATAAAATGCCCAAAAGTAATCCCTGGAGCATGAAAGGTGCTTAAAAAATGTTTGTTGTATATGCATGAGTGGAGTCCACATAAATTATTACTATGAATCAAACTGCAAGGATAACAGATACCATTAAGTACAGATGAGACAAAGTTTACATTGGTGTTTTAGTATTTAGCTTGCTTTAAGTCCAGTTGAATTTGAATATTTTGAATGGCTTCAGTCTCTTGTGTGAAATGAACATTATTTGGCTGTAATTAAACTGCATACGTGTAAATAATCCTAAAGAAACTCATCTAAAGTGATTTACAATAAGGACATTTGTCAGAAACTGATGAACTTTTTAAAATATGCTGATTTATTTTAAGTGGTATAAAATTGTCTAGTCTGTTAATTTACATCCTATTAACCAAAGAATTGATAACCAAACATAGGGAAAAGATTGTCTTACTGAAAAACTGGAAACTTTTTTCTGAAAAATGTTATGATTTGGTCTACAATTTACAGTTTATTCTTTTTCAGGATAGCCTCTATTCTTAGGAAGCAAGATAGCTATTCTTTAAAAAACTTGCATTTTAATTGTTTGAAAGCCAAAATAGTGTTAGGTCTAGAGAATCTGAGAAATAGTAGAAAATTAGTTGTCCTCTAGAGCTACTTATTTAAGTCAAGTTTTAATGTTCGTTTTAATAGCTGTGAAGGTATGAATTAACCTGGACATCTCTGAACCACATATTTGAAATGATTTTATAGTGACAAAGGTTTATATTTCTATTATATTTTATATTAAATGTAGATAAAATGCAGACAACTTGATTGGATTCTAAAACAGAAAAGAAAACTACTTGCTCTTAACTTTGTTGTAACTTGCTGTGTGAACTTGGGGAAGCACTTAATCTTCCTGAACTTTGGCCCCCTTATCTTTGAAATGAATGAGTTGAGCTAAATGGTTTCTAAATCCCTTTAGGCTTTTAAATCCGTGAATCTAGCTTGCTGCTAGATTTGGTATTTGGGAAGACTGAAGATGTGACTACATAACGTTATGTGCAAAATTTTCTGGGTTTATTTTCTGTTCAATTTTTGAGACTTAAACACGTACAATTTACTTTTACCCTAAGTACTTACTAGTATCACAGAGTACTTTGTTATGTAAGTGCTTCGTACATTATTTAGTATATTTATTGCTTATATAACTTTTTAAGTTTACAGATACCTAAATATTTACTATACAAGGTTACATAGTTATTATTTGGGTGGATCTTTGATCACATGATAATTAAGTATACTAATTCATTTGAAAATTGAAAAACAATTTTTATATTTAGGTTAGGGAGGGCCCTTGTAAGCTATGAGTTGAGTCAGTGATCTCTAGACTACTAACATTCTTTGCTTCTCAGACCGGCACTCAATCCATTGAGTCATACCAGCCAGGCCTAGACTACTAAAATTCTTTACTGTTTTCTTTAGAGGTAAAACATTAAGTTGATGATTGTGATTTGTTTTCAATACTTGAGTTATTATTTTTGTTCATCTTTGAAATAAAGTGAACTTTAAAACTTAAGCATTGCCAAAGAATGTGTAGATTTACTTTTCTGTGAACTGAAACTGAACTGGACTAAGTGATCCTTTTTGTCATCAGTGACTGTTACTACTTTTATAGGTACCTGTTTAACATTTGTTTTCCTTAATTCCTAGAATTAATCTTTCTTGTCATATCAAAGTGCTAAATAGATTTGTGGTCCTAATTGTGGTCTAGTTGTCCTTCATGTTATTTTGACCTACTTTGGACTCATCCCAGCGTTGAGCCAGATCTTTTTTGCTAGAGGAGGGTTCAACAACCAAAACAAATATTTAGAGTTCTTGTGTAGAATAGCACTGCTTTCTAGAGTTCCAGAATCTTCTTTTATTTTAGTTTACACTCATATTTTGATTTCTGGCTGGCTTGGTAGGTTTTGAGCCTGTGGTGATAGAAAACATTTTAGAAGGCGACGAGTTGCGCACAGACCTGAAAGCAGTGGAAGCTAAAATCCAGGAGCTTGGACCTGATAACGTGCTGTGTGTTCATTCTACTACATCCTGCTTTGCACCAAGGGTGCCTGATAGGTAAATGATTTGTGAATATTGTCCTTTCGGCAGTCATCAGTCTTTTACATAAAATGCACGTATACTATTTCTCAAAGATGTTTAAGTAGCATTTGATAGTAAATAGGTGAATGGACTGTTCTAAGAGAATAGACTGACCTTATGGAGAAATAACATAATGTCTTGTAAAAATTCGATATATAAGAAGGAAAAACAATTAGCACCAAGTGAAGATCCCGTTATCACCTGGGTAGATGCAGAATATCTGTTTTCTTGCTCTTTTTCTGTTTCTGATCTCCTAGTATCTTTTCCCTCATTATTTAATAGAAGTTTCATAGTGTGAAGACATTTTTGTTAAAGATAACCTCTATCACAAGTATTACTTGATTTTGCAAATGAATATCATTTATGATACCCTAACTGAAATTTAATTACCTTATGTTGCATAAAGTTAGACTCGCAAATTGTCTTTTTTTGATGTTTCTTTTTTTAATTTAAATTTTATTTTTCAATTGCAGTTTGCATTCGCTATTATTTTGTATTAGTTTCAGGTATACAGCATAACAGTTAGACAGCCATATACTTTACAAAATGTTCCCCTTGATATTTCCAGTACCTGTCTGGCACCATACTTAGTTATTACAATATTATTGTCTGTATTCCCTGTGCTGTACTTTACATCCCCATGTCAGATTGTCTTAACATAAGGAGTGTCAAGTGAGAAAGTAAGAGTGAACTTAAACTAGATTCTTTAGTATCCAAGTTGTTGGAAAATGTTATTTGGTACTGAAACATTTTCATGTTCTGTATTTTTTATACATGGGGGTCTATTTGAAATGTATTTTTTATATTATAAGATGTTTAATGTGAGATTTTAAAAAAGATTTTAAGATATGCTTACTATTTTGCAGTTAATATTTTTAGTATGATAAGCAATGTGAGATTTTTTTAAAGATTTCAAGATATGCTTATTTTGCAGATAATGTTTTTAGTATGATAAGCAACCAAAAGTATTTAAACATGAATATACTGCATTATAAGGGATCATTATAAATAATCTGCTTCTTGCATTTTATATAGGAAATTTTAAAATGGCTTAAAAGCTACCATCTATACAGATTTTTATAAATACACATTTTCTCATTTATTGGTAACATTATAAATTAAAAAGCTTTTTAAAGTTTATCCTAAAGTGCCTGCTATGTCTTGCCAAACTGCCAAATTGTATACTAAAATACTGCTGTAGAAATTTCAGCTGTCATTTTTTCCCTAATATATATTAACATTAACTCTTAAATTAGTTTTCACACTGTAATTTATAAAAGCACAGTAGGAGTGTGTCTTTCTATTGAATATTTTTGTTTGTAGGTTAGAAGAACTGGCTGTGATTTGTGCTGATTATGACATTCCACATATAGTCAACAATGCTTATGGACTGCAGTCTTCAAAGTGTATGCACCTCATTCAGCAGGTAAGAGAATTTAAAAAAGAATGTCAAGAAAAATGGGTTTTAACATATAGGATTATTCCTTTGTTTTTCTTGCAACCTAATATAGTAAAAACAGTTATCTAACACCTTCTACTTACAGAGCATTGAAAATTTGCATCTAGTATTCACTCAGTAAAAGCCTGTTTTAAAGAATTGATTTTAGAGAAGAAGGGGAGGAGAGAGAGATGTTAGTCAGTTGCTTCCTGAATGTGCCCCAACAGGGATCAAACCTGCAGCCTAGTCATGTGCCCTGACTGGGGTTTGAACCAGTAACCATTTGTGCACAGGATGAAGCTCTAATCAATGGAACTACCTGGCTAGGGCAGTAAAAGTCATTTTTTGGTCATACGGTAGTAATTGGACTAATAGCTATGGTCAGAACCAAAATAGAAATACTTCAGGAGCTTAGTTTTAAACTTTCTGAGAATGTTTCATTATCGGGATTCTCATTTTTCTAATACACTGTATTACAGTATTTTTAAAAGTATATCAATGATTTGTTCTGTATTTAATATTTAAGGAAATCACTTTACCTTATGAAAACTGGGTATGACTTCATTTATAAACATTCTAGCATATAATTATGGAGTAGGCAAATTAAAAAAAATTTTATGACTTATTTTATTTTTATAAGTATCAACTAGATCCCAGTCATCTGTTTTAGATTCTTAGTTTGAAAATATGTTTGGGTTTCCCATCGCACTCGGAATGAGAGTGACAGCCATGGCTTGCTAGGCTTTGTTTCTTCAGGCCTTCGCAGCTTCTCTGATTTCATTTCCTGCCGCTCTCCTCTTACCCGTTCCCTCCAGCCGCACTGCCTCCCTTCCGTCCCTCCATTGAGCTGCGTGTATGCACACTGCCGGGCTTTTGCTCTCGCTCATCCCTCTCACTGGGTTGCCCTTCTCGAGAGTTGCATGACTTCCTATTGTTTTTAGGTCAATGAGACCTTCTCAGACACTTTATCTAAAATAATACCTCCCTCTTCCTTGCCTCCATTTCTCTTCCCCTTTTCCTGTTTTACCATTTTCATCAATTTTAAGATGCATGTTTTTCACTTTATAACATTTCAGAAAACGGGATGTTTTACAATCATTGGTGTTTTATAAATGTTAAGTGGTAATTTTTTCTTATTTACTGCTATGTAAAATAATGTTGCTTCTTAAAATTGATGGCCCCTTGCTCTTTTTCTCCATAGCACTTATTAACATTTAATAGGTTATTTATTTATTGTCTGGTTATTGATAGTAATTAGAATGAAGTTTCTGTTAGGACAAGGACTTTGTTTTGTTTACTGTTATATCCTCAGTACTTAGGACACAGTCTCTAGTACATAGTTGACACTCAATAAGTAGTTACTGAAGAAAGGGTATGAATAAATGAAGTATTATATTTGCTTATATATTATGAATGATTAATTATTTATACTATGTTAGGATATGGGTAGGTATTATCCCTGAGTGATGAGTTATATAATTTGTGTGCATAATGATGTTAATCACATATTCAGTTTTGAAATACATGTGATTTATGTCATGCAGACATAGGTTATTCACATTATCTGTGGTCTTCTACGTGGTGGTGAATGCTTATTAGCCCAGTAAATCATATCTAGTAAATTTTTTTTGTTTTTTATCATTTGAGTATACTAGTGTCATCTCTGATATAAATGTGGTTTATATGATAGTAATAGCCGATTTACTAATTTCTTTACTCAAAAGTTGTTACATCCTGTTAGGATGTAATTGGTGGCAAGTAACAGAAATTCCAACTCAAATTAGATTAACCAATAAGGAAATAGATTTGTCTGTATAACAGAAGAAGCTCTGGGGTGGAGTACACTATGGGCATGGTATGTCAGCATTTCTTGAGATCTTTGGGGGGAAAACTACCATTCCTTTGATATCCTTTTCTGTTATTCCTTAATTTTTTAAGGCTTTATCACAATTCTAAACTAGGTTATATCTGAGTGGTAGCAGAGGAATGTTGTATAATTCCCTGTGCTGGAAATATTAAAAATAATTTTAAGACTTCCAGCCAAGATGGAGGCAAGGTAGATAGACTTTGTCTCCTCGCACAACCAAAAGGACAACAGCAAATTTAAAAACAAAAAATAACCAGAACTGCCAGAAAATCGAACTGTATGGAAGTCCCACAACCAAGGAGTTAAAGAAGAAACATTCATCCAGACTGGTAGGAGGGGCAGGGATGGGCAGCCAAGGAAGAGAGGATACTTGGCAAGGCGGTGGCTGGTGAACTGGCAGTCCCACATTTGTGTGCAGATAAACCGGGAGGAACAACTGGGGAGTGAGAGAGATGTGCAACCCAGGGTTCCAGTGCAGGAAAAGAAAGCCTCAAAACCTCTACCAGTAAAAACCTGGAGGTGTTGCCACAGTGGGAGAGACTGCCAGTCTGACGGGAGAGTTCAATTGAGAAACCCACAGGGTCCTAGAACGTACACAAACCCACCCACCTGGGAATCAGCACCAGAAGGGCCCAATTTGCTTGTACGTAGCAGGGGAAGGACTGAAAGCTGGCCAAGAGCCAAACAAGTGTCATTGTCCCCTCTCAGACCCCTCCCCCACGTACAGCACCACAAGGCAGTGACGTGGGTTGCACCGCCCTGGCGAACACCTAAGCCTCTGCCCCTCACAATGTAATAGGTGCTCTGAGACCAAAAGAAAAAAAAAATGGCCCAAACAAAAGAACAGATCAAAGCTCCAAAAATAGAAGTAAGCGATGAAGAGATAGACAGCCTATCAGATGCAGAGTTCAAAACACCGGTAATCAGGATGCTCACAGAATTGGCGGAATGTTGTTGCAAAATGGAGGAAAAAGGGAAGGCTATGCAAAGTGAAATAAGCAAAACATAGAGGGAACCAACAGTGAAGGGAAGGAAACCGAAACTCAAATCAACGATTTGGAGCAGAAAGAGGAAATAAACATTCCACCAGAACAGAATGAAGAAACAAGAATTCAAAAAAATGAGGAGAGGCTTAGGAACTTCTGGGACAACTTTCAAACATTCCAACATCTGAATCATAGGGGTGCCAGAAGGAGAAGAGGAAGAGTAAGACACCGAGAACTTACTTGATAATGAAGAACTTCCCCAATCTGGCAAAGGAAATAGACTTCCAGGAACTCCAGGAAGCTCAGAGTCCTGAAGAGGTTGGACCCAAGGAAATACACACCAAGGCACACCATAATTACATTACCCAAGATTAAAGATAGAGAATCTTAAAAGCAGCAAGAAAAAAGGAGACAGTTACCTACAAAGGAGTTCCCATAAGACTATCACCTGATTTCTCAAAAAGAACCTTACAGGCGAGAAGGGGCTGGAAAGAAGTAATCCAAGTCGTGAAAGGCAAGGACTGACCTCCGAGAATACTCTATCCAGCAAAGCTATCATTTAGAATGGAAGGGCAGATAAAGTGCTTCCCAGATAAAGTAGAGTTAAAGGAGTTCATCATCACCAAGCCCTTATTAAAGAAAATATTAAGGGGACTAATCTAAAGAGAAGATAAAAAATATGAATAGTGAAATGACAACAAACTCACAACTATCAACAACTGAACCTTAAAAAACAAAAACTAAGCAAACAGCTACAACAGGAACAGAATCACAGAAATGGAGATCACGTGGAGGGTTATCAGTGGCGGGGAGAGAATGGGGTTAAAAGTACAGGGAATAAGAAGCATAAGTGGTAGGTACAAAATAGACAGGGGGAGGTTAAGAATTGTATAGGAAAGGGAGAAGCCAAAGAACTTACATGTACAACCATGGACGTGAACTAAGTTGGGGGAATGCTGGAGGGAGGGGGCTGCAGGGCAGAGGGGAATAAAGGGGAGAAAGCTATGAGATACCTGTAATAGCATAATCAATAAAATATGTTAAAAAATAATTTTAATTCAGTGATTTATTTTTATTTCCCCTCCCCTTTCCCCCTTCCCTCCCCTTCTCCTCTTCCTAAATTTTTAGCAGCCTCAGTTCCTTTACGAGCCAAATACATGAACATTACCAGAAGTTTAGAAAAGGGAGGAAGGAGTAGAAGCTCATTCATAACCCTGTTATCCTAATACTCATAATAATTTATGTATCCACTTTTTTCTTATATACATTTATTGCTTTTTATATATTGTCATTGTGTACATTTAGAATTAACTTTTAAAAGCAGTGAAAATAGATTTAATTTTTAAATGTAAATATAAACTTACAGTTTTATACCCTATGCATACCTGTAAAGTTTTAAAATGATCATTTTAATGGTTCCTTCCTATTTATTTAAATATTGTTTACTTAATCCGAAAGTGCTCCATGTTTCAGTGTTCACACATATTTTTGAGTATGAGAAATCTGGTAGTGAACTTGAAAAAATTAAGACAAAGAAAATGAGCCCCACGATAGGATATGGATGATGCCCTTAGAGCTGTGAATCAGGAGTGCCCCGCTCTGCCGTCACTTCTCTTTATTCATAAGGTGGCTTTACTAAAATTTTAACCAGAAAATAACATTGTAAGATTGGTGAATGATTCTTTTAAATGTAGCTATTCTGTTGTTAAAAATACTGTATTACCTTCTAAATTTGTCATTTAAAATTTTAAAAAAGCAATACGCAAACATTCCATTTTTCCTAAATTGCCGCTCACAAATAGAGGTGGTGAATCAGTTGCTTTAAATCATAAGTACTTGGGTCTTATTGAGTGCTGATTGCTGTTTCTGACATTCTAAAAAAATTAGTTAGCTTTAATTCTCCCCAATAGTTCTTATTAGTGATAGATGCCATTTACTGAGTACCCTTCATGTGTCAAGCATCTTGCTAGACTTTCAAAGTTTATTAACTTAACCCTAACAATGTAGGTATATTTCTTATTGTTTCCATTCTGCAAATGAAGAAACAAACTCAGTAGGATTAAGTGAGGTGCCCAAGATCTGAAGCTACAAAGTGGCCCATGTAATTCATTGTGACTCCAAAGCCTCATATTTTGCTCTAAAAGACAAAGTACTAAAACTGCAAATACTTTCTTGGGAAGCTCATATTGTAATAAGGAGGCAATTGGTGAAGAACTAAAATGTGTCAGCATTCTTTTCTTTTTTTTTTTTTTTTTAGGGCAGTGCCCCCAAATGGCTTAATGTAGAGCATATAGAACATTCTGTCTGCACATGTAGTCCCCAGGAAGTTAGTTTTAAAGAACCTACACTTCCATTTATATACCAAACTGACTTAATTTAGGAGACTCATGGAATATGGATGTTAGGACAGCTTAATGGGGGGGCGGGGTGGGATATAGTAGAATTATAAAAACACATGTAATTAATTATTTTAGAGTCAGAATGGATTGTAAAGATCCAAAGTATAGGAAGCAGCAATTTTGCTTATTAAGAATTTGAGAGAAGTAGGTCTTATGCTACTTACTCACAGACTGAATTGTCAGTTCATTTAACAGATATTTACAGGGTTCCCACTGATGTGCCAGGTACCAGGATGGGTGTTAGGGTTCAGTAGTGAGCACAAACAAAAGCCTGTCCTCATGGAGCAGAAGCAGACAGCAAACAGTGGTATGACAGGTCTTGGTTAGTGCTCTCGTATTTTGGAGGGGAGGGGTGTCAGAGTAGATGGAGTGATCAAGGTACTCTCCTGGAATCAGGGAGTTGGGTACCGCCTATGCAGAGGACCACCTTAAATTATACATGGATTTTGGACTGTGCAGGTGCTCGGTACCCCTAATCCCCACATTGTTCAAGGGTTGTCTGTATTATTCACTGCTATCTCCAGAACCTAGGACAATGTTTGACAAATGGTAACTATACACATATTGTATGGATAAATGAGTAAATTAGTGAACTGATAAATGGCAGTTCTTTACTTCATAGAACATGCTTCTGTGTTTCCTGTTTAAATGCTTTCAACCTTCAGGTGCTTTTTTCCTGCTCTGTAATAGCCTCTAACTTTAGCGTGGAGAATGAGGTCTATATACAACATATATCCTTTCTGGGATGGGTCCAGCCTCTGTTTTCTCGCCAGAGGATGTGCTGTGTTTCCAGTATTTTCTGTGTTTTAGTGATGAAGGGGATTAGCATAGCCTGGGGCACAGATTGTTCCCTTAGTGATCCTGCTCCCAATTTAGTCTCAAGTTTCTCTCAGGAAGCCTTGGAGAGTACTTAAATGTTAATGAAAGACAACTATAACTGTTTCGCTTTATTTTAATGTGCTACTACTTTGCATGTTTTTCAGTTATTTATTATATCAGTCTTATATACTTCTGTTTTCCTGTGATATGGTGAGATTTTTCTCTGATCACAGTTTGTGAGGAAATTAGAAAAGTAACAGGAAGGTTGAGATTTAAACCATCCTTTGATAGCCTCCAGCTTTTGCTGCTTCTACCTGTTGCCTGGACCTGGCCCCTTAGATTAGGCCAGCTATCTGCCGCTCCTATTTTTCTTCCGGAGATATGGATGTGGAGAGAAGGTGTGAAGCTGAAGGTCAAAAGCAGTTATAATATTAATAGGAATGTAGATTCTGAATACAGATTGAAAATCTGTCACCACAGATAAAGAAAAAAAAACCCTCGTAGTTGAAATTTAGATAGTATCTCTGTTTTTAAAAGGAGAAAATTGAAGCGTATTAGACAGAAGGTCATAGACTATGTTGGATTGGAACTAGAACTTGGTTTATGTTTCTGTTGAGTAAGTATTCAATTTTTCACCAGAATATTAGATTTTCACTTGAAGTTCATTTGCAGTAGAATGAGATCATCTAAGATGATAACATTAGGAAACATGAGTTAATATAGAAACATTGCCAAGAGTTAAAAAGAACTTCCCTTAGTTGATGTTAAAAATAAAAGTTTTCTCTTCTCTTTTGTTACCTGAGTGGTGGTAGAAGCAGACTTATTGCTTGAAGTCGTCATGCAGGTAGTAGTTTATCCAAGAATCAAAGAGAGACACTTCCGTGTGTAACTAATTGATTGGCAGCGTAGGTGGCTACAGTCCATTAGATTATGGTGGCCGCTCTTAACCTCACAGAGGGTGTTTAAAATTACTTAATAGTTTTAGGGCCCACTGTTGACATCTATTGTCAAGTAGAAGATCACAGATGATCGGCACAGGAGGATATCCACTCTCTCTTACCCAATTTTAAGGTGAAAAGCTCTGTTTCAATATAGTTCCCACCTGAATTACTATTGAAACCCTGCCTTTCTCACAGGGTTGTTGTGAGGATTAAGTGATTTCTGCGTGAAAGCAGGTTGTAAACTATAAAGTGCTTTTGCACATGTAAGGAGCAGCATTTAAAAACTCAGTGTAATATTTAAAAATACTTTACTGGCACTGTTGCAAAAAATAAAAATATTTTATCTGTTTTGATTTTGGTGCATTATTTTAATGGTGTTCATTTGTTAATAGTCATTGTTGTCTCTTATTCTAGAAACTAATGTGTAATACTACTGGTTATTTCATTCTAGGGGGCGCGGGTTGGTAGAATAGATGCTTTCGTACAGAGCTTGGACAAGAATTTTATGGTTCCAGTAGGTGGCGCTATAATTGCTGGCTTTAATGAGTCCTTCATTCAGGAAATCAGCAAGATGTATCCAGGTAAATAAATTAGTTGCTCTTCAGAAAAAGTAACTAACAAACAAAAATCCATTTGTACATTGGATACTATAATAAATCTTAATTTCCAAAGCTATTTTACCCTCCTGAATGTAACTTGTTCTTATTTCAGGCAGAGCTTCAGCTTCACCTTCTTTAGATGTCCTTATTACTTTATTATCACTTGGATCAAATGGCTATAAGAAGCTATTAAAAGAAAGAAAGGTAAGATTTCCCTTTAGGGGTAAAATAATCTATCTCGAATGGCACGCTAAATCATTGATGTTTTTGCCTATTGGTTTATCATTTTGGATTATATTTAGATATCCAGTATGGTCCTACAGGATTTTGTTTGATCTGGAACCACCCTAGGTGGTTTGCAATTAATCATTGTCATCCTGTTTATCCAGATATTCCGAGGAATCTTGGACAGGTGATTTTGCTTTTTTTTTTTTTTTTTTTTTTTTAAGAAACTCCTACATCAGGGGTTCTTATTAGCTCATTAAAATTCAACTCATTTATCACTGAAAGGTTCTTGAAAGACAAATGGAAAAGGCTTTTCTTTTTAGTTTTTGAAAACCTGGAAACTTGTTTAGAGATGAGTCATAAGCCGAAGAAGGAAGAACCAGGTCAAAAGCTGGCCAGCTTCTCATTTTAAAATAATAAATTTATTCCTTGCCATTATTAGAATGTTGAACTCATTGGTTATATTGACTGTGAAAAGAAAAGTGACATTTGTGCTTGAAAACTGGGCTTTGTCTCTAACACTAAAAAGTAGCTTAATTCAGGACAGCTCTAGAATTGTAGACAGAGACAGTGTCGGCAAGGTGAGTCAGACTAAGATGTTTTATTCATCTCTCTTCTCGGAGAGCTGGAGGCCCCTGGTGCAGTTTTTGCATCCGTATAACTTTTGAATGCTTAGTAGCAATTATAGCACCTTGGATTTTCTAATAGTACTTTACATATTTTAAAATATTTCCATCCATGTTATCAGATAGATTCCCCTCAACAGCTTTATGAATATGAATAAGTTTTCAAAATTTTGTGCTCTATTTTACCCTAGTCTCTCTACCCCTGCTTATTCAGTCCATAGGAAAGTAATTATTTACATTTTTTAGAATTTATTGATTTTAGAGAGAGACAGAGGAATGGGGGGGGAGAGAGAGAGTGAGAGAGAGACATATGCACATATCACTTTATTGTTCCATTCATTCATTCATTCATTGGTTGCTTCTTACATGTGACCTGACCAGGGATCAGACCTGCAACCTTGGCGTATCAGGATGATGCTCTAACCAATTGAGCTCTCTGGCCAGGATTAGTAATTATTTATTTTTTATTGTGAGGATATCTCTTAAGATTTACATGATACAGGAAAAAATGCTCAACATTATTAGTCAAATTAAACCTACAATGAGATACCACTACATACACACCTATTAGAAAGGCTAATTAAAAAAAAAACAGAACACCAAAACAACTGACAATGTTAAATGTTGGCCAAGATCTCAAGCAAGTAGAACACAAACATTGCTGGTAGGAGTGCAAATAGTACAGCAACTTTGGAAAACACTTTGGCAGTTTCTTATGAAGTTAAACATACACTTGACATATTAACTAGCCACCCCACCCCTTACTGCTTACTCAAGAGAAATGAGAATTTATGCCTGTACAAAAACCTAGACATGAATGTTTATAAGAATTTTATTTGTAATTGCTAAAACCTGGAAACAACTCAAATGCCCATCATCTGGTGTGTAAACAAACTGTGGTACATACATATGCAGCCATAAAAAGGAACAAACTACTAATATATGCACTAACATAATGACTCTCAACTGCATTTTGCTAAATGAAATAAACCAGACTCAAAAGTTCTACATATTTATTATATGGTTTCATTTGTGTGTCATGCTGGAAAAGGCAAAAATATCAGGACAGAAAAAAAAGTAGCTTCATGACTGTATATGTTTGTCAGAATTTGTAGAAGTGGACACCTACGAAGTGGACATTTGAAATTTTACTGTGTGTAAATTATGCCTTGATAAACCTGAGAATTTAAAAAAATCATTAGAGTAAAACTCTAGTTTGAAAAACTCCAAGAAGTCAACATATCATGGTCATAGATTGTTTTGACCAAGAGAAGACCTCAGAAAATCTTTCGTGGGATCTTCTGCAAAGAACAGATGAAGCCTCTATTTACAGATGAGGAAAACTGTCGTCTGTTTCTATGAAAGTTTAGTTATATCAGATATGGTGGGTCTTAGCTCTCTCCTAATTAGCTGTTTCACGATGGAAAAGGTACTTGAATTCACAGATTTTATTTCCTGCTTTGTGAAAGAAAATTTATATTTCTTTCCATCCTCAGACCACTTCTAGTTCTAAAAGATTGTAGAATATTTTAAAAAATAATACAGTTACTTTCTGAGACAGGGGCAGCATGATGAGGGTAATTGGCCTGTAATTTAGTAATCCAGCACAGGTCACTTTGGTAATTTATAAATCAGACAACTTGTAAGGTTGAACATTTTATGATGATGGTCTCTTAAATTTCATGGTACCTCGTATACATGTCTACCCCTACCAGTCTGTCTTGGCCCTCTGCCTGAATAATGACAAGCCCACATAAAATAGCATGGTCTAAAGTATGGACCAGTATTTCTATGAAATTCATGATAGATAAAGTTGAGTGTGGGATAAGTTTCCTGGAGTAAATATTAATTTACCAAATATTTATTGAGCATATATTTGGTTTCAGGCACATTATATTGATATAGCAATCAATAAAATAGACAAAGATACCTACTCTTGTAGAGCTTACATTGCATATGGGAGAGACCAGTAATGAACGAGTAACATAAAACTTATAAAATTTGTTTAATGCATAAATTAGAAAGGTGAAAAGTGCTCTGCAAAAAAAGGAAGAGGAGAGTAAAATAAGGGAAATTGGGGATGATGATGTGGTGGTGGTGATGGGAATTTTTTTTTTTAATACAGTAGTTAGGGCAGTCCTCACTGAGAAGGTGACATTTGAGTTGACATGAAGAAGTCTGAGGGATTATACA
Source organism: Mormoops blainvillei (assembly GCA_004026545.1). Classification (NCBI taxonomy): domain Eukaryota; kingdom Metazoa; phylum Chordata; class Mammalia; order Chiroptera; family Mormoopidae; genus Mormoops; species Mormoops blainvillei. The sequence goes on along the minus strand of PVJD01000986.1, from coordinate 42,017 downwards.
TGTGTGATGGAGAAGAGTGTCTCAGGCAGAAAGCCAGATATGATGTGTTTAAGGAACAGCAAAGAGGCCAGTGTGGCTGGAGGACCGTGAGCAAGAGAGTCATGGGGGCTGAGGTCAGGGTAGTAATGGAGGGGTGGTGGGCTGATCATGTAGGGCTTTCTAGGTCACAGTAAGGTCTTTGCCTCACATTCTGAGTGAAAAAGGGAGTTACTGGAGGGTTTTGAATAGAGGAGCATTGTGATCTGACTTATTTTGAAGGACCGCTCTGATTGCTGCATTGAGAACAAATTGAAGGGACAAGGGTAGAAGCTGATACCCTGTTAGGAGGCTTTTACAATAGTCTAGAAGTGATGTTAGCCTGGATCTAGATAGTGACAGTGGAGGTAAAGAGAAGTGGTTGGATTCTAGGTCTGTTTTGAGCCAATAGGAGTTCCTCGTGGATGTATTGTATGACAGGAAAAGAGAAGTAAAGAATACTTCTGGGATTTTTGACCTGAGCAATTGGAATGGTGGAGGGGCCATTAACTGAGATGGGTAAGCCTGTGGGTTTTGGTAGAAGGCCAAAAGTTCAGTTTCTGACAAAATCGAAGTCAAAACACCTGTTGACATCTAGATAGGGATGTCAAGTAGAGAGTGGGAAATAAGTCTTGTGCTAAGAGGTAGAGATGGGCTGGAGATAAAAATTTGGGGAGTTAGTTGGCCAAGAGACTAGAAGAAATTGCAAGAGAGTGGGTCTGAACAGAAAAGTGCAGGAACTGAGCTCTGGATACACCAACATTAAGAAGTCTGGGAGGAGAAAAGTTACCTGCAAAGGAATTTCAAATAATGGCCCTGACTGGTGTACTCAGTGGGTTGGGTGTCGTCCTGCAAACAGAAAGGTCATTGGTTCGATTCCCAGTCACAACTCATGCTTGGGTTGCAGGTCAGGTCCCTGGTTGTGGGGATGCATGAGAGGCAATCAATCGATGTTCCTCTCTCTTTCTGCCTCCCTTTCCCTCTCTCTAAAAATAAATAAATAAAATCTTTAAAAATCTTCAAATAACAAAAATTTGAGGAGGAAACAATTTTTTATTTTTCAGTTAGTCGACTTGCAATATTATGTTAGTTTCAGGTGTACAACCCAGTGATTAGACATTATGTAACCTACTAAGTGATCACTCTGATAAATCTGGTACCAACCTGACCATGCATAGTTATTACAATATTATTGACTATAATCCTTATGCTGTACTTTACATCCTTGTGACTATCCTATAACTACCAATTTGTGCTACTTAATCTTTTCACCATTTTCACCTTTCTCTCCAACCCCTTCCCATCTGACCACTGTCAAAATGTTCTCTGTATCTATGATTCTGTTTTGGCTCTCATTGTTTGTATAATTTGTTTTTTAGATTCCATGTAGAAGTGAAATCATATGGTATTTGTCTTCCATTGCCTGACTTATTTTACTCAGCATGGTACCCTCTAGGTCCATCCATGTTGTTGCAGGTGGCAAGATTTCATTCTTTTTTATGGCTGAGTCATATTCCATTGTATAATGCACCACTTCTTTATCCACTCATCTATCGATGGACACTTAGGTTGTTTCCATATCTTGGCTATTGTAAATAATGTTTCAATGAACATATGGATGTATGTTTTTTCGATTTAGAGTTTTGGGTTTCTTTGGCTAAATATCCAGAAGTGGAATCACTAAGTCCTTGTTTGTTGTTGTGTATACTTTGTTTTAAAGTCTGTTTTGTCTGGTATAAGTATAGCTACCCCAGCTTTTCTGTTTGTTTTCATTTTCATGAATTATCTTTTTCTGTCTCTTTACTTTCAGCCTGTGTGTGTCTTTTGATTGGGAATGAGTCTCTTGTAGGCAGCATATGTTAGGGTTGTATTTCATTATCCTTTCAGTCTCCACATGTCTTTTGATTAGAGCATTTAATCTATTTGCATTTCAGGTAATTGTTGATAAATATGTATTTATTGTCTTTTTATTATTTGTATTTTTTATCTTTCTTCTTCTTCTTCTTAAAGAAGACCCTTTAACATTTCTGGTAATACTGGTTTAGTGGTGATGAACTCCTTTTGCTTTTCCTTTTCTGGGAAGCTCCTATCTGTCCTAGCCTAAATGATAGTTTTACAGGGTATATTAATCTTGGTTGTAGGTCCTTGCTTTTCATCACTTTTAATATTTCTTGCCAGTCCCTTCTGGCCTGCAAAGTATCCGTTGAGAAATCAGTTGACAGTCTTATAGGAGCTCCTTTGCACATAACTAACTGCTTTTCTCTTGCTGCTTTTAAGATTCTTTGTTTTTAATTTTTGGCATTTTAATTGTGATGTGTCTCAATGTAGACCTCTTTGGGTTTGTCTTATTTAGGATTCTCTGTGCTTCCTGGTCTTGCATGTCTGTTGCCTTCACCAAGTTAGGGGAGTTTTCTGTCAGTATTTTTTCCCTAAGTTTTCAATTATTCCTTGTTCTCTTCTCCCACTGACCCCCTCCCCCCATAATGTGAACATTAATATGCGTGCAGTTGTCCCAGAGGCTCCTTATACCGTCCCCATTTTTTTGGATTCTTTTTCTTTTCACTTTTCTGCTTGGGTGTTTTCTGCTTCTTTATCTTCCAAATCTCTGATTTGATCCTCTGCTTCATCTGCTCTCCTATTGATTCCCTATAATATATTCATTTTAGTTAGTGTACTCTTTATTTTTGACCAGTTCTTTTTTATATTTTCTATCTCCATTTTTATGTTTTCTGTCTCTTTGTTGAAGTCCTGAGTTCACCTCTCTCCCCCTACGTTCACTGAGCATCCTTATAACCAGTGTTTTGAACTCTGCATCTAGTAGATTGCTTGTCTTCTATATTATTTAGTTCTTTTTCCAGAACTAAATAATAGTTTGCTTTGTTCTTTTGGGACACATTTCTTTATTTCCTCATTTTGGTTGCCTCCCTGTGTTTGTTTCTGTGTGTTAGATAGAGCTGCTGTGTCTCGTGGGCTGGGAAGAGGAGCCTTATATTAGGGGTCTTGTGGGGTCCAGTGGCACAGCCTCCCCATCACTTGAGCTGGGCACCCTAGGTGCATCCCCTATGAGATCCGTGTATACTCTCCTGTTGTAGTTGAGTCTTGATTACTGTTGACACCTCAATGGGAAGGATTTACCCCTAGACCAGTTGGTGCACAGACTGCTTACAGCCACCATGGAGGATGAGCTGTGCAGGGGCTGACCCTGCAGAACAGGGCATACTTCATCAGGGCCCTGGTGCTTGCTGAGTCCTCCCCTTGCGTGCGGTCCTTGTTGAGGAGGTTGTGTGGTGCTCGACGTGGTCTAAAGCTCTCCATCAGGTGTGCTAGCTCTGGGCCCTCCTGGGAGGTGCAGGCCAAGGTCACCTACCACCTGTGCCGTGCCTAGGGTCACCTGGCATGAGCTACAAAGTGATCTGCGGATGACCGCTACTGTGCTGGGCTTGGAGGTGCCCCAGCGAGGCCCAGCTGTGAACCAAGGCCAGCTGCTGCTAGGGTTGGGCCTGGTTGTGGGAGGATGTGAGTACTGCCTTTACCTATGCTGCCATCTTGACCAGAACCCTTTCATAGCATTTTAATACTTATACATAGGTAGATAATGTTTTATGGAGTTTGAGACAGACTACATAAATATCCCAGGTATCAAAGCCTTGAAATAAAATTCATTAGTTGTCTATTTATTTTTTATTTTTCATAGTTGTAGTCTTTTCTTAGGTTATAGCTGCTTTTTGCCCTATATTGATCATTGTGGAATATATAATAGCTGTGACAATAAGACTATTACACAAAGTTAGACATTTAAAGAGTATAATTTATTAGTCCCATTTAGTCCGTGTATATTGATACATAGAAACGAAAAACATGTATATGCTATTTTATCAAATAAACATACTATTTAGTATTTTCTGTTTTTGTTCTTGAATTGAAACTAAATAGCTAATAATATTAAATATTTGCTATAATAAATTAATACAAGTCTTGAAGTGATTTTGTAGTTACGCTGACTTAACTAGCAAATTAAACTGATTATTTTAGTGCATGACCCTAAAAATTACCATTAGGTATCTGAAATGAAACTTGGTCCTTGATTATAGGGGTCTAGTAGACTAGTATCCACCTTGGAGTTTGCCATTGATCTTTTTATTCTTAGCATCCTTTGCTTGATATATGGTAGATGCTCATCAGAAGTTTGTTGAATGAACCAGTGCAGGGTATTTGGGCACACATAGGTTCACCGTTGTATAGTCATCTCTTACTCTATGTATAATCACCCAGAAAGAGTAAGTATCTTTCTGGAAAATTAGTTAAAAAGCAAATAACATTTTGATACTGACTTCATTAAATTAGATGTTCTTATGGAAACATTCCCTATATGAATGTAGTTGAAAACTTGTGGAAAGGAAGGAGTTAAAATGGTGATTACCTGTTGTGTATAACAGGTACTGTTCTTGTGGGAGTAGGACCTCCTCTCTAGCAGGTACTCCTCTTCCAAAGCACTTTTTTTATGTCCAGATTATGGGATTGTTGATTTAGGGATGTTCTGTCGTCATTTTGGAGTCTAAGCATTTCTGTTATGCCATGGTTCTTCTAACTTTTGAGACTTAGGGTTTCACTTCAAAAATTTCAGCTACTTTTAGGTGATTCCGAGGCCCATGCCTGTGTTCTTTTTGCTTAGCATGAATGAAAATACACCTGCTTTGAGAATGACCTGCAGGAATATGAAACTCAGCTGGTGACTGGCTCCAGTAGACAGCCCAGCTCTGCTTTTCATTGGGACATTGTTCTTTATTAATCATTGGATAAATATTTCATGGGAGAAATTTTATATTCTAGTGATATTTATGAATTGGGTGGCTCTGTCTCAGATGTCAGGAGGTAACTCTCTTTGTAACATTCAGAACTTTGTTCTTTTCCTTTTATCTCGGTAGAGAAGTGTGGAATAAACGGGCAGGACGAGAATAGGAATATAGCTACCAGGTATTAGCATGAGTCTCTAGGAGTCCTGTTGGCTAATGTTAGTTATCTTACCCAGGAAACTCTTTTATTCTATAGGAAAAGTAGGTGGGTGGGGAACAAACATGTTTATGAATGTGTGCTATATTCCAGGAACTCTGCTAGGTTTATGTTAGTTAATTCAGAGTTCCTATGAAATTGTATTCATTATTCCATATTACTCAGAGTAAGCCTATGAGGTAGCTATTCCCATTTTACAGATGGAACTAAGCTCAGAAAAGCTAAGTACTTACGCAGGGACCACTTGTAAGTGCCAGCAGTGCCTTTGAAACTCAGGTTGGTGTGATGCTAAAGCCTCTGCTTTCTGTCTTACCATTCTGCTTTCACTGCTTCCAGTACTGAGGGAATGTTTACCTGCTCTGTGCTAGGCATGGGAGCCATAAAAATGATGGCCTCGTGACCCCCCCTGCATTCATACCTAGTGGAGTTATGTTAAAACCCCACAGACTCTATTGGGTTAACTGGTTTTATTTTAAATTCTTTGTATAGAACTTACTTAGAATAGAGACTATCTGCAGTAGTAACCTTCAAAGTTTTAGAATGCTCATTTGAGAACTCTGTCACTGTAAGTGAATAAAATTGTTTTTTAACAACTTCATTCATCAGGCAAGTCTTTTCATTGAAAAATGCCAATGTCCTCCATAAACCATAATTGCATATATGTAGCATAAATATTGTTTTTTTTTTATTGGATTTGTTGCAGAAGTAAGAGCCTCTTTTGTTTAAATGGACTTGCTTTTGAACTGTGAAAATTTAATCGTAATAGTTTATTGGTTCAGCTCTGGAGAAGCTGAGGCAGAGCTATTTTGCTCCATCCAGAGCTATTTATATACCATCACTGAGAGCTCCTTTTTATATTATTGGTGTTATTGCGTACTAAAAAAGGAGTGTTAAAAGAAAACTTAGGATTTTTTTATTCTGTGCCCTTATTCACCACCATGATATTTTTAGAGGTTATTTTATCTAGTATATCCCTTCAGAAAAGACTATCTTTTTTCAAAATAGAGGCAGACAAAAACTCAGCTTGAAGCCATTCCTTCTCCGGCCATCTTTTTTGAAGGGTGAAAGGATCAGAGAAAGTGGAACTGTGTGTGTGAGTTGAACCTCTTTGCCTTTAGCCTCCTCTTGATCAACACATCGGCTTCATTGAGGGGAGAAATGACCGTGAATTTAACTGAAGCAGCCTTGAAGAAAGGGGGTTAAAATTTAAGGGACTGTTTCTTTGAGTTTCTCTAAGCAAAAAGAAAGATCAGTCTTAGAAGTTTATCCTTACTTCTGTTTTGCTTCCAGAGAAAACCATTATTCTGCTAAGCTTTCCTTTCAGAAGAGTGCTTTGTTGAACAGGGCCAGCAGGTAATCATGGCTGCAAATTGCTGCTGAATCAGACAAGTATAGAAGAGGAATGACGGGAACGGCTGCTCCAGTAGCTGGCTTTTCTTAGCTGAAGCTTGGAGGATAGACTAAGTTCTAAAAGAACATCAGACATCTACTTCAAACAGTGTCCTATAACAAAACTGAGTTTGGACACGTTAGAGTATCTGCAGCCCTAAAAGTGGAGTAGTTGAATCTCAACAAAAGCATGAGATTTCAAGCCTGGCTGTGGGGCCTCAACAGAAGAGTTTGAAAGCAGTGCTTTAGCCTCTGATGCAAAGACTGCCAAGTGTGCCTGGATTCTTTAATCTGGCCACAGTCATGGAGAGCAGAACATTGCACCTGTACTAGTATCTTCGGATATGGACATCTGTGCATGGATATGTGCCCGCAGTCTGTTGTCCATTCATCCTTTCATGTTATCACTGAAATATTAGACTACTTGTTATGTTTCTCTTTTGATTTATTATCCACCTTATCAGGCATGCTGTGATAATATTTTTACGTCCTATCCTGTAACATGAAACAGTATATCTCAAAAAAACATGATTACTTAAGACCTTTTTCTTTAAAATTTAGTGAATTATGCACATCTTTGGGTTATGGGGAGGGATGGGCCAAATATTGGGCTTCATGATTGCAAATTAGTTTGCAAAAGGCCATATGAAAGGTAATGCTTAATATAATTCAACTTCTCTTCCATTAACATCTTGAACTATGGTATAAAGTTTTGTATTTTTAGTCTGAAAGTATAGCTGACATTAGCATTCAGGTATACAGCTCAGTTTATCTCTAGTGAAGAGTCTTTTAAAATTAAGTTAAATACAGCAAAAAAGACATAGAAAATCAATAATATTTCATTTCTTTTAAGTGAGATCTTTCTATATACATTTGCTTGGGGTACTAATAAATTTCTCCCTTTATAGAAGTATTTTATAATAAATGTCAGTTATGGATTTAACTGTAGCAAAAAAAGAATAGTGCAGGTTCTGTAGTGCCTTTAATATATCAGGTGAAAAACTGCTTAGCTAAGTATTAGTGTAGGAAATAATGGTATGGTCTCTTAAATGATATATTTTAAATGTATCATTAATGGGAGAGGATTTAGAACCTTAATATCAGGAATATTATAAGATTCAGTATGTTGTGCATTCAGATAATTTAAGCTTCTGTGCTTATTGGATTAGGTATCATAACCCTTCACACAGAGTAGAGATACTATAAATATTTGCAAATGGACGTGAACTTGAAAACAACTATTTTCTTTTTTGTCTAATTACTCCCATAGTAGTGACATGAGATTTAATTACCTTAGTGTTATGTTTATTGTCCAAAGATCTTTATACCAATGTTAGCTGCAGTTAAAACTGAATTTTAGTGCCATTACCAAGTGATTGATAGAACTAATTTGTTCAAGTATTAGAAATTGAACATTGGGGAAAAAAATCTCAGTTTTTTAATAGACATGTATGCAGTAGTAAGTTTAAAAGCACTGCGAGGGCTATTACTAAGGATACACTCTTTTTTCTCTTTTTAAAAATATCTGAGTACAAATTAAGTACAGTTCACTCCATCAACATGCACTCGAAAATCCACATATAACTTTTTACTCTCCTGAAACTTAACTACAGTGAGCCCTGACTATCGGTGGGGGATCGATTGGTTCTAGGACCCTCCCCTGCCCCTATAGATATCAAAATATGCAGATGTCCAAGTCCCTATACAAAATGGCATACAGCAGTATATACAGTAGGCCCTCCATATCCATGGATTCCAAACCATGAATTGAAATACTCTAACCTGTGGTGTTCAGGGGTCAACTGTACTCTATAAGTGTGACCACATTGGTGATTATTGTGGCAGCCATACTAGATAGAATAATATTTTAAATTGGTCCTCACCTCTGAAAAAATTTTTTTTTAACAGAGGGAAAATGTAGAAGTCTGTAAAAGGCATTTCTGGGCTATTAGATTTATTTCTGTTTATGGGAGGTTGATGGATAGGAGAGTAAGAAAGATGCATATTAAGACTTTGGTTTATAATATAGATGAAGGAAAATCAGCAATAACATCTAAAGTAAAATTTGACTTTTTAAAAAAAACACAGAGCATTTAAATTTGTGACCTACTTACTTTATAGTAGATAAAAATATATAAAAGAAACCCAGGAATTCTGCTCTTTGTTAACACTAGTGTGGTTCTAAAAGATTATGAATTGTTCCAGTTGGAAAAACTCTTACTTTCTTCATTCCATTTGGTTATCATTTCACCTTCTGAAGTGAATGTTGAAATATTAATTTAAGAAGGAGGAGTCAGAAATCTTTGTATGTTTAAGAAATGACACCTACCACAACTTTTGTTTTTCTTGTTTCTGGTGATAACATTTGTCTCCTTAAATATTTCTCTATACTTTTTTTAAATGACAAAAGAAAAAGACATCACATGTATCAGTAGGTTCAATAGGTATGACAAATATGGATGTTGACATTTTAAATACAAAAAAATCCATTTCTTTTAATCTAGGGTTTCATAATTCTGACATGTTGAGATCGATCTTATAAAATATCCTAAGAATTTAAGAACAACAGTTAGTTAAAAAATTTTTCAGGTTAGAATATAAAATATACTGTGTATCAACAAGGGTAAAAATGTTTTGGTCTTCAGTAGACTCATTAATAATTCATAAACTTGGTAGGAATTTTCCTCTTCTTTTAATCTTTACCTAGCAAAAGATGGAGTTAGTCATCTGTGTGCATTAGACATGAAAAAGCTATTCTGAGTCCCAGTGTGGGATCAGACTCTGCAACCCTTACCTCACAGAAAACTGAAGCAGCTTTTGTGGCTTTGGAAGTTAGAGAAGCATCCTTTCCTGCCGTCTCTGCAACAGGGCTGGCCCTTGGCTCTTAGGTGTACCTTTAGAGTTTATTGGTTTTGACTGTGGCTGGAGGAAGTCAGTACAAATGGATTGTTCAAGGGCAGACTTTTGTGGGCAGATTTTCATTTCAATACTTTTGAAAGGGCTTACCAGGAGAAGAAAGTATAATTTTAGGTCAGTTGCCAACTTAATATTTATTTAAGTTGTGCACATGAGATTTTATACTTACAAAATATATGTATTTCTATTTTATTTTTACATTGTTTTCTAGAGTGGGATCATGAATACAATTTTTAGTTTTTAGTTGCTATATTTTTTAATTGAGTTTATTAGAGAATCATTAATTTTCAATTCATATGATTTAAAAGAAACGTATTTCTAAAATACCTCTTCCTAAGTTACTTACATTCTAAAAACCTGGCACATTTTTCTTGGTGTTGAGAAAACCATGGTGAAAAAGACAAAAGTCCCTTCTTTCAAGGAGTCTATTCTTCTAGGTAGAATAGAAAAGGCAATATTCATTTTAGCAAATAAGTGAGAAACTTTCAAATTGTGGTAAGTATAGTGAAGGAACCAAAACAGCTAATGGTGTTGGAGTGAGTTTGAGAGCTGGGAATGGGCAGAGTCAAGAGCCACCTTTATGAGGAAGTAATGAAGGAATGTCTTACTAGTCTGTGCCGAAGGATCCACTTATGGAATGACCTGGGAGAAGAGCTTCTGAGTCTTAGGGGAAACAGCCATGTTCAGCTGCTGGCAAGAAGGCCGATGGGGCTGGCGCCATAGTAAGTTGCGGGGAGTACAGTTGCCGAGTTGGGCTTGTTGGCTAGGCCAGGTCATTTTGGGCCTTATAGATGAAGAGTTTGTTTTTTTATACTTTCAAGTGGAAGTCATTGGGAGGGACATGATCTGACTTATGCTTTTGAAAGACCACTGTGGCCTCTGTGTGTAGAACACATTGTAGAGGGGTGGGAAAGGAGGCAGAGGAATCATTTAGAATGCATTACTGTGGTCCAGGGCAGAGATTGACAGCCGCTTGGACAAGAGCAGTAGCCTTGGAGGTTCCAAAAAGAGGACTGATTTGTAATAGAGAAGTAATAGCCCCAAATTAGGTTCATTGCCTTCTTTACCTAAATCCCATGGTCTCTGATAATTGTGGAAACTTTGAATCTCACTATATTGCAGCAAAGGAAAGAATTGCTCCTAGGCACATGAATGAGTTTAATTTACATCACAGACTTTAAACAGTCAGGTTTTGTCTTTCAAAATTTGGCAAGTTGCAATACATATTTATTTGATTTTCTTTAAGTGTAACATTTTGTTATTGCAGGAAATGTTTTCATATTTGTCCATCCAACTAAAGAAGCTGTCAGAAGCCTATAATGAAAGACTGTTGCATACACCTCAAAATCCCATATCTTTAGGTAATCTTTTTTCCTTTAAAAAAAAAAAATTCAGCACTTCTGAACCATCCCCCCTAGGGAGCTGGTATTTCTAGAAAGAGTATGAATTCTTTCTGGTTACAATGTTATTTCTAAATTTATTACAGTATTAATTTATAAATTGAAAAGGTTTAGTTAGCCTTTAGAAATGCTTTAATGTATTTCTAAGATAAAAACCATATACTGAAAGAATCCAAATCAATATTAAGTATTATAATGAACAGACAGAAAAATAATACTTTACCTCCTGCTTCTAATGAAAGTCATTTGGTCACTGGTAAGGACTCTATATAAAAAAATTTCTACCAGTCAACAAAACACTGTAATATTAGAAGTTTGTTTTCTTGAGCATTTCTGTGTTAGAGAGTTCTGTATTTATGATAATTTCCTTTGTTTGTATAAGGGCTATGTATTTTTGTCATGTAGTACAAGAGCTACTGAACAGGATAATGTGAATGTTGATTTTTATGCATTAAGTAACTTTTAAGATTCATAATTATCCCTTTTAATTTGTGAATATATTCAGCGTAATACATCTCATATTTCATGTGTATCTGAGGAAAGTAAGGAAATAGTCATTTGTAAGTGAAACCTTTTTCTGGAATGGCTTCCCTGGAAATCTATGTGGCTATTCACCTGTAATGAACCTCATCCCAGTCAGTACTTTGCTGGTCTATAATTTATGTAGATGTTACAGAAGGTGATATAGTGTAGTTTGAATCCCTATTCTGTCATATACCAGCCCCTAATTTCCTTTCTCCTTTCTATAAAAGTAGACGTAATGATCCCTCACATGCAAAATTGTTAAAGAGTGGTTGAGATTGTATTTGTAAACTATCAAGTATGGTAAGCCTGTCCTCAGGAAATGGTACCTAATATCAGTGATTAGTGGTATGAATAGAGTATAGATTACCCACATAATCTCAGAAAGAATTTTTATATCCACATGCAGACGTTGATATTACTTAGTCTTATATATGTGCTGAAATATATCCCACATTCTCATTTTACAAGTTCTTAAAACATGGTTGAATTTGAATAAACTGCCACATTGATCATGTCATAGTTCCATCTGTTTAATTGGAAAATTCACTCTTTAGAGGGGTGATACAGAAATTCTGTCCAATTCTGAGCATGTTAATTTATATTAACATATTTTTGTCTGATATGCAAACAAATTCTTACTATAATTTATTAAGTGCATTCAAGTAAAATCATGCCACTTGACAATGAATAAAAAGTAATGTCTCTGTGAAATAAGCCAGTTACAAAAAGACAAATACTGCATTTTTCATTTATATGAGGTACTTAGAGCAGTCAAAATCATAGAGACAGGAAGTATAATGGTGGTTGCCAGGAAGGGAGAACTGGGAGTTATTTTTTTTAATAGGTATACAGTTTCGGTTTTACAAGATGATAAGAATTATAGGGATGGGTAGGTCGTGGTAATGGTTGCACAACAATGTGAATGTATTTAATACCACTGAACATACACTTAAAAATGGTTAAGATGGTAGATTTCATGTTCTGTGTGTTTTTACACACAAAAAAGTAATGTCTCCATTATTATGTGTTGTTTTTCTGAGGCTCATTGAGGTACTTTTTTTCCTTTTCAGCTGTGACACTAAAGACGCTAGATGAACACTGTGACAAAGCTGTCACTCAGCTTGGCTCGATGCTTTTTACCAGACAGGTTTCTGGAGCCAGGTATGTTTAAAAGAGGCTTGGATTTATTCAGCTTTTAAAAGTTAATTTTAATAAAGTACCTTTCTTTAACAGTAGTCCCCCAAGTATATGCTGAACTAATCCTGAGAATTCATCGTGCAGTAAATACAGATGAGGTAAAGAATCTGTGAGTGCACCTGTGGACTCCTACAATTGACGGTCACAGAAAGATATGAATCTTGTTGGCTTTAATAGACACACAGAAACAAAAGTCCATTACCTCTCTGTACAGCTGTTTGTCTTTATTTTCTTTTGTTAGATAATCTTCAGTGGTGTCACTTAATGGTGTTAGAACTAAGTCTTCTTCATTACTAAATTTAAGCAAAAATGTTTTCAAGGAAAGACCCATTTTCTAAACTAAAAAAGGTTATGCAGTTCTTTTTATAAAATTATTTTTTATTAAAAGATTTTATTTACTTATTTTTAGAGAGAGGGGAAGGGAGGGAGAAACGGGGGAGAGAAACATCGATGTGTGAGGATAATGTTGATTGGTAACCTCTTGCACGTGCCCCATCCGCGGACCTAGCCTGCAACCCAGGCACATGCCATGGCCAGTAATTGAACTGGCAGCCTTTCGCTTTGCAGGATGACAGTCAACCAACTGAACCACGCTGCTCAGGGCAGGTTATACAATTCTTGTATAAGTACTGCCTTTGAAAAATGTACTTTTTGCTCTTTTATGTACACGGCTTAAAAATTAATTAAATTTTTAATTTGATGATGTCAGAGAAAAATCACTTGAAAAGAAATATCTTGTTGTAAGTATTCTTCTTTACATTCTTCTATTATTTTTCTCTGACTACCAGAGGTTAGAGATTTTACATCAAAGAGCAACTTTTTAAAAGAAAAAAAAATCTTAGATTAGTTGAGCTTTTACCTTGATGAGCTATGTCCGTACAACAAAGCATAGTTGGACACTTCTAAAATGCTTTTCTTGGCCTTGTTTTTAGTGTTGCCACTATTTGTCTTTATGTTTAAGTTGAACTTAATTGATTTCTTTGGGGAAAAAAAGGACTCTTAGAAATTGGCTTATATCAAGTAAGCTAATGAAATCAGGCTTAAAAAGTACCTGTGCCATTGTTGGATATTATTGATTGCTAAGCACCACCCTGCTGTAAGCAGTTAACACAATTTCTTCTAGATCCTTGCTTTAAAACCCTTATTGCATAGCACTGATTAGATAGGTATAATTTTTGTATGTTGATTATTTGCGATGACATATGGCAATTAATCAAAATGGTTTTGGCTTACTACTTCACCATTCTATTAAAGTCTGTAGATGTGAAGTCACATTTCATATTTGGTACAAAAAGAAATAATTTTCTTTTTACCTCTTTGAAGAAGATGTGTAGGTGTTTGTGATTCCTAGAGCTTGTACCTCCTTAATAGAAGATGACTACATGGTAATCACTTTTCCATGTAAAATTGAGTATATTGTATACTTTTTAGTTTAAGACTGACACAGTCTTTTTTCATAGGCCATGATTTATGGCTGTTTATAAACCTCTTAAGTAGATGTAAGGTGTACTAACGCAGATATCTTTTGTTTATGAGTGATAAACTAACATCATGAGACATATTAAATTGGTAAATTTTTTCCATTTTAGAGTCGTGCCTCTTGGGTCTGTGCAAACTGTGAGTGGCTATACTTTCAGAGGCTTTATGTCACACACAGATAATTACCCGTGTGCTTACCTCAATGCTGCATCAGCCATTGGAATGAAGACACAGGATGTGGACTTGTTTGTACAGAGACTTGACAAGTGTTTAAAGACAATAAGAAAAGAACAAAATAGAGAGAGTGATGTATCTGGAACTGACAGCTGTGACAAAACTGAAGATGAGGATACTGAAGAACTCTAAACGTAGTATTATAATTCTTGACACATACCAGGATTCTTTCTCATGACATGTGAAGGGTTTCTTTTTGATAGTTTGAAAGAAATAATGAGGCAACAATACAAGCAAGTTGCTTAAAGATAAGACTTGAGATATTTGAATTGAGAATGTCATGGAGCACATTTTGTCAGGGAATAGAATATGGTCTGATTTGACCATTGATGATTGTTACATTTTTTATTCTTACACTGCCTGAATCATTATGATCCTTAACAAATTATAATATACAATTAGCATTTTTCTAATTGTGAGAATAGTTGTCAATTAAACATTATGATTCAGATAATTCTTCCTAATGTAAGGGCAGTATAATTACCACAGTACTCTTTGAAATGTGTAGATTGCTTCTTCCTAACCATTCTCTACCAAACAGATTACTTATGTTTGTGATCATACCAAATTTAGAAGATCTCTAATGCTACTAATTACTAGATGTTTATTGATACGTGTAAGTCACAGTGCCTATCAAATGGAAAGCAGAGTCAAGGTGTAAGCTGTAATTTTCTCTCAATAGCAATGGTTATGAACTGGGGATGATTTGCTTATATCTAAGCAACATCTGGGACATTTCTGGTTGTTATGACTGGAGCAATGTTATTAACATCTAACATCTTACAGTGGACAAGACAACTTCCCAAAACAAAGAATTGTCCAGCTCCCAAATCAGTCATGCTGAGGTTGAGAAACACGGCTCTAAAGTTAAAAGAAGTCCTCAAGTAAAGAGTTTTCCATAGCAACTTTAATTATTCTTAGTACTTCAAAGAAGATAGCTGTTATCTCAGTATATGGTATAGACGCTTAAGGAATAACCAGGGCTACCAGGTCTAAATAGGTAATTATAAATTGTTTTATATGGCACCTCTGCATTTTTCTACTTGGGCCAGTGAAAACTTTCATTCCACTCTTTTTGCTTTAAGCAGACTTTGTGTGTTGGTTAGTTTGTTCAGGTGTTGTGCACAGCCATCAGCAAGAGTGATTAACCATGGGTATTTTTGAACATATTTTTCTGGGGAGGTGAAAATGATGTAGTTTGATAAACAGGTGTATTCCCCCTCCCTGCCCACATGCTCACTTTTTGAATCTGAAATCCCAGAACTATTGACTGTAACAATTATTTTGTGGTTAATTTTAAGAAATAGACTGATGTGTCATATCTGAGGAATTAGTGAAGCTCTGAATACACCAAATGGTGAAGCCGTGTTTCTGCCCTACGAAGCATGGTTCCTAAGAAGTGCTCATACGGATAAAAGGTCCTGTGGACAGATAGTTTGGGGGCTTTACAAATCTCTCTATTGGCATATTAAGGGCTCCAAGAATTCCTTTGAAACCAGTTTGAGTGTACCCTTATCTAGAGACTGCATCCATTGAACATACTTTTGAGAACACTGCGGTAGAGAATGCTGCCTTAATTTCCGGGCTGTATTTTTCTCTATTGATTTGGCAGTGTAAACCATTAAACATGATCTCAGACAGATACTACTCCCATTCATGGGTAATTAGAATACTTTAGACACTGGCTTGACAACCTTGGAAGTCAAGACTGTTGAGATGAAGTCATTATAAATGTCATAAAAGTTACTTTCAAATGAATCTTTGGAGTTCAGATATTTTAAATACCTGTTTTTTAAAAATAGCTTTAGTAACTCATTTTAGAGGAGTAAATGCTGGATTAAAAAGTTGTGTAATGTTTTCCATGTGAATTTGGGACTGAACTATAGAACCAGTAAAGCTGGAGCCTCCACAGAACCTCTAGAGTCTACGAAAGGGGATGAAGGGGTGCTGCCAGTGTAAATGCTGGCAGTGCACTGCCTCTCCCCGCAAGCCAGGGTTGGTGTATAGAACAAGAGATTTATACTGTGTGATCATCATGTAGCTACAGAAAGACCAGAGCCGAATGACCAGCAAATGTTGTTTCATCTGCACTGTATCAGCAGTTCTTGGGCTTCAGCTCCTGAATAGATAATAATTCTAATTGAAGATAAATTATATGAACCCACATGTGAATGATAGATATGTTACAACATTATGTTTCATTCCTGGTGCATAAAATCAGCTGCAGTTTTTATTATTAGCACTTTCTTTTCAGGGGCTTTGGAATTCCAGCTCTATTCCTGCTGGTTTAAATTTGACCTTGCGATTATAGAATTCCTAAGAGTTTAGGATGCTGTAGGTTCTGTATATTCAGGCTTTCCTTTGCCCCCACCCTAATGTTGTTTTTCCTTGTTCACTCCCATTTCCACATATAAGTATAAAAAAGTATGTATAGACAGTTGTTTATTTTAAATTGCTAGTACTGATTGGTAACCCTCATAGTTGGCTTTAGTAATCCTGGAACTGTTGCAGAGGGGCGGTGGACGATACATTTTCCAATCATTGACTAAGATGACCTCTTCCATTTTTATGATCCAACTGCTCTTCCCTCAGGCTAATTTTGGACTTTGGTTTTTAAAGTCATTGGGCTGTGGTAGTCTGCCCAGAAAAGAAAATTGAATAACACAAAATATTCTTTAGGTCATTACACAATGTGTTCCTTATACGCACAGCAGGGAAAGGAATTTTAAATCCAACTCTCAGTTTGGCTCTTATGTTCTCAGCTGATGAATTCTCACTCTGTCAGGGAATGATATGTGATACCACCTTAGGAACTCAGTGTTCAGTGATAAATCTATTTAGCTTTTTCTATTAGTTGAATAAAATTATAGAATGTGAATTATTGAATATAGTTCTGTTTAACCAATAGGCATTTGATATACAGAATGGTAAATTTAAAAAATAAATTTTTTCAATATTTTGACTCAGCACATAACTCTACTGTGGCTCTGTTTTCTTAACCACCCCATAATAAGAACTTTAATGAGGCCTAAGCTACAGGATGTGCTTTTACTTTTAGATTATATGCCTCAGATAGGTTTTAGCAAAATTTAAATTAAACAAAAGTAAATTGAAAAAAAATTAAGCAAAGGTAATTTTTTTAACCATTGACGTTGCTTTAATATTGAATTAGTAGCTTACTGTGAGAGTTAAATTCTTGTGTTCTTTCATGGAGGAGAATAGCCAACAATTGACAAAAACAACGAACACTGATGAGTCTCATTCTTATTACACTTAAAAATTTCTTTTGAATAGATACCCATTTGGTGCATATAATAGTTGGGTTTTCTTTTCCCATTTTGTAAGATGTACTGATTTCTGCCAAACCTTTAAATGGTTTTATTATCTTGTACTGTTCATAAGGCCAGCCTTAGCTTATAATTGAAAAATAATCCGATTTATGTACAAAGATGTTTGATACCCTCTGAATTATTTGATAAAAACAATTGAATTTGCTTTGTTAACAGGGAAAAACAAACAAAAAAACCTCCTGTAAACTTTTTTTTCCTTGTCTATCACATGGTGTTGATGACATGCCTTTTATGACCACTCATAATATACAGGGCTAAGACTTACACACTGTATTCTTTTGTGCTTTTTAAATTTTTTTAAAACTTTCCTGTTCCTTTTGGCCATTATGGTATACACACATGTAAGGTAATGAGTTCAAGGCTAATGAATATATCTTTATAATTTCCAACTCATATTCTACAGTTCAGTCTAAGGCCTTAGGCAAAATGGAAATGTTTATACTGAATTGTTTTTATCAAATGATATCAACCTGAACTTGTAGAGAAATGTGAAGAAGGGCTATGTTTAACTGTATAATTGTGGGGATTTTAGTCATTAGAATTGAAGATGACATTAGCCTGCTAACCTGTTTGTTTTACCAAAAATGAAAGATGTTTCCAAAAATATTTTTTGCTGTGGACTGTTTAAAAATAAAAATGAATTATATAATTTATTACATGAAATAATTTAAAATAAATACTTGACAGTACATTCTATGTTACCTAATCATTGCTATAGGTAAAATCTGAAAGTATAGATAACTAACACACAATTACTTGTCCAGTTTTGATTCAGTCATCAGTATTACCTTGCCTAGATATCAGCAGGAAGAGTCATACCTATAATGAG
The DNA here is from genome assembly GCA_004026545.1 of Mormoops blainvillei. Taxonomy (NCBI): domain Eukaryota; kingdom Metazoa; phylum Chordata; class Mammalia; order Chiroptera; family Mormoopidae; genus Mormoops; species Mormoops blainvillei. The sequence goes on along the minus strand of PVJD01000986.1, from coordinate 23,673 downwards.
AATCATGAGTCATAGGAGGTGGGGGGTGGTTAGGTTATTTTATTTAAAAAAAAATAGAGGAAAGAGATGACATTCCAGCAACCATTTTATAAAGGGCCTATTGAGTATAGAGAGTTGCATGCTTAGAAGTTAATGTTTTCTAAAAGAAGCACTTTATCTTTTATTTGAAAATAGATTAGTATCATTTCCATCTGCAGCAGATTTAATTTCTCAATTGTGTTGTTTGAATTTTGTAGGTAATTTTCATTTCATTTGGAGTTAGATTCCTGTACTAGTCCTTATTAACCATGTGATCTCATATATTTAACCTTTCTGAATCTCAGTCTCATCATAAGTGAAATGGGTATGACCTTATAGGATTGAGAACGAAGTGAGATGATAGCATGTGAAAATGATTAACTTAGGGCCTGAAACATAGCACTTACTGTTAATAACTGCTGTAATATGCTGTACAAAGTTATACTGAACCAAGTGGTGCTAAACTTTAACATATATTCATTATCTAGTAGAAATTTTAGTAAAATTTTTTTGAGAGGGAGTCATCGATCAGTTTTGTCCATTCTCTGGTGGATTTTATAGTTGATTTTAGATGACCATCTTTTTATTTTCAGAGTTTTTCAGTTTTGGTTTCTATGAGTTACTTTGTTTTACATTTATATTTGAGAATTTTTTAAAAAAACATATTAAAGTATATTAACTATTGTATGCACCTGAAATTTCAGATCACAACTCAGGAGAGATGTACAGAAAAAGTTGTGTCACAAAGACTTCCACATCGATTGTATTATCTGACCAAAGTTTTTGGTATAATCAGCAAGCATAGTAGTAATTCATTATATTTAGCTGTGTTCTTAGATGACTGTAGTGGAATGATTGATCATGGCTCCCAAATTTACATTTTTAGCAGACAGACCTCTTTTCCGAACTCCACACTTGTGTGAAACTGCCTGATCATTTCTTGGATGTCTAAGAGACATCTCAGCTTCTACACGATTCCTTGATCTTCCCCCCAGACAACCCCATTCCACCCGCAGCCTTCCCCACTTGAGTTCTTTTATACTTCTGTTCTTTCAACTGCTGGTAGGCCAGAAACCTTGGACTTATCCTCAACTCCTTCCTTCTCACCTCCTACATCTAGTCCATCAAGAAAGCATGTTAGATATGCCTTAAAAACTTACCCAGAATCAAACCACTCCCCAACTCCTCCTCAGTTACCAGCCAGCTCTCAACAACAATGTTTCTTATCTGGATTACTGCAGTAGCTCCCTCCTCTCGTCTTGCTTTCAAACAATGCGGGCCATTTTTTGCCTTAGAGCCTTGATCCCAGCGATTCCCTCTGCCTGCGAACATCTCAAACTAGATGCTTCGCTGGCTCTCTCAACTCCTTCAGGTTTTTAATCAAAGTTTTTACCTTTTCAATGAGGTCTACCTAGACTACATTTTTTTAATACTGTAGCCATGTCCCTCAATTTTACTCTGCATAAAGAATCACTTGGGGTTTTTGGTAAAATGCAGATTCAAATTCAGTAGGTCTGGGGTGAGGCCATCATTTCTAGCAAACCCCTGTGTGTTACTGTTGGCCCATGGACCACACTGAGGAACAAAAGTCCAACATACTGTGCAATCGATGTATTTATTATGTCCTATAGTTTGTCTCTCTCCCTCTCTGTACAACATAAGCTTTACCAGGGCAAGATCTTAGTTCTGCCCACTCACGTATCCTAAACACATGACAGACACTCAACTATTTGTTGTGTGAATGATTCAATAGGCATTATTAAATCTTTATGTAACTATGAAGTCCCAGCTTGTCTGATTGAAACTATTCAGTGGTTTTCCATTGCTTTTAGGACAGAACTCTAAAAATTCTATTTGGTCTGGCAGACACGAAAGGTACTGCCCTGCTCTCCCTTCTAGAAAAGACTTGCTTCCTGCAGCAAGTGGTGTGCTTAGCTGACAGCCTCCCTGCTGTTAGTTCCTTTAAGGTGAGCTCAAAACTCAATTTCTGAGCCAAAGTCAGGCTCTTCGGTCAATTTCAGAGCAAGGTGGTAGTATATGGGCCTGGCTGTTTCATTCAGTACAACTTTACTAACAGGCAGTCTTTGCTTCAGAGCCCCCTGGGGATGGCTAGACTTCATGAGATCTACATCATGGACCGATGGCTCCCTTGCCCAGCCTGCTCCCCACTTTTCTTTTATAGGGCGTTACTCCCCCATAAACCTTTTGTATTCTCTTTTTAGCTTCTAAAAAATTATTTTAAAATTATAGTCAACATACAGTATTACATCAGTTTCAGGCGTGCAACATAGTGATTAGACATGAGTATACCTCAGGAAGTTATCACAGTACGTCTAGTAACCTTGTGTCATCATAGAGTTATTCTGATATTATTGACTATGTTCCCTTTGCTGTACATTACATCCCCTCACTTACTAAAAAGGTGAGTGTTCTTTTGTACTCCCCCCTCCAAAAAATATGGTCAGAGGCAATAAAAGGGTCCTTTTATACTATAGAGGCAGAAAGTACTTACAGTTAAAAAACTGTCAGAGAAAGGGGAAAAAAAACAAAACAAAAACAAACCTCTGCTTGGAGAAGGGAACCTGAAACTGCCACCCAAAAAGCTCCTGGGATACACTGACCTAATGGAACCCCCACTCTGAAGCTGTCCACAGTTAGAAGGCACATTCTGAGAACGACTACCCAAAGTCACGCGGCTAATTTCAGGACAGACTGAGGCAGATCTTAGAGTCAGGAGCCACCAAGAAAACATTTTCACCCTTTTTAGGTAAATTTTCTTTGTTTCCTTGTAAAACGCATCAGTTCCTCGTCCCTGCAGGTTCCCATGCCTGCTCTCACCAGGCCTATCTTATCCCCTGTTTGTCACTGCCAGTGACTCAGACTGTCCCAGGTGGGAGCGGGTGGGGTGGAGCATAAGGGGTCTGGGGTGGGAGATGGAGCCTTTTGCACAGCAACCCCTGCTAATGTTTCTTAAAGGCCGATAAAAAATACTTTTCGGTTTTATCTACTAATTATAAGTAAATGGACCTTTTAACATTGGGAAATTCAGCAGTTTCTGTTTGCATTTATGATCATTGTCTATTTTCCATTTATTCCCATCTATTTGCAATAAGTGTATTTTTGAGCCAACTTGGTTTATGCTGTTCCCCAGGAAAATAAAAAAAAAGAAAAAGAAAAACTCACAACCAACCACACTGCCTGTGTAGCCATCCCCACGGAGCCCAGGCTTCCTAGGCATGAAATTGACTGATGCACACAAAGGCAGCAGGTGCGGGGCCACATGCCACTTGATGCCTTTTTTTAGTGTGTGTTTATAATCAGTAAATGGCTGTGGGTGTTTAAATGGCTCCCTAATACTGATGGAGAGCGGATGCCATTATAACTTGAACTTGTATTGCCATGCAGATGGTGGAAATAAACATCCAATTCTGCACACAGTTTTGTTTGTCTCTCACTTGTAAAAGATCAGCTGAGTGTCAGGCCTGCACGGTGCCAGGGGGGGTACTCGGGCATGGTCATGGGAGAGTAGGGCTGTTCTCAGATTCCAGATTGGCTTTTGTGTTGGGAGCCCCCAGGATAGCAGGCTTGTGGTAAGTGGGAGGAGGTCCTGTGGCAGTGGGCCCCATCCTGGATCCAGCAGCCCTAAGTGCCCCTTCATGCTCAAAATGTGCCTCACACCCTCCACCTTCTCTATTACCAAACTATGCCAAACCTAACCATACCTCCAGGAACTCTCCCTGCACCTGGCTCTCTGCCTTGCACTTTTTGAGAGACCTTGGAAAACGGGGTTGGCTCAGCACAGTGGTGACAGCACCAGATCCCATGACACCCACTTAGCTTCCCCTGCCTTTCCTTCAGATTGCCTCCTTTCTGGGGATCATTGATCTACCTACATTTAACTCCTTTTCCTCAGCACATTGGAGAACCTTAGTAAATATTTGTCGAACAAATGAACAACTAACTTATTCACACTATAGAAATAACCAGTAGGGTTTAATGTTAGCTTATTCCAGAAACATTTGTTTGAACAAATTCGGAGTAAAGATAGAAATGAATCTGGGTGGGTTTGGGGAAGGGAAGTCCACCTAGCACCTCAAGATTCCCCAGGAGCAGGGGTGGGGGTTGGGGGTGACGGAGACTACTTGGGAAGCAGCCAAGCTTGGGAGGGCTGTGAGCCATTCCTCTGGGGCAGTGGCACTGGCCCCAGGTATGAATACGTAACGGATGATTCCAGTTGTCAGGGCCAAAGAAACTGCCACGTGAGTGAGGGGCCTGGGGCTTACAACAAAGACCATGCCTAGCAGGTGTGGCCTGTTTTATGAATCATACAGAGCAAGACAGAACCCTCCCCTCCCCCAGCTGGCTCACTTCCCTCATCCCAGCCTCCTTTCTCTGAATCAAATCATGCAGTAATCCTTCCCGTTGCTATAGAGTGCTTCCTGGATTACAAAATGCTTTCACATACATTATCTTGTTTTCATCTTCTGACAGGCTTTGGAGCCGGGCAGGACGTGATGATGCTTTGTATTTTGCAGTTAAGCCCCAGAGAAGTTGGGTGACTTAGATGGCTTATCTGGCCTCATTCCAGGGGAAGGATCTAGAAACCCTGGTGCTCAGGGGTCTGATGCAGGCCTTAGAGCTTTCTTGGAAACTTTGGAATAAGGGTTAAGATCCTGCACTCTGGAGCAGGGATAGGTAAGCTTTTTTTGTAACGGGCCAATCAGGTAGTAAATAGCGCAGGCTTTGCAGGCCATGCAGCCTCTGCGGTAGCTACTCAAAGGCAGCCATAGACAGGACGCAAAGGGATGGGCTTGGCCGTGGTCCAGTAACACTTTATTTATGGACACTGACATTTGAATTTCATACAGTTTTCATGAGTTGTGAACTGTTTCCATTTGATTTTTTTTCCATCATTTAGAAGTGTAATAACTCTTAGTTCGTGGGCCATACAAAAACAGGAGGCTGATTGGCTCCCGCTCGTAGGCCATTATGTGGTGACCCTCATGGAGAGCTGGTCACCGTTTATTAAATGTGTAGTTGGGGCGGATTACCTGGGTAAGTCTCCGCGCCCACAGAGTGGGAGAGTAATGGCGATTTCTACCTTCAGGGACTGGCGGATGAAATGCGACCTACTGTTTCATTTCATGTCTCACTCAATGTTACCTTGAGTGTTACCTAGACATAGCATAGTATCTGTTATACCCTTGGCCCTCAGTAGATGGGAGGTGTCACGATTCGATGAAGCTAAGTGCAGGGAATGGTTTGTCCTCCCAAAATACACAGAAAGGGGATCCTGATCTTTTTTAAAACAACCTCAACCTTTTCCGCACCTGGAGCTAATGAAAAATTGTGTGTTGCAGGGAAGGAAATCTAGACATGCCTACGGAAATACTTTTTTTTTTTTTTAACCGAAGATAAGTCTATAAAATAAAAATTTGTCAGTGATTGGAAACAGGCTGCCTGTTTGGCTTGCTGACAGGAACTCAGGATAAGGAGTTTCTGCTTTCCGGCTTTAGTGTCCTCATCTGCAAAATGGGGATGACAATAACAGTCTCTGCCTTGCAGGACTGAAAAGATGAATAGGGTAATGGGCATCAGGTGCACAGCACAGTGCTTAGCATATTATGGGCAAAATTCCAGAGCATGTGAAGAATTTCTCTGCCCCGCATCATGCCCATGTCCTGAAGAGACCAGTGTAGGTGTTAATGGTGGTGGTGTGTGTGGGGCGGGGGGGAGTGGGGGGCGTGGGCATGGGCAGAAGGTTGTCTGTTAGCCAAATATGCATCTTTTATACCTGAGGACTAAGAGACTGTGAACTTTGGAAACTCCCTGCTCCTGGCACCCAGAGAATCAGCCCAGCCCAGGGGCACGGTCTGCGGGGTGCCAGCATCAGCAGAGAAGGCGGGGACGGAGGCACGCGGGAGATGCCCGCGAGCACGGAAGGCCGCTGAGGAGCCGCATCCAGGAGAAAGTCCTGAGACTGTCCACTCAGCATGTGGGAGCCTGGCCTAGATTTGCCCAGGTCGGGCTCCCTGCTCTCCCCTCTCAGAAGCGAGAGCTTGTGACTTGGCACCTGTTTCTGATTCTGAGGTCTCTCTAGACCAGCCTTCCTGGATGATTCCACACCCTTGAGCCGGGAGGGGGCATGTGGTCCAGGGTTGAGAGCAGGGCTCTTGGGACCCAAGAGGCTGAGTGGGGTGTCCGCCTCCCTGGCCTGAAGTTCCCCACTCGTCAGCTGGAATCTGAGCACCTGCCCACAGGACTGCTGACACTCCTGCTGCCCAGTGCTGAAGGTGACATTTTGCATCGCGAGGTGGTGGATAATGAAAAGCATCACTGAGGAAGCAGGTGAAGTCCTGGGGTAAAGTGTAAAGGAAGGTAAGCCCCGTCCTTGGTCATCCCCACTCCTCTGACAGCCTCACTGTGGGTCAGCCATCGTTTCCATGCCCAGGGACAGCTTTGGCAGAGATTTGGGGGCCTTCTGTATAGGATGGAGGGGGTAAGGCAGGGACCAAAGTGTGGCTGCTTCTGCCTCCCCCATCCCTCTCTCCTGAGCCAGCCTCCTGAGCTTCCAACTTGCACTCACTCAGGCAACAGTCACAGCCTTGTATAGGCAGGGCTGGCACAAATTACAGGTCATCTGGCCTTCAGTTCAGTGGGACTCCCCAGGGCATGGTTGAAAAGGACCGAAGCTGCTGGACCACTTACCTATCTGACCAAGATTTACTGAGCATTGGCCAGAGACTGGTAGTTTCTTTCCTACTCTAATTGGGAAAAATGGCACCCTTCCAATGGATCAAGTTTCCCAGCTTGCCTTGCAGCTAAGTGTAGCCACCTAGCAAAGTGAGGCCAGTGAGGCATAAGCTGAGTTATTTTGCAGGATTGTTGGGAAGTTTCCTCAAAAGAGAAGCAATACACATTTTTGTGCTTCCTTGTTCCTAACATAGGATTCAAATACGATGGCTGGAGCTCAGGCACCTATCTTGGGCCATGAGGCAGACATACCCAGCATGGTGGAGTTTCTGGTAAAAGTAGTTTGGGCCTCTGATGATGGCTGCTCCACAGAACTTTCCCTGGGCTGCACACCTCCAAGTAGATTTCATGACAGGCAGATAAACTGCTACTTTTTAAACTACTATTGTCATAAGTTCATGTGTTACATACACCCAAACCCATCCTAAACTGATAGAAGTCCCCGCAGTGTGCCAAACATTCTTCTGGGTGGTTGATACCCTGGGAGGATGATACACGTGGTGCCTGCCCCATACACTGCCACTCTCGTGGAGACAGAGCTGCAAAGGAGGAAACCCAGTCATTCCAAGAAATAACTGGTGTGGTGAAGTAAAGGATACAAGGTAACATTGAGTGAGACATGATTCTAAACTGTCACGTGTTTTAACCAATAGAGTTCATGTCAGTTCTGGGATATAAGGGCTGTTGTTATCCCCTTTGTATAGACGGGGAAAATACAGAGGTAAAGCCGCTTGTGTGAGGATGCTCAACCGGTGGGAGGATAAAGCAGCATGTGACTCAACGGCACTCAGTGTCAGGAGCCTGCACTCTTAATGGTTTGTCCCTGCTGTCTCCCAACAGGCTAGAGAGAGGAAGCATTGCTCCGGGACTGCCACCCAGCTGGCACAGGGCCCTGTGAGTTCCATCCAGTGGCTTTTATAACCAGTGCCGTTGCTCCTCAGGTGTGGCATTTTCAGCATCGTAGTCCTGGGGTGCGATACACCTGAGGTGGTGCCTGCCCCCCGAAAGCAAGCGTCCCTTGAGGACCTGCTAGAAGCTGCATGACCTTTCTTATCTGAGTCATGCTGCCTCTCTTCCATTGCATTTTACTGGTAACAAGTGGGTCACCAAGGTTGGCCCAGATTCAGAGAGGAAACACCTGTCTCCTCCGCCTTTCCATATAAGAATATCAAAGAATTTGTGGACATGTTTAAAACCACTGCACATTTCAATAAATTGTCTCAGTGATGGTAACTCTGTCTGGGGAGGCCCCAGGGAAACAAGAAGAGCACAGATGTAATGGCTGGAGCACAAGCAACCATTTTGGACCATGAAGATTCCACAGAGACACCATGAGTCAAGAACATGGCACAAACGATAGGGACCATGTGTAGCCAGCCTTTTCAGACCTAACCTAACATGGGTGTGTTCTGAGATCCAGGAAGCTGAGGAGGACTCTGTGCTGCCCTGGGCATCAATATCAGTAGTCAGTGCTGGCCAGTCCCTTCCCTGTCTCTGAGTGCCTTGGGAACTGCCAACCATTGCACCAACTGACTTGGTAAGAACTGAGGGGCTGTTCCCAGTACAAATTTGCCCAGGTACAGTGGTGTCTATGCTGAGGCAGGACCAGCCCTAGCAGGGGGTGAGGGGGAAGGGAGGGGCGGTCTACCAGTCCCTAGGGAGGCCAGACCACTCACAGAGGGGACGAGCTGATGGGAGCATTAATGGCCTGCTTCCAAGCACTGACATTTTGTAAGAGTGATTTTGAGGTCAACCTATCTTTACAGGAACTAGCCCAAAATCCGGGACAGCCTTCTAAGGGGAATCTGTGGAGGGTCCTAAAAGCTGCGGAATTGCCTGGCGTTTGGGGCGTATGGACCAGCGCAAGAGGAACTTGGGCCTTGCTCCAAAATTCTTCCAAGTTTTCCATCCCATCATCCCTACCTAGGAGACAGTGGACCACTGGCTCCAAGAAGTATCAAGGGACGGTTCACAGATCAGTAAACATAGGAAAGGTTGTTATTTGTTAAGGGCCTAGGCTTTTCGTATATTATCATAAGTTGTCTGGCTTAGTCATCACAAGAATCCTGCAAAAATAAATCATCATTCTCCTACAGAGGGGATACTGAAATTGAGAAGGAGGTAAATTACATGCCTAAGGTAACAAGGTAAACAAGACACAACTGAGGGCCAGACCTGCCTGGCTTTGCATCTTATTTTTCTTCCTCTGCCCTAGTCTAATCCTTGCCCTTTGGCGTGATAGAGGGAGTTGGGCTTACGCAAGTTTTGGGGCCCTTGAATGACAGCAAGTATCCGTCTGCAGCTGTCTCAAGCCATTTGAGAATGAGCTCGGCCAGATCCAAGGACAAATCCTATAGGAGGGGAGCGTTCTCAATGCTCAGCAAGTTTCAGGAGGTACCCTGGGGGCTCCACCCAGACACGGCCGGGCCATCTGCAGCTTGGGACAGCTGGGCTCTTGGCAGCTGGGAAGATGACTGTAAACTATTTCCCAGAAAAGGAGGACAAAGGAAAATGTTTATTAGGGGGAAAAGGTGGGGAGGAATCTGGAACTAAAGGAAGGGTCTGATTTTCAACAAGAAGTCTTCCCTCTGGCGTCTAATTCTTCAACTTGCTTAAGAACAAGGCATTTTTTATACATTGCACAAATGGTTTGTCCCCAACAGTTTCTTGGAAACCCCCTCCCCAAACTCCCCCTGGCTGTGACCGTAGAACACAATGTAGGACATTGTGTTCTGCCCCAAGCGTTTCCCTTCTTAGAGATGGAAAGTGTGAGCAGAGATGGTCGCAGCTTGGCTTCATGCCAGTACAGCCACACTCCTGTTGATATTATCCCAACGTCTGAAAGCCTCCGGTTTAAAACAATCTGACCTGACGAACTATGCAAGACTCTTGTTAGTCTTCATTGATCCTCCTTTGTATAAATGGTCCTCCATTTTTGCTGCAGAAATATCAATGTGTTCGTGTACAAGAGGCTACCCCATATGGACTATGTCCCACACTGCCTTTCTTAACCCCCAACATCCTGGATATGGAGCTACCTGCTCCCAAGTTATCAGATAAGGAACTGTGATTAGAAAAGTGGCTGAACATCGTTCTTTTCACCCTTCTCTCATTTTTTCTTTGTCTTCCTTTTTCTCCCCCCTTTTACCTCCCCATTAAAAAAATCTGTTAAAAAATATCCTGTTTCTTCCTTTTCGTCTTGTTTTTCTGCTCCACCCCACTCCCCCAATCATGCACACATGCGCCCATCCATCTGCCCATCCATCCACCCAGCAGAGAGGCACGGTGGGCCAGGCACGCAGTTAGCCGTGCAGGTACAATGGTGACCAAGTGGGTGTAGGAGTCCTGACCTCGGTTCGGTCCTGAGAGTTGAGTCTAGTGGGGGAACTGACAAGCAAAGGGACGGTCACCAAGCCCCGTGATGAGGTGGAGACGGCGAAGCGGAAGGTACTATGGAGCACGTGGGAAGAATACCTCTCCCTGACTCGGTGGGGGTGGGGCAGAATGGGGCCCAGGTAGGAGCCTTTAGGTGGATTTACTTCCTCGTGGTGTCACATGCATCCCTCCAAAGACACGGTGGTAAACAGAGTAGCACATTACCTTTGTGACACTGCTAAGCACTGTCCCCTGACCTGCTCTACACCGGCGAGCTGTCGCCTGTGAAACGCTGTGGGGCTCAGCAAGGCTTCCTGAGAGGGGGGCATCAGGGATTTCATTCCGTGGGATTTCCTTCTTTCCCCCTTTTATTTCATATCCAGTGTATTCATTTGCTAGGGCTGTGGTAACAAAGTACTGAAATTCCTCTAGAACAACGGAAATGTATGGCCTCCCACTTCCAGAGGCTGGGAGTCAGGTCGAGGGCTCGGCTGGGTCGGTTCCTTGTGAGGGCGGCGAGGGGCCGCTTCCAGGCCTCTGCCCGGCTCCTGGGGGTCTGCCAGTCATCCTCTGCGTTCCTGGGCTTCTGCTGCACCGCCCTGACCTCTGCCTTCCTCCACCTGCCTCCTCATGGCCTTCTCCTGGCGTGTGCCTGTGTCCAAATTTCCTCTTTTCCTAAGGACACCAGTCCTCTTAGATTAGTGCCCACTCTACTCCAGTTTGACCTCGTCTTAACTAACACATCTGCATTTAACCCGATTCCAAATAAGGTCACATCCTGAGATACTGGGGTTAGGACTTCGACCTAATTAACTTTTGCTGGGGGGCGTGGCGGTGCGGGGAGATGCAATTCAACCTGTAACATCGAGTCTTTCCCTGTGGGGGACGCCTCCAGGGAAGAGACTGCTGTCACTCCCGTCCGCGGTCTGGGCCTGTGGCTCCTGAAGGGACCCAGGGCGAGTGAGTCAGGAGGCAGCAAAGGGGCCTGACTGGCTGACCTGGTAAAGACGGGAGGAGGGCAGCTGCCCTACCTGTGATGAGCTGAGACGGGCAAAGCGGGGAGGGCCCTAAACCCGGAGCTCAGAAGGCAGGAAACCAGGGGGCTGCTGGGAAGAAGGCCGGGGCTCCATGACCGCGGGGCCGGTCCACAGAGCTGGAGCCCCCAACAGGGCTTTAAAACGCTACTCCCCTGAGGCCAAAAAAATTTAACAGAAAACCCCAGATCATCTCCCATAATTCCATCACACCACAAAGAGCTTTTTAAACTAAGTTCATGAGAGTGGCAAAATATGAACCAATCAGTGTAGCATAGTGGTTCAGGACATGGGGTTGAATGTCAACCTTGCTAGGTGTTAACTGTGTGACTTTGGATAAATTACTCACACTCGGTACTTCGGTTTCTTCACCTGCATAAGGGGGTAAGTAGCTATACTTACTTCCCTGAGTGGTTGTTGCAAGAGTCACTGGTGAGCCTGGAAGTAGAACCTTCAGAACGACGCTCTTCATACTGTATGCTCTTCAGTAAATGTCATGGTTATTATGCTGAACTTGAGCAGGCAAATGTGAGGCCCAGAACACACCTGACTGCACTGACTTTGTCCCCAACCTCTTCAGAGAGGCTTGCCTTTAATCAACAGCACGGGGAATGGTGAACCGATTCTTAAGACCAGGAGAATCATGAAAGTATATCGAGCTACTCCAGATGAGTGCCATGCCCAAGGCTCAGCTACCTTGCACCTCAGAACACTGAAAAACTTGCTGATATGCCCCAAAACTGGTGTCAGCATCCCGTAAGGAATCAAGAGACAGGGGAGTGGTAGGAGAGAGCCAGAGATGAAAAGAGCTTTTCTAGTTCTTTTTTTAAGGAGAAAATGGGGAATTGTAGAAACTCCAGATGGGTGTGATAACAATCCCTTTTGAAGGTATAAGATAGTTTGGGCACACATGTACTACCCAGTACTGTCACGGGTTCACTACGAACAAGTCATGCCAAACCCACTTTATCTCTTTTGGCAATGGGTTACTCTAAATTTGGAAAATGCTAAAGACCTGGTGGACCTTGATCTGGTGAGGTATTTATCAGAGACACAATAGCCTTTTGAACAAGAAGGAGAAATATAGTCTGGCTACATAGCACAGAGAAGTCGATTCATCTTTGGTTGTAGCCAAAGGGCGTCGAACAATGACCTGTTTGAGGGGAAGGTTTTAAGAACTGAGTCCTGGGCCCGAACAGCTCTCTGTTGCCTTTTAGAAATGGATAGCACTGGGCCTATTACCCTGTTTTTCTCCCCCTCTGACTATTAAAGATTTTTTTTATTTGTTTGTAGAAGCACCTCAACACTAACAACGAGCATGGGATAGTTTTTTATTTGCATTTTTTCCTTAAATTTTCTCCTAGTGGTGAAATGTTTCATCAAAATTCAAACAGTTTGGTACTCGTTTCATAATTCGTTAATACTGAAGTCCTTACCGAATCTGGACGATGAAGAAGGAAACCACTTGGTCAATAGGCATTCTTTTCTGCCGTTCTTTCAAAACATAAAATATTTGCCTAACACCAGCTATGTGCCAGGCACTGTGCTAGACACGAGTGAGTCACAGGATCATGAGGAAACTGGAGACTTTTCAGAACAAGGGCAGCGGCGTTTTCCCAAAGCATGCGGGCTGCAGGAGCATTTTAATGAAGGCCTGTGCCATCCAGCCATCCTCAAAGGCTTGCAAGCTTCCTTACCCTTTGTGCTGGGGTTTTATTTTTGAAATAAAAGCTCATCTCAAGGGAGAGGCCATAAAAACAAAATTGCAGTCCAGGCATTTTTTTTTTTTTCCTTAAACAAAGAAGAATGTTCAGAAAGGAACTTCTGAATGATTACATTTGGCTAACCATGGAAAACCAATAACCAACCCCCACCCCCAGCCCCGTTACTCTAACGACTGAAAAACCAAATAAAAAAGCCAGAGTGGTGTGCGGGCTCTGGCCCTTGGCTCAACCAGACCCTCTCCTGGCCCTCGCACTGCTCTCTGTGCTGCAGGACCAGTTGCACAGAGCAGCTCCCTGCACATCACAGGGACATGCGTGCTTGTAAGTGCTGTAGAACAGAACATGCATCACGGCGGTGACAAGCCAGGAGCCGCTGTCCCCGGAGTTTCTCACTGCAGCTGCATTTTGTCACTGCCTAGTACTATAAAGCGTGTTTTCTAAAAATGACAGGCCAAATAAAAAAGAGAAGGAGCGTTCTCTTTTTGGTTGGCCCATCCCCCACCGCTCACGGGCCCTCTGGATCAGATGGCAGTTCTATCAGTCAGGGGCGGGCTGGACCTGTGTGATCCAAATGGAGGTGTTTGGTCAAACTTAGGGTTGCCCTGAGCTGCCGGGAGTTTGGAGCCACCTAGTTTTGTGCAAGTGGCTGACACTGCCTGAGAGAAATCAGGACTGTATTCTCTGTGACCTCAGGCTCTCCAGCCTGGCTGCCCGGGAGGAGTGTCAGGGGGGCTTTGAAAAAAATATCAGTGCCGGGTCCCACTCCAGACCAAGTGTCCCACATCTCTAGATTTCTGTAGTTTCTGAACATCTTCCCAGGTGTTTCTGATCCACTGACGTGGCAGGACCTTGGGTTCAACATCAGCGAGACCTGGGTTCGAAACTTGGTTTTACTGCTGCCTTTTGAGGGGGTCCTTGAGGGAGTTTCATAAAGCTAGAGGCTGTTTCTCAGCTGTAAAGTGGTAATAGAAACTAGTTTGCAAGGTTGAGAGGACTGAAAGAGACAAAGTATGTCGGCGCTTGGCTCACAGCGAGTGCTGAATAAATGGTTGTGGTTAATGTTATTATCCGGGTTTTAATCATCAGTAGATGCCCGTGGCTCTGGGGCTCACATTCTGTCTCCGTGTAGTCCCCTCTGTGTTCTGTGGGTTGTGTTTGAAGGTTCCAGGACCCATCTTCTCTATCTTCTCTGCTCTGTGCACCCGTGTGTGGGCTTCAGTCTCAGACCCCATGGGGACATTCACTGTCCTTCTATCACCTCTCATATTCACGGCGAGAGTGAAAGAGTGAGAATCTAGTTCACTGGGTATAATTGGCTCCAGCGGTGTCACATGTCCATCCTTGACCAATCACTCTAACAGTACAAGTGTGAGGCTCTGATTGACTCAGACTTGGGTCACATCGTCCATCTCAGAGCCAGTGGCGGAGAGCAAACTGAAGAGTATGGGCTGGAGTTGGAGAGGGAGTGGTTTCCCCAGGAGAAACCATGGGCGGGGTTTAATGGGCTCTGGGGCAAACACAGTGGATGCCTGCCCCCCTGCCTTACTCATAGTTAACTATAACTGAGCAAAGAAATAAGTCAGACTATAGAAAACAGGAAGGTGGAACAGGACAAGAAAGAATCGGGGTGCAATGGAATACCCTTTGTTTACACTCTGTTGGTTGCCGTATTGCTTGCTAATTCTTTACACAACTACAATACATTCCTGGCTGCCCCCGAACAGATTCTAATCTCTCTTTGCACAGGCTCTTCCATCTACCTGGTGTCATGTTTTTTCCTTTATTTGCACCCATCCAAAATTCTATAAATTTTTCAAGATCTCACTTCAAATTCTCCTCCTCCAAAAAGCCTTTCATGATCCCCTTGCTCCTTCGCCTCCTCCCTATGGTCAAAGAAAGTGCATTCAGGTTTTTAGCACCGCTATTTGTGCCTCTTTCACATCACCTCCTGTGTTGTACTACTATTCTAATACACACTATTGTTTCTAGTGCTAGTCTGTGATCTTCTTGGGGGCTGGGTTTATTCACCTCAGTTCCTTCATTATTATTATAGTTGATTTTCTATGTCAATTTGGCTATTCACGCTGCCAAGATTTTGGTCAAATATTATTCTGAATATTTCTCTGAGGTGTTTTTGGATGAGACTAATATTTTAATTGGTTGATATTGAGTAAAGCAGATTGCCCTCCACAGTGTAGGTGGGCCTCATCCAATCAGTTGAAGGCCTGAATAGATCAAAAACTCACCTCCTTCTTCTTGCAAGAATAGAGCAAGAAGAAATTCTGCCAGCGAAAGCTTTCAGACTTGAACTGCAACATTAGCTTTTCCTGGGCCTTCAGCCTGCTGGCCCACCCTGCAGATTTTAGATTTGCCAGCCCCCGTAACCACATGAGTAAATCCCTTACAATAAATCTCTCCCTTTATATCCACACATCCTATCAGCTCTGTTTTTCTGGAGAACCCTGGCTAATACAATTACCTAGCAGAGTACCTGGAAAAAAGTGAGAACTCTGCGTTTGTGAATCTGTGAATGAATAAATGAATGAATGGATGGATGGATCCTGTGTGGGCCTCAGGCCCTATGCATCCAAGGAAAAACCTTTTCAGCTGCAACCAATGGGATTACATGTGGCAACATACTTGTAAAGGGCCAACTTCTCCACCAACGTTTGTCATTGTAATTGTTACTCCCGCCACCACTTAGCACCACCACTGTGGTTTCTGGTTCTAGGACTTGTGCCAGCACTGGCCTTAATGTGGCCCATAGCTCTTGTGCTGATGGACTGCCAGATACCTTGTTCCAAATGATATCCTTCTCCCCTTTCCCCAATTGCCTAGTACTGAGTTGATCAATCGGTGTTTAATTTCTAGTCTCTTCATATCTAGGCCACATTGTTTGAAGGTGTGGCTCAATTTGATGGAAGGAAGCCATGACGGTGTGTGGCATGGAGAGGTGGTTGTTCACTGTCATCCCTTTTGCTCTCTGCTGAGCAAATCACGTCACGAAGAACCGAACTGTGTTAGCAGATAGAGGGGGCCTCTTTTGCCAGAATACCTGGTGGTAGGAGAAAGGCTACCACCATGCCAAACTCATGATGTTGCCCAGAGGTGTTACTCTGCTGAAAAGCCTTTGCTGAAACTATAGAGACAATGAAAACATCTATGAGTGCCAGGGATGGGTTGAGGGAGGTGTCTAGGCAGAGCACAGAGGATTTTTATGGCAGTGAGAATACCTGTGTGATATACTGATGGCTACCTGTGATTATCCTTTCTTCCAAAGCCATTGAGTGTACAACACCAAGAGTGAACCCTAAGGTTAGCGATGGACTTTGGGAGATTATGTGTCAATGTGGGTTTATCCTTGGTGGAAAACGTAATAATCTGGTGAGTGATATTGATAATGGAGGAAGCTGTGCACGTGTGGGGACAGAGGGTATATGGGAAATCTCTGTGCCTCCCTCTCAATTTTATTGTAAATCTAAAATTGCTCTAAACAAAATGAAATCTTTTTAAAAAGCTTTTGCTGAATGAGAACAGTTTCTGAAAACAATGACAAGCCCCAGATGAAAACTCGCCCCGATCTATTGCGCGTCCAAACAGCTTGGCTCAGATGAGGGACCTGGCAGCACGCTGGGAGAGCAGCTGTGAGGTCAGTTTGGGTGTGGGTTTATTAGCCGTGAGTCGGGCTTGGGAGGGCGTCTTTGGGAGAAGGGTCTTGGGCAGGGGACTCACGCTACTGTGAATAATCCTGACAGCACATGCAGTTGCTGGGGAAGGTTTAACGGTCTCAGCTGTGCCTCACCCGTCAGCCAGTTCAACGGAGCCTCGGCAGCTAAGAAACAAGCAGCCAGGGCCAGGGCCAGCCGGCCAACTCCTAGCCCGACGCGGGGTCTGCATTGGTTTCCCTTGTCTGGTGGCCACCGCAGCCTCTCAGAGCCTCAGAGTTGGAAGCGGTGCAGGAAGGTCATGGCCAACAGTTGTCAGATTACAGGAGGCCTGTGAGGCTTTTGCAGGTCAGTGTGGCAGGAGGGCAGCAGCCACACAAATGCATAGGCATTGTTGGGTGCCGACCGTGAGCCAGCCCCTGTCCCTGCCTGCCGGGAGCTCAGGCTCTCCCAGGGCACATGTGAGAGAGTGCCGGGTCTCCTGTCGAGGCTCTTTTGCCATTCCAGGCAGTGAGTAGTTAGTTCCTTGGTTGAACTTTGATGCCATTTTGCTTTTTCCTCATTCATTCATTCATTCATTCATCCATTCTGTTCACAAAGGTAATATCTGCATTTCGTGTAATGCTCTTGTAGAAAATTTAAGACCCAAACGTACAAAGAAGAATGTATAACCCTCCACCAATCAGAAACAACTCCTTGAACATTCTGACATATGACGGTGAAGTTTTGGACACTTTTCTCTATGAACACACTCATGTTGACATTTGTGTGTCACTCTGGATGAGACTTTTTCTGTTTCCCAATTTTCATTTTTTATTCAACAATAGCACAGAGAATTTCCTCCAACGATGACTACAGATGCACAGAAACATTTTAAATGAGTGTTCTGGATTGCGTTTCTTGCTATATTAAAACCTATTCTCCGCCACCCATGGACGAACGTTTAGGTTGCCGCTGGGCTTTTGCTCCCAGAAGCCCCCGGGCTGATTCCTCTGGAACCCTGCACACTCGGACATCCCCCTGCCCCTCTGACACAATGGCCAGCCCTGTGTAGAGTACGTACTTAGTTGGTTTTTGGGAAATAACCCAGGCGAAGAGTTTTGTATCCTCATTCTATTATCTTCTTAGGGCAAGATCCCAGAACTAGAATTTTAGGATCAAAGAGAAGAGATTTTTGACTTTAGTAACATATTGCCAGATTGACCCCTGGAACAGTCCTATGTACATCGTCAGAGCCTCCCCTCACCCCTGGTGAAGATGGGTGTCCTCCTTTTTCAACCTTTCCCAGTCTAATAGGTTCCATGCTTTATAACCTCAGCACCATTTATCAATTTGTGTTAAAATTATTTGTCTACCTTTTTTCTTCTCACCAGTAGCTAGCCTAGAGTCTGAAGTGAGGTTCGTGTTACAGTATATGTAATGCAGTTGCTCGAGCGTATTTATAAAGCACATCACCATGCTGGGCCCCTCGGACAGGAAGGGAAATGTGGCGTTGTTTCTGCCATTGCCCACGGGGAGTGCAGTGTGTGACCTGGTGTGTATAGGGCAGCCACCCACTTTTGGAGGGATATAAGGAGGGAGATAAACAGGGAAGGAAAGGTTGTCCCACACGGTGGGTTGAGGAGGATGTGTCCTGGGAGCTGACTTGAGGTCTAGGGGGTAGATGGGGGACACAGAGAGCTTCCCAGAGCACCACCTGAAAGAAGAGTTTCAATGCAGAAGGAAGAGATCCTGTGTAGCAACCACATCTCTTAAACTATAGCAGAGAAACACCTACAAGAGGACCGTGCCTAGTGCTTGTTCAAACTGCATTTTCCTGAGTCCATCTGGAAACAATAGAGTCAGAACCTCTGGAGACTGGACAGGTCTTGACACAGCTACGAAGACATTTCCTTTACACACCGAAACTCAGGAGCCATCATTCTGGGCCCCACCCACCCCACAGGTGTTCCAGTGAAATAGGCGGAGAAGGAAAAGATTTATACAAAAGCGCCTGAACGGTTTTCTGGCCCCTCCCATCACCCTCTGCCAGCCCATTGTTCCAGTGTCAGGCAGATGCTGCGGGCGAACACTCTCTCCTCTCTCCTCAGAGGGATTTAGAGAACTGGCCAAGTGTGGGCGCTAATGTGTCCTCCCCACAACCTTGCTCACCGTGGCACCCTGGGAACCTCTGTGTGCCTACGTTTGTCGACAAACTGGGAAGCTCTCTTGAGCTTTCTCGGGATGCTCAGGGCAGTATGTCTGTCCTCCTCCTCGGTGACCCCAGGGGAGAGCACTCTCTTACCTCCCTGACTGTCCCCACAGCCAAACTTCCCTACCTGGGTGGGGACAGTTCCCCCTTCCAGGGGAGTTGGCCAGGGCAAAGCACGGGGGAAGAGGGGCAGTAACAGCTGCTGGAACCTTCCCAGGTAGCTGCCTGTAGGACTGAGGAATGAGCCTCTCAGATGAGCGCACTGTGGAAAATTCAATTTCTGCTTGTTGCCTCCTGCAGCTCTCAACTGGCCGGCTGCAGAGGTAGAGCCAGGAAGAGCTATGGAAATGTCAGAAAGCAATTGACGCAGCTAAATCATGGCTGTCATCGCCGGGGCGTCCATACGTCCTGATCTTGCTTTACCCACAGTCTTGGCTCAGGACCCCACTCCTGATGGAGGACGGGGTGGGGGGTGCAGGGGGAGCTGTGCTTTCACAGAGGCTGCCAGATGGCGGTGAGAGGCCCAGTGCACACATGTCATGCTGACTGACAGCGCTGAGAATTATGCAGACGGAGAAGGAGCCCGTTAGCTACAGTGGACAGCGTTTCTGCAACCCACTGGATACCTATGCAGAAAGTAACACACCTTGATAACTGACCGTGAACTCTTACTAAAGGTCTGATATGCTGAGACCGGGGCATGATGATGGCTGGTACAGTCAGCATTATCAGGATAATGTTCGTGGAAACCATCTTTCCCCGGAACAAATTAAACCAGTTGCTCTTTCACATTTGCTGACTTAAGACCAGATGAGTGAGGAATAGAAAAAGGGCTTTGCCCATGAACCTTCTATTCCTCCTTGGTTATCTCT
Source organism: Mormoops blainvillei (assembly GCA_004026545.1). Taxonomy (NCBI): domain Eukaryota; kingdom Metazoa; phylum Chordata; class Mammalia; order Chiroptera; family Mormoopidae; genus Mormoops; species Mormoops blainvillei. The sequence goes on along the minus strand of PVJD01000986.1, from coordinate 4,041 downwards.
GCCTGCTCCCACCAAGAAAACATTCTTCCTGTCCTTTAAATACCATGGAATCTACCCCCGCCTCCAAGAAGACTTCCTGGATTTACCGAGCTCAGTTGGCCAATACCATTTCCTTAGAATGCATGTTTTAAAAACCAGTCTCCAGCACTAGATTTCCAGCTTTTTCTCATGTGAGCTGCAGTGCCCTTGGGTAACCCTTTCTCAGATGCCCTTGGGTAACTCTCAGGGCTGTGGGGAGTATGGAATGAGTTAATATGCAAAGAACATAGAACTTTGCCTGGACTAGAGGGGGGTTAATTTCTTATAGCTAGTATATATAATAGACACAACACAGAGTATAGGTCAAATATAACATTACATATATAGATCATATATGACATAGAATGTATTTATATATAATATAATAATTATTAGAGGTATTAGTTCAACAAATATTCAGTAAGTACCTGCTAACCACTAAGCGTAGTGCTGTCCCCTGGAAATGGGGGAACCAATGTAAACACAGTAAACTGTCTCCTGTTTACTGTAAATAGTTTACAGTAAACTGTAAACTATCGATGAGCACATGTACCTAGGACAGGAGCAGGATGCACATGCCACTTGCTTTAACATGAAACTGAGCAAAATCCTTCCTAAGCAGAGGAGGTGGGGATGAGCTCAGGGAGAGGCCAGAGGAAGAAAGAAGGAACCCCCGAGTTGGCGGGACTGCTGGGGAGCATGGGCAGACGTCCTGGAGGATGTGAGTGTGTGCCTGAAGGGTGGCAGGATTGGGGGTGGCGTAAGGGAAGGGGCCAGGCACCCCGGGCACAGAGTGAGGGCAGGGGACGAAGGCGCTCACCTGTCCGGAATCGCTCGGTGAGCACCACTGCGTGCTGGGCCCAGAATACAGCAAGGACCGACTTGGATCCCAAAGGCTTAGCTGGAGTGAGGAAGAAGGGAACATAACATAAAGGAGGTAAAGATTCCTTCTGCATCCTCTGACCCCAAGGAGGTGTGGAGAAAAGTGACACTAGAAGGAGACTGAAAAGGTCGTGAACTGGTCTTTGCGTTTTTGTTTCTTGCCGGTCACAGGTGAAGTGGGCATCTTTAGAAATATGCAGATAGGCAGGGGTACGCTAGGGAACATGGAGTTTGGACCTTTTGTACTGGGGCAGGGGGCAGGGGGCATAGCTCAGGGGAGGCTCCAGGCCCCCGGGGAAACCCAGCCCCCAGCCTGTCCCCATGGGACGTGGCCGTGGAGATGGCGGAGAGGCAGGGGTGGGAGCAGCAACCAGGCAAGCTGAGGTGGCATCCCCTGCACCTGGGACCGGTGCCCTTTTTGTAGGACAGCAGTATCGCAAAGCAAGGCGCTGTTGAAGGGGAAAATGTTTTTCTAAATTCCGTTATTTCCCTGCTGGCCATCGGCAGGCCGGCAAATGAATGGCCAGTAGCAGGAAGGAGGGGCTGCAGGGCCCTGCTGGGACTCTGAATGTTTTAAGGCCTGAGCCCCTCTTTTGAAAGGAACCGTGATCACAGAGCCCAGGGCATATGTGGACACGCTGAGTGTGGAGGGAGAGAGAGACGCATCCTGTTAGCTGGCCGGAAAGGGAGCCCTCATCTAGGAGTACGGGAGCCAAGGCAGCAGGAGAGGCTGTGACCCCAGGCTTGTGTAGCCCCCTGCGCTGTTAGCAATGGGAAGGCTGGAGTCTGTTTCTCCATCTTTCTTTCCTGCGGCAACAAGCCCTGGATAAGGAGACTTGGAAGGGAGTCCAGTGCAGTGAAGCCGCCAGGGGGGCAGAGGAGATGACCAAGGCCAGGGGCTGGACAGAGGAATGTTTTCTCTGCAGCGTCCCCACTCCTGCCACTCCTCCCCACAGCCCACCGAGAACAGAGCCCTGATTTTTTTCAGGCAGTAGGCGGAGCCCCAGGTGGGGAACAATGATTGACCACAGCCTCTTGGGGTTATCCCATCCCCCTTTGCTAGATACTTTATTTAACAGCCTCCCTTGCAGTTAGGGGTAGACCACTGTCCTAGTTGGGGGTCTATGAAATGTAAAGGGAAGCCTGTTAGAGAAGTTTTAAGAGAAGGAAACAAGGGGAGAGAGAAAGAAAGGGAGACTGAGCTGAGAAAGTTCTTTCTCACTACCCTGTGAAGCTCTCTCTCCGCTTTCTGCCTCTGAATGGCCCCACAACATCTGGAGCTGCAGCCGCTGCCATGCCGTATCGTGCGGTAATAGGCACGAAGGTGAAAAGACAACTCCCCACAGATGACAGGGTAGGAAGACAGAACCCGAGTCCTTCGGAGCGTAGTTGAGAAACAAAGCCATCTTTCGGACTATCGACCTCCAGACCTTTTCCCGAGTAAAGCATAAATGTCCTTGCGGTTTAACCTGACGGTAGCTGCGTGCCTGATACTTGCAGCCGAACACATTTTAGCTGATAGACACAGTGTTTCGCAGGGCCTAGCAGGAAATCAGAAACGACATCCACTGCTTTTAGCAGAGATAGTTTAATATAGGAAATTGGCTGAACAGGGCACTGAAAAGGCCAAAAAGGACCACAGAGGTATCAAACAGGCGGTAACTCAGGGAAGCAGGCGGAGGTGGGAGTTACTGGGAATCAGAGGCATGGAGAAAGAACTCTGCAGGAGAAAGAACTTCCGGGCTGCATCTGGAAGGGGGGAAAGACAGGGACACATGGCTGCTGCCTGGCGAAGGCTGCTGCTGAGGCCCTCAGACGGTAACAGAAAGGAAACAGGAAGGAACGAGCTCCTTCTCCCTCCCTGACCCACCCATTTTCTCTCAACCAGTGAATGTGGCAGAAGTCACACCAGGTATGTTCTTAAGTCTAAGCCTTAGGACATCTTGTGGCTCCCAACTCGCCTTCTTGGAATTGCCCTGAGACCTCCATGGAACAAAGAACACACAAGGAAAGACCACATGGGGAGAGATGCCCCGCCCGCCTGCCAGCTGAGTATGGCTGCGTGGGTGAGCCCAGGTGAGTCCGATAAAGAACCAACCAACGAACCCACAGAATCATGAGAGCTATATGTTGGGGTTTACTATGCAGCGATCCACAATGGAAAAAAATGTGCAATGAAGAGACCATTCAAGGAAGGCGGGGCACCCGGCAGCAGGACTTGGGGGTGTTGGGGCATGTGGGAGGGGCGTCAGGGGCGGGGCAAAGGACAGGGCTGAATGGTGAGAAGGAAGGGCCTGCTTCTCTGCTCTTACCTCTTATCTGCGAGTCTCATCCAGACCGCAGCTGGTAGTAGGTTGCTTTGACTTGGAAACTCATACCTAGTATATCGTCTCCTTTGTTCTCACTTCCCTCCCTTGGCTGTGTGGCTCCAAGGCATCTGCGGGGCCCCTTTCCTGCAATGCTGTTTGCTGGCCCCTCATCCAGTTAATTCTATGCGTCCTCACCCAAAAGACACTGAGAATTCCATACGTTCTCAGATTTCGTTCCGTCCTCAGAGCGATCCTTGATCCGGATCAGTTCTGCCTGCGTGCTCCCTCGGGAGAGGCTGAGCTTCCCTACATCGCGCTCATCTCGATTTGTAATTATGTATTTATCTGTGCGTCCCGAACTCCGGACTAGGCAAGACCTAAAGAGTTTATGCACTGACACTATAAGACGTGGTGAGTAACATCAGAACTTCCTAGTCCGTCACTTTTCATATCAGTTTCTCTAGACCATTGGTTCTCAAAGCGCGGTCCCTGGTGGGATCTACATCATTTGGCATCATCTGGGACTTGTCAAGGGTGTGAATTCCCAGAACCCACTCCAGTCCTTCTGAATTGTAAACTCTGGGGGAGGTGGACCTCGGCCTCTAGGGGTTAATGAGCTGTCCTGGTGATTCTGATGACACACTGAAGTTTGAGAACCACTGGTCTAAGGAGAAAGGTGAGTTGGGGAGGAAGCAAGGGATGAGATGGGGCCTGAAAAAAAGACAGCCCTCTATCAGCTCCCTGCTCTGCTTGGTTTGGCCAAGTCAGGCATGGAGTCAGGAATGCCGGATTCATTTGGAAGGGCTGTCTGAATGCACAGGAACTTTGCCCA